>VXBC01003613.1:155914-313614 GCA_013399945.1 Ploceus nigricollis | reverse complement strand
TTTTTTTTTTTGGTCCCCTGGCAGGGGATCTTAGTTTCTTGGTTGATTTGAGACATCTTGTTTTATTTGGGCTCCACAGATCCTATGGTATTGCAGCTCATGGATGGGGTGAATGTAACTCGTTTGATGAAGTATCTCAAAGGAAAATCTCATAAAGCCTAGTGAAAATGCCTCTTCAGCAAATGCTCCTTTTTGTTTGCTGAGAACTTTCTCCACCTGAATGAGAATTAGCTAAAAACCTCTCAAATTTTCCTTCCCAGAAAATAGTTTCAGGTTCTTTCCCCATGCTTATTCCTGTTGATTGATTGAAATGTCTTGCTTTCAGCTTCTTGCACTGGTTTTTCCTCTTATTCTACATTTCAGTGAACGTGTCTTTCTTGTCTCTGTTCTATACCTATTTTCTCTGGCTTCAGCTTATTGTAGCATTTAAGAATACATTTATCTTGGAGCACACATGTAGCCCTGTTTCTCTATAGTGGGATTAATTATGTACTCAAGGACTTTGTTTAGCCAAAATTTTGCTTTCACTATGCTATTCTATTTAAGAACTGAAATGGTGTGGTAATTTTCATCCAAGTTACATCACCATCATATTTTTTGCATTAGAGACATGAGAATGTCATGGGGCAGGCTTGACAAGCCATAAAATGTCAAGTGTCAAAACATTGCTATTTGTTATTAGATGTACTCTACTTCTGTCAAATTTTGGGTAATATGTCCATAGGTACTTTAAAAAAAAAAAAAAAAGGAAAATATTACTTATAGAAACAAAACCTTGCGGGTGATCCAGAGGACTATTCAGGACTCTAATATAGACACTTATTGTCATTTTCTACACCCTCTGTGTCTGACAGGTCTATGTTGTTCTGGCAGATGTGACAAAAGACCCATAGGTGACCCATTCAATAAAACATCTTGCTGGGCAATTAAAATAGCAATAAACAGATGTGCTTAGGTATTTGCATTCCACTCCATATCTGTCTTTTAGCTCTTTAGAACATTTTTGTAATGGAAATTGTTCAGTTGGAGAAAATATTTAGCATCTTTATTTATTAGGATCATAAAACATAAGCAACCACCAAAAAAATTATGAAGACAGTCAAAAAACTTAACACAAAAGTAAGTATCATTTTGTTGTAAATATTTTTAAATATGCCTGCACTGCTCTTTGTGCCCACATTCATGATTTTGCACTCCAAATCAGTGAGTTAATTTTAAGTTATGCGCTTTGTAAATTACAGCTTGACCACCAAGTTTCTCTTGGGCTAGTAAAACACTTTGGTACCATGTGCTCAAGGGTACCTAAAAAGTGAAAATCTGACCTCCTTAATGTGTTCATCTCCTCTTACTGGTATGTGATTTAGCATGGGCTTAACAGACCTACAACCTTCTTGCTTTGTAGGAGTTATGAATCATGTGAAGTCTGTCTTGAGACTCTAAATCAGTCTACCCTTCAGCAGCCATCAGTGTGTTTTAGTGTTCAAGCTGAATATGTCTTTTGCAGAACAGCACTGACAAATACATAAAAGGGGATCAGATGTCATGGCAAAAATCCTGGTGTGCAAGCCCTGCAAGTCAGTATAGTGAATCTAAACGAATCTTCATTTTCCCTCAAATAGAAAACATTCTGCTCTTACATTTGATTCCAGGGCCTTAACCTTGTTACTACAGTAGAGCAGCATGTAGCTAGCAAGTCAGAAAGAAAAACCAATGTGACCTTCCATCTCTGAAGCAATTTCTTAGTAAAATGAGGTACTTCAAACAGACCACTGTGAAAACAAGACAGCTTGGTAAAAACAAGGTTATTTGAAGATTTGCATCAGAACTCTTCACCTCCAAGGAGCCCACCACAAGCTTAATATATCAGGATTCAGGTGGCAGAGGACAAATCACATTGTTTTACAGCTTTCACATACTTATACACATTTATTTACATACATATTTGTACACACACATATATATACAAATATTCATGTAATATAAGAACATTATTGTTTCCAGCAGGGATATACAAAGCACATACCCTTCCTTATCAGATGATTGCCATTTAATGAGAAGAATTAGGAAGGAGACCTTTATTCAGAAAGTGTAGCAGAACTCCAGGCTGACTTGTTCAACAATTTTCTTCCTTTTTGGACACCTTTTGGGATGTTGTTATTATTCCCATATTAAAAAGGATGGAATATTGGGATGAAATGGGATACTGTTATTGATTAAGTAAGTCCTCAGAGGCTACAGAAGTAGAAATAAAAGCAACCTCTGCATTAAGTCAAATGTGTTGACTCCTTTTTTTATCTTTCCATTTATTTTCCCAGCAGACACATAAAACATTGTACCATTGTCTGTATAAAACTTGTTTAGCATATACCTCATCACCATAAAGTTAAGTCGTAGGAGGTTGAATACTTGTGGTTTAAATTAGCTGTTTGATAACTAAATTGGCTAGCTAATTTCTGCTGCCTCACAAAATACCTCCTGGTCTGCCTTGCTCTGTCCCATTTCATGCACCCAAGCAGGAAAAGGTCAGGTGGAAAAGAAAGTGCCATCCGGAATATTTATCTGCACTGGCTGCTCAGGCCTCTTCAGAGGAGAGCTTGTGTTGATACATGGCAATTATATTTTAAACAAAGATATTCTATAGACCACAGATTCCTGTAAATCTCCATTATAACTCACATAAGCAAAATAGAGATGGAGAGTTATATAGATGACTAGGAACTGCAGTGACTTCCTTCAGCATATAAATGGTCTCATACAGTTTGAGAAGGCCAATTAGGAGCTGAAGTCTCAATTTAAGACACAGTTTTTCTCCACTACCACTTAAACTTTATTAAAATAAGTACTTCATTCTCATTAGTGGCTGAAAGGAGGTTTTATTTTCCAATAAAACAACACAGAAGTCATGAAATCTCAAAATTATGCAGGATTAATATCTCTAGTAGACATTGCAAAGGTTTTTTTTTTCAGAACACAATCCTTGAAAGGACTCTGAAGCTTAAGTGGAGGAGTGCATTTAATACTCTAGTATTCATCCCACATGGTGCTCAGTTTTTGTTTACAGTACCACAATCAGGTCCTGCAGCCCACTGTGGAAATTGGCTGTGACTCAATTCCCCCAGTTCATGCTCTTAGATGACTGGATGACCCAACTCATTAAACAACTAGCCTACTTCTGTGGTTCTTGGACACATCCTGTCCCACTCAGGAGGCTCTCCTGCCCCAGTGAATACAAGGAAGGTAAGCAGTTAGAATTAGCAAAATATGCATCCCTGAAATGGAGGAGTATCTTTGGTTCCTGGTTAGATTCCTGCATTTTTTTATGCAAAGTCCTGTTTAGATGGAGGGAGTGCAAAAAAACAAATCTTTTCTCTCCCTCTTCCTCCAGCCACTAGGGTTTATTTAACAAGGAGCTGCTGCTCTACTTTAGAGGAGCTAACTGCTGGAATACAGGCCACCTACATCCCAAAACAATGACCAGCAGGTGGAGAGACCATGTGATGGCTGGTACCTGTCAAGACTGGGATTTCAGGCAAACCCTTGTCAATCCTGGCAATGGGCCAGGAGGACGAGAAGCATGCTGCATGCTGTGTTGAGGTTAATCCCTGCCCATGGTGTGGGATGTTTTGGTTCCTTTCGTAATGAAACTTGATTTCTGGAAATTCTAACCCAAACTCTGCAGCTGCATGGAGAGCGCTCTGGTCCCAGGGATTCTCCATCCAAACTACTTCAGGTGAAAAACACCCTTCTCTTTTCAGGGGAAGACTTCCTAACACTGCAGCAGGGTTCCTCTACCTGGGTGCACCTCCCACATCTGCGCTCGCTCTGCCAGCAGGTACCGACACAGGAGCAGGGGCCAATCCCCCTGCAGCCCTGCAGCCTGACTCCACAGACCATGGGGACACCTCTCCCCTGCCCTGGCCCATTGCCTTCTTACTTGTTTCAACACGCTGCTGGAGTTTTGTCTTTTGCTCCTTGCTCAGCTATATAATTTTTTTATTATTTTTTATGGTAGCCTATCACCATTCCTGTCACTTTTTCTTCCTTATTTTCCCATTTTACCAGGTGTAGCTTGGCATGTTCAATAGCTGTAAGTGGGCCTAGATCACTCTTGATATCTGCAAGCACAGCTCCACTGACATCAGAGTTAGGGACACTATAACAGGATGGACTTGGCACTGGGGATGCACTGCACCTCCCAAGACTTTGTTATCTCCTTTATTTGTTTCCCACACAGCTGCTACATCTAAACCTAACTGTAAAATCATGTTTAGATCTTATAAAAATGAAAACTTCCTGTAGCTCATTCCACATGGCTCTGCTGCTGGAGTGGCTTCAGATTCCTACTCCTCCTGGTGGTGTCCTCCACATCCTCACTGCAATAACTTGGGGAGGTGAGGCAGTTTGACCTGTGTCCTGGTATTCACCTGCACCCTCTCAGCAGAAAAAGTCTGTCTTCCTTACACTCTCCCCACCAATTTCTCCCTTTCTCCTTCCAGTTTTAGGAATCAGAAGTAGAAAGGCTAGGTTGTTCCTCAGGAGAAACCAAGTATGTGTATTTTCTGGGTCTTGAATAGAGAGGAGATACCAAAGAAAATTGTTTGTAAGACTTCCACTTGCAGCATAGTGGGTAATCTCCCTTAATTTGAGAATATTTCAGCATTGAATTTACCAGGGTCACACAAAATTGGGAGGTTGCCAGGTGCAAGGGATCTGACTTTCTTTCTGCTGTAAACTCAACTCAGCAGCAACCAGAAGAATAAATTTATGTGATAAGTAAATTAAAATAATAAATACATGACATCTCACATTAACTTGTGAGATTAAAGTGTGAAACCAGGCATAAAGGAGTGGAAAACAAGAAGAAAAATCTGCAGATTTTACAAGAGGTGGGGACAGAAAAAGGAGAACAGGAAATTGTGCAAACTTTTATCTCAACTACTTATGACTTGCTCTGGGGATTGCATTTCTCTATAGTCTTCCTCTACCTTGGCTGACACTCCCTATAAACATTTTATGAGACATGTTAAGTATTTTATGCAAAAAGTGAGTTGTATTGCATTGCACTGTAGGTCAAGGTGAGCAGGACACATTGCCAGAATATTTAGTTAATCTCTTTCATCTTTCCCGTGCTGTCATTAATGCTTATCTGTTCCCACAGGTATTGCAAAGCCATCCGTTTTCTCCAGTGGTGCAGTACAATAGTAAAATCCTTTGATTTCATATGCTAACTGCTTTTGATGCTGGTTTTGTTCATGGTAATTTTGAGATCAGATTTGTGTTTTCTTGTCTGTGATGTTTCTATCATGCTCTCATGCTTTTCTTTTCTGGGAGTTCAGGAGTTTATCTTAACATTTTTGTCATCCCCCTGTGTATGAGTGGTTTCATGTTGATGCGTATATGGTAACAGCACTTGCTTTAGGTCATAGTATTGAGAGACCCTATGAATTAATTATCTGAGTCTGTTTGTGGGGCTTCCATCCCAGTTGTTGTCTGAAAATCTGTCTTTTGCAATCAAAACCTGCCTAGGGCTTCCCTACTCTCATTATGCTAACGTGGAAACCCACCAGCAGCTCCTGTGTTCTGTTCTGATGTCGGAAGTGATCTTTCTTGATTCATAAGGAGTCCTTGACCAGCTCTGTCAGCATTCTTGACAGGGAATGTCTTGTTTGGGATAGTAAAAGGTTTATCAAAAATGATTTAAGGCAAACAAGATAGCTAAGGTCATCAGCAGAAACTTTTCCTTAGCAAAACTTTCATATGCCTCTCACTTCAGGATGTCCAGTTTCAGGAGAAGACTATGCCCTGAATTCTATTGCTTTTGAAAAATCCTTCTAATATTATCATTAATAAGTCTGGGAAGCAGATATTATACACATAATTTACTTCTCCAGTTGCTTCCTTAACTTGAAAGTTGAGACCAAGGATTGGGATGGCCCAGCCATGAGGAATGTTATGTGCACTCCCCAGACTACAGACAAATATATATATATTCACAGGCAAAATAGGCAGCTTGCCACTCCAGACGTGAACAGGAGATATGTAGATGTTGGTAAAGGAAGATGCCACGGGTGTGTGAGATTATTATACTGCTAAATTAATGAGAAAGTCATTTGATCTTAAAATTCAAGTCTGAGCTTTAATAACTCCAGTAATTCTCAGCAAACAGAACAAATTAAGGTAAATGAAAACTAATTTCATACTAAAGAATAAATGCCTGTGAGAGGGAGCTTTTGCCCCTGCCTTGTTTGTTGACTTGCAAAGGGAATGAAATTGATTATTTCAGCATGTTTTAGTAAAATCCATAATTTTAAAGCACAAGAGAACTTATTTTCTGTTCCTCAGAACTTTGATCCTTTAATTCACCATAAGTAATTAAAAAGCCATGTCAGCATGAATTTCAATGTGAGCACCCAATGAATATTTTTCCAGTCAGTACAATGGAATCTAAATATCTTTTTTTTTTAATATTGCAAAATATGATTTTACCCAAATGACTCAGAAGAACATTTCTGTATTTTTTTCCTTCTTTCCAAATGCATCTATGTGTGGCTTCTGTTTTTCCATTACTATCAGAGACACATAGCAGAACTGGTCATTGCTTCTATTTCTGATCACAGTTTTGGGAGCTGAGGTTTAATATGTAATAAAAAAAGCAGACATGGGAATGATTTTTTTCTTTATGCTGAAATGGCTGTGAGAACTTATGTCAGAGCCCACTGCACATCAAGAGCACATCAAAATGAGTTTTGCTGCTTTGGTTAGGCTTTCACACAGAAGTTTCCTCTCAGGTAACTCAGTACATAAATGGAGGAGACATTTCCCAGAGTGCTGGGAAAATGAGAGCTTGTGGCATGACTCCTCCAAAGGACACAGAAGTAGGCAATGATCAAGTCTACCAAACACTGCTGCGTTTGTTTAATACAGTGTATAATGGCCTATTTGTACTAGATAGAGCAATACTTTCAGGCTGCCCTGGGAGGGGGAAAACACCCCCTTCAAAAAGTCAGCATGAACATCTGAGAAGACTGCAGTAGTACTTTCATACATTCAGAACTGGCTTGTTTTTTTATACATGTCCTAATATATCATATTTTAGTATACCTTGCATGAAAATGTCTTTATTGCCGTTTTTTAGTGGTGTCAACTCAACAGGTTAGGTTTCATTCCTGTTAATGAAAATTACTTTCTGTGACCTCTGCTCAGTTTTAATTTTAAGGTATTTTAGAAATTTAAGTGTGGTGGGGGTTTTTTTGATTGGTGGTTTTGTTGTTGTTTTTTTTTTTTTTTTTTTTTAAATCTCCAGTGTAAGTTTCATTATTCTTCTTTGCTTATTTTTGTGTTTTTAAGAGAGATCCTTCATGCAAATGAAGAAGAAACATAGCTATTCATAGCATGGAGGGTAGCTATATTTCATAGAGCAAAATTTTTCCAAGCAGGGAATAGTACTGTTGCTTTCAGGAGCCAGGGACCTTAGCAGTCACTTCTCTAAAGAGCAAAGAGATTTTAGTTTATTTTTTATATCAATAGTGATTTTGATTTTCTAAAAAACTTACTGATCAAAGTAATTGATTGTTACAAGTCCCATTTACAGGGATCATTACCATCATTATGTGTAAAACCTGCATTAGTTAACCTGCTTGTTTTGTGTGTCTAGTTCAGCCCTGGATGTGAAATTAAATTGTGTGGTTGTTCACTACAGAGGGTTTCTCTGTAAATGAACACTTGAGAACTGTGCTCCAAATGTGGGAGGAAAAAAAGCATCACAGAGCCCCACAGGCTGGAAGAATAATTGCAAAGGGCTGATAATTGACCCTTATGGAACAATAAGTAGATATTCATATGGATGGTCTATATTTAAAGAAAAAAGACATTTAAAGTAACTGGAACTCTGCTGAGTTGTCGTATGTTATGAATTCTCTCCTTGGCCAAAAACTCCTTGGTTGCCATTATATCCACAGGTTCATGATGATGAATCATATCAGGCAAAGGCTATTTAATCTTTGACTCCAGGGCTGTGTTCAACCTTGAACAAATCCATGACTGTCAGTAATACTCATAATTTGCTTTCTTAAATACTGATATATTTGATGAAATTAGGTAATAACAAATGCTTCCCATTAACTACTTAGTCCTGTTTCTATTTCTTCTGCTCATGCACACTTGAAATGCCTGCCTGGTTCTGAGCACTGAACAAAACAGCCTGAAACATGCAGAGCAGAGCTGCATGCAGGAATTATGATCAAACAGTCTTAAACAGTATTTGGGATGTCGCTGAAAAACAGTCTCCATACAGAGACTGGGGAACAAATTTTGGAGGGACTTAAGTATGTTCTTTATATCAGCTTGTGTCAACTCTTTGCATACTTTCTTTGCAGTTCCTCTCACCACACTGCCATGTCCTTTCCATAAATACTGTGCAAAAGAAGTTTTATGATCAAATTCAGGTTATTTCCCCCCGACATCCTTCCTCTTTCCAGTCTGAACTCTGTGTTTCACACTGAGTCTTCTGGAAGACAGAAGCAATCTCATATGCAATCCTCCACACATGTAAATCCAGCAGGGATTGAATCCTTTGGATGGAAAACACACAGCAAGTCTTTTAAGGACTTAGTACACTATGCAAGTTCTCTTATGGACCCCTAACATGAAAATAACCTTCTGTTTTTGATCGCTTTGACTTATAGCTTATAGCTTTGACTTGGTAGCTTTTTTATTTATTCAGGTAGTGCAGTGAACTATTGTACTGTAGATAAGGCTGTTACAGTAGTGCAAACAGCAGTAAAAGTGCATCATTTGATGAGTCAGTTTGTTTCAAGCAACAGACCAGCCACAAAGTTGTAGAGCTCATTGTAAAATTGCAGCAGGTCAAGAAAAAAATCACAAAGTGAGAAAACTAGATCAGACTGTGATATTTGTTACTTGTTCAATAGAATGTTTTTTGTTTTTTTTTTCCAGGCCTGAAACCTGTCCCTTCTACAAATCCCTGGATGGCCTCTTTTCTCTACCTCACAGAAAGTAGCTTGGATACACTGCAGTCTTTGCAGCCCATTTGATTTATTCCTGCCTTGAATTGTGATTTTCACGTGTTAATACTTTGCTCCAGTTCTTCTCTGTATTGCAGCATGTGGCCATTATCACTCCCCTCCCCCAGGCCCGTTTCCCTTGTTATATATCTGTTTCATTCTCTTAGTTAAGTTGAATGTGAACTTGGGGTCAAGAACAGACGAGTCATGTGATGGGACTAAGGTATAACTGCATTTTCCAGTTTTTTTCCACTGCATTGTCTGAGGGTTTGGAAGCACAATCTCACAGACAGTGCTAAAAACCACAAGTTCACAGTTCAGCTGTCAGTTATGAAGCAGATTGATGAATTAATGTCCTTAAGGAAGCCTGGGCTGGAAAGCTATGGGATGCAACCTCTCCTTAAGGAGTACTTGCTGACGTGTGATGCCTCCTTTTGAAAAGAACACTGATTGCAATCCTTCCATCAAATCTAAGTTCTGGAGGGCTAGGGCCCTGCCACGAGTCCATCCTGAAACTAATGGCCGCTGCTTTTTAGTCAGTTTTCCAGTCTTTAGAAAAACACCATCATGCCCTTGATGTATGGAGGGAAGCTGAACCTCATACTTGTGAGAAGCTGTGACAAACAGGAACAGACAAACCAAACAACAGACCTGACGTGTTACTGAGGCACTGAGTGTGGCTGTCCAGGGTGGGCCCCATGAATGCATCATAATGCTGAGGATTTTTTGGACTAGCCTGCTATTATGCTGCCATTTTGCCTTTAATAAGTAATAATGGGTCACCTTAATGTTGAGCTTAACAAAACATATTTAGAATGCAAGAACAGTAATTAAAGGCTTGTAATAAAATAATGTAGCATTTACCTAAATGACAGCATTACTGTTGACAACCTGAACAGCAATGACATTTAAGTTTTCCTGAGACATTTTTCATTCAAATTATGTCACTAGTTCTGAGGCTCCCTTTTGTAAGTCTTCCTGCCATGTAGCTCTATAGTTATTATCCCTCATTGTCAATATAGCCAGTCATTTCTTCTCCACATCAGTTTTGATTGAGTTCTTCCAGTTTTCCCACACACCTATCTGTGTATAAACCTTTGTGAGTGATTGATATGGATTCATGCTTTTATTCTAACTTATCAATTTTTATCTTTTTTTTTTCTTTCTTTCTGAAGCAACTACCAAATTTCTGTCTGTATAGCGTGCAAATCCAGCCAAACCTGGAATTAAAAAGCTGCAGGCTGAGTATGGGTTTAATACCTTGTTGTCATGTATTTTGAAAGGCAATACATTTCTGGGGCACACTGTGGTATCCTGTCAGTCAGGTATCCCCACTGCTGAAATTCACATGACCTTGACCAGAGTAAATTCTTTGCTAAAGCAGAAAGGGGAGGAGCAGCCCTCCAAAAAACCAAAATATTGGACCATAAATTTCTTTGACAACGTTGCACAATATAGCAAAGCTTCACGGCATCTCTCCAGCATGGAGGACATTGCTGAAGAAAGAGATATAAAGAGGCAAAAGAACTTGAGGACAAAAGCAAGTCTTTGTTCAGGCAGATTACCTGGGGGGGAATACTGTACATGATGTACCGTGTGACACATCAGTCATGCAAGCTATTTCTAGGAGGTTTTACTTACTGGGGAGCTGTTTTTCATTTAGAGAGGAATTCCTCCCTGGGCAGGGTGCTTGGAAAAGGCCAGTGTGACTCTGAGTATCACTGAAGCCATATTCTGGCATGGAAGGCACACAACCTCATAGAATACTCCTGCACATGGATGAATTTTTCCTGTGCTGAACTGGCAGTCTAGCTTTCATCAGATCTAAAATAATGCAGAGGATTTATAAAGACATCAGACTTTGCTCAGCTTTGCACAAAGAGCATCAGTCAGGCCTTCGTCCCAAACTCTTCCTGTGCCAGAATTGAATGATTTTGTCCTGCCAGGTCGCTCTGCAGAGCTGACATTTCTCGGGCTCTGCTGGGCACCTGTTGGTGCAGTGCAGGAAACTCTCCAGCTGACTGGTCCTCCCCTGTGTGGCTGCAAGGCTCAGAGAGCTTGTGCACAGCCAACAGGGACATTAAAGGAGCTGCTGATTTGCCAGCTGCCATGTTCTGCTGGCCAGGTGATGGCATGTAGCTGCACACTGGTGTGTAAGGGCATGCTTGAGGGCAGGATGTGCCTCTGTGCTCCAGTGTGCTTTATTAACGTGGCTGACAACCAGGCAAGGGCATGGCAGGAGAGACTAAGCTGGACTGTTACAGCTCACCAGAAGCCCATGATGCCTACCTGATGCTGCAGTGAAGATCTCCTGTTATTTTTCAGCTGGATTAAAACCACAGCCTTTCTCTTACCTCTGCTGCAAACCAACCTTCAGCTGCTCTGCAGGGCTACAAGATTTTAAATTCATCCTGATAGTCAGGAAACACCCTCTATAGGGGTCATTCCATCATCAGGGTGGGTGACAGACCTAGAACAGACTCAGACTATGAATTCCCTCACCCAGTTGCTGCTGCTCTTGTTTTTTATTGCTGCTCAGTTCTTGAGCCACAGGTCAATGTACCACTTGACTTTGCCTGGTCAAACCAATTGTTATGACTGGAATGTTGATTCAGCTATAAGCCATGAATATTCTAAGAGAAATACTATTTATGCATAACAACCTTAGCCTGTACTACTCGTTCATACCATCCCTCCAAATGCATTTTGAATATTTGCTTTAGTAGCTGCCTCCTCTAGATTAAACTCACAAAGCCTTATACTTACTATTTAGTTCAGCATCTGTGCAAACCAGTAAGCAGATATTTCTATTTTCAGGGGCCCTTGAAAGGTAAAGAATTGAATATGGTGATAT
This sequence comes from Ploceus nigricollis, assembly GCA_013399945.1. Lineage (NCBI taxonomy): Eukaryota > Metazoa > Chordata > Aves > Passeriformes > Ploceidae > Ploceus > Ploceus nigricollis. Next base: position 301,737 of record VXBC01003613.1, on the reverse strand, counting down.
ATAGCAACATACCATTTCTCTCCAGATTAGGCATAACAAACAAATGTAAGTGTTGCTCTGCAGTCAGAACTCCCCTTTCCTCTCTTCTCCCTTGGGTATGATAAGAGGATGACAGTGGCTCATTGTTTAGAGGATGAAAACTAAAGCTGGGTGCGGCTTTGCTATCTGGAATTTTAAAGCTGCCTTTGTTTTAGAGTGCTACAGTGAAGTGTTCATCATTTACATTAGTGGCAAATCTGGATTTTCTGCCTTAACTCTATTGTTTCTCTCTGAGTTACACAGGTTCTACTGTGAACTTCTGGGTGAACTTTAAATGGTGCATCAACACATGAAGGTGACTTCCCATGTATCAGAAAACCCTACCAATTTTTATCGGCTTGAACTGAATTTCTGATGAACTGGTGTGAATATTCAGGATCTGGCACAAACAATGTACAAAATTAATTTCCTAGGGTACCTAGTTGCCCTGAAATCTTCATTGGGAAATATGAATTCTCTAATTCATCTGACCCATCGTGCAGTTCAAAAGAAGTCTTAATGAGAGCTTTAGACAATCTGAGGCTGCTGAGATAGGACCCTCCTACTTCTCAGTTACGATGATAATGGGGATTTTCCAGCCATTTTTAATTTCAATTCCTACAGTCTAGTGTTCACCAAGCATTAAACTTCTAACACTCTGGCCTGTGCCTGCAAGGGCTGGCATTTTCACACGGTGTCATTTTAGCACAGGTTAGGGCAGGATTACCAGAGCTGCTGCCATCAGCCTTATTTTGCTAAACCTCATTGTCTCGTAGTGCCAATGAATACAGGACTGGAGGCTGTTGAACCTGAGCCAGGAGGGCCAGGCTGCCTTGATGGACAGCTTGCACAGGAGCGGCTTCTGGTGCTGTTCACCTGGGGGATTTCTCAGTTACTGTTAAGGGAGAAACAAGCAATTATGCAGTAGCCTGTTAAGGGAATTAGATCAGAATTGGTTTAGAATAATTTCTGGCCAAAGTCTGTAAGGCCCATTTTTTTTTAGTATGGTTGCACACAACTCTGACAAATTCAGAACCTTCCAGGAAAGCAAGACATGCTCAACTTGCCCCCAGGTCAGCACTTTGCATATAATCTTGTCCCTCCCACTGTCCCTATCAGGAACAAGTCCTTCTTAAATGATCCCTAGATGCTTGGAGGTTACATCCCCTCTCCAACTTTCAACTCTCAGAAGCCTCCTGGAGAATTAATAATTTATCAGCAGCAACTTGCAGTCGTGTGGCTCACCCACCTCCTCTTGGCAGGATTGTTCACACTGCTGTTGCTGCTGAAAAAAACTGTGGAAGAGCCTGATTGTCACTCAGAAGACCTCATGGTTAGTTTAACTGATTATGCTTGGCATGTTGTACCTACAAGAGCAACTGCTGCGTGGGGAGAAAGCCTGGAGATGTGACACAGCTGAACGGCCTCCCGGGCCAGCCCAAAGCTTGTAGATGAAGCTGTTCAAAGGTTCTCCTTTAATTAAGGATGTATTGGTTGGAGAACCCTCTGTGCAGGCCAGAAGAAGACTGAGAGATTCCTCACTAATGTGACTCTGCCAGTGCAAAGACGCATATTTCTACCCCAATATCCCTCATGCAGCTCCCACTTGGCATCTGAGAGGGACCTTGAACCCAGCTGCTCAACAGCTCCCAGCTCTCTGAAATCTGTGCTTTTTGGAGTGAGCTTGCATCCTGCTCAACCTATTCAGAGCAAGAATCTGTGTACACTGTGCTCCTAATGAAGCCTCTATTTCAGTTTTGGAAATGTCTGTCCCTTCCTTGTTTTGGATAAATGATTGAAGTATCCCTGTGTAAAAGAGTAAAAAAGCCTGCTCAAGATCAGAAGCTCTTCTTAACTGTGTGCCTATACTGTTTCATTGCCCTTGACTCACAGAGGGAGAGAAGAGGACATGAACACAGAGAAGGCTTGTTTGGGGCTTTGCAGGCCAGTGCTACCTGCAAATCAGCTGGCAACCAAGAGGCTTCCTTCAGCCAAACAGTGCATCTCATCTGGCTCCAGAGCAATGACATCAGTGAGACATCAATGCTCACCCACTGTAAGAACGTGGGTGAAAAGGGATTTTCATATGCTGATGCTCTAAGGAGACTTACTTATGCATTGGGTGCTCAGAGGATGATTAGCTCAACATCCTGTTCACATCTTGGATCCCAGTTTCAAGGATACCGAGTGTGTTTCCTGCCTCCCTGCAGGGAGGAGACAAGAGGCAGCAAACCACTGATTAATGCGGTGACTCAGCGCGCAGAGGATGGACTTGTCCCACACACTAAGCAGCATGAACAAGGACAGCAGCCGCTGCGGCACAGGGACACCAAACACAGGAAAGCATCTAAGACATGCCCTAGGACATGTCAGCCCCTGAGCCAGCTGGAAACATGGGCTCACCTAAGAACTCCACCACTTCCCTGGAGATCGGAGCTTTTGTCAATTATTGTGAAATGTCAGTGCAACTTCACCTTCAGTGCGTATTTGGACAGCATGCTGCAGGGGTTCTGATTCACCTGGAGGTTAAATGGCTAGCATTTATAAAAATGGACAAAACCCCATGGATTGCCATGGATTCTCCCTTGCATGAGAATGTGGCCATGGGCAATGAGCCCAAGGTAGCCCCAGGAAGGCTTCAAGCTCAGGTGCCGGGTTCTGCCTCTCACTGTGCATGGTACATGAAAAAGACCTGCTGCCTTTTCATTTTACAGTCACCAATCTGAAATTTTTTTATTGCTCAGACTGTTTTTCAAACTCTCCTAGCACTTCAATCTTTTTTTATAACTTGTCATCATTATTTTTTGCCAGGACATTTGCCATATGACTGGAGGTTTAGGGTTTCTTTAGACAAAAGCAGGAATGCCCACAGGGCTGGAGAGGAGCTGACCTGTTTATTGACTTTCATTTTATTGTCTGCTGCTTGGTTCCAATTCAAAAAAAAAAGAAAAAGAGATCAAAGATCAATTGGAGAAACAGAGCGTTAGTTAGAAAGAACTATTTTTTTCTGTCACCTTTGAGAGTTTGTGACAGTCAGCAAAAGCAAATTTTTAAAAAGTAAAAATATTGAAACAGAAATCTTCCTTTTCATATTTCACTAGTTCGAAGACACATACAGAGTTGTGAGGAATTATGTTATTCCATATCAAAAAGAAATTGATTTTGGTTTTAAATTTCTCTTTCTTCATGTCAATCCTTTTTTTTTTTTTTTAATAAATGCCAGCCTTTTTCATTTCTACTTAGAATTCAATTAATAAGAAATAAACAAAGAAAGCCCTATGGGCACTTTTATCTCCCCATGGATGTAACATTTCAATTTAAGCTAAGATCGTTTCCCATAGGCTTCATATACATAAATTTCCATAGGAGAGGTTGATAGGTAAACATTTGACTCTGTGCAGGGCCATTCAGGCTATCAGTAGGCTGCAGGTTTTTCAATGTCCTTTTTGACTCCTGCCTGATGTATTTCAAGGATGTTCACATTATTTGTTGACAGCACATGTATTCTATTTTCATTTTTATTGGGTTTTATTGAATTGGGACATTATTTCAATGTTTCTTCATCACTTTAATTATAAGCAAACATCTTGTCTGACTCGTTCCTCTGAAATATAACGGTTCACAAGATCTGGTAATTAATAAAAAGAGAAACTAAGAATATTTTTAAAAAAACACATTTAGAATTATAATTTGATTGCATCCTGTTTTAGTTCTGCCATGCCTGTGGATAAAGAATGACTTTTTGCCCACCTCCTTCCCCACCACCAGAATAGACTATTATGTAGCTTTTGGTATTTTCTTCATTCTGTCTTTTGAAGAAGAGGAGGGACTTTTCATCAGCACCTTTTTTTTAATATTCTAAGTCAAAGCTTGCTGTCTAGATTACTTGTGCTCTATGCATGCAACTGTGGTTAAAAAGGAATGGCAGATCAGATATATAGTTCAGTTTTGCAACAAGCCTGACACTGTGTTCTTTGCTTGTCTTAGTTCTTCCATTCTTTTAAAGGAGATTTGTATACACTTGACAATTTGCATTCCCTGGCTTTTAAAACATAAGCTCATTTCTAAAAGTTTACCAATTAATTATATGGTTAAGCAAGACTCTATCAACTAGAAAATTATATTTCTTACTGCAAAACTGTGAACCTACAATGGATTCATGCAATTCTGGAAATTAATGCAAGATGAACAACACTGTGAAAAGGTTATTTTGGAAATCATATTCCAGTGTGTATTCTTTTCATGCATTTAGCAATTTATTTATTTTTTTCACGTGTATTCCTGAGTTGTCATCTCCTGCTTCAAAGTTTACTAAATTTGATTACAAAAATCCTAGATCAGACCCTTAATTTTTCCTGGCCGAAAAAATGATATGATTCAACAAATAAAGGTTTAAACCCAAAATCTAGTATATGCTGTTTACAATCTGTCTAAAGCATAATTAGAACACAACACAAAACCAAACGAGCAGTTGTCCATTTTTTGAAAGTTTAAGTTGCCTGTATGGCTTTAATTCCAAACTCAGACAGAAGCAGACTTAACTTAGAACACTTTTTCTTAAGGAGTGCAAGTCAAATCCTTAATGCTAATGTAGGAGGGTTTTTTGTATTTAATTTGACTTACATTTTGTTATCGCTTGGCTCACTGCCTCAGGAGCCTGAGCCAAAGCTGTTATACTGTAATATCCATGAGGTTCAGTTTTCTCTTTCACCTGCAGTACTGTACTCTCAGTGTAATGCTAATGTGACTCCTGCAGTATAACAAAGAACCCATAATGACAGCAGCAGAGGGGCCTGAATGTCATTTACACCTATTTGCTACACCCAAGGTCAGCAAGAATGCACCTGCAAAACACTCACACTGCACCCAGACTGGCTACAGGAAAACTGTCTACTGAGATGAGGTTATTTTGAATAACAGATGTTTTTTTCTCTTAAACTCCTGAAGGTCTTTGTGCAGAAGTTCATAATGAGTTATTCAAGGTAAGCATGTGCATTTCTGCAGAAACAATGAAGAAGACTGCTTTTGAAACAATGCTAAAGAATCAGAAAAGAAGGTTCTGAGGATGCACTTAGCATATTTATAAACACATTTCCAGACACATTGTTTCCCCATAGCATATTTCATACTCTGCCTGTTGATGGAGGATTAAACCAACCTATTACTTTGGAACTGCTATAGCAGAAGCAGGAAGACTGATCACTGCCTTCATTGCAAAGGTTGTAGCAAGTTCTTAGAGTTGTGAAAGGAATGAAAAGAAAAGCATGGTCTTCTGATGCAGAATCTTTATTATATTATGCTGAAAGAGATAATAAGTAAGTTTTAAAAACTCAATACATTACATTCCTTTCTTTACATTCTCTGTACCAGTCCAGAAGGACAGTCCTGACCAACAGAAACAACAAAGACACAATCAGCTTCAAACACAACAGTTTTTGGTGCAGTTGAACAATAAAAGAATGAATCCCCACAGCAAAATGCAGGGCAGGGGCAGACGTTTGTACCTCCTTGTTGCAGTAAAAAAAAATGGGATCTCTGCATAAGGTCAAGCTTGTCTAAGCCAAGGGATGTGCACCACAGCCGTGCAGATACCACAGAGAGGATCCCCCAGGCACCCGTGCTGCTGGGGCAGCAGCCAGGCACCATCTCCAGAGTTCCTGCTGGAACTTCCCATATTGCTGCAGCTCTCCACCACCTCATTGATCAAAGATGTCACCTCCTCCTCCTCTGTTACTGCTCAAGGGTTAAGCTGGTGGCCTTTGGCAACCCGTGGTGCCTCATCTGGAGCAGACCATGCAGCTCCCATGTACACAGCTTTGTCCATCACTGTTTTCTGGACGGACCCACATCCATCTCGACTCACAAATGGTTGGAAATGAGGAGAACTTTTGGATTAGAGTTTGTACAGGTTTTGGCTGGGATAGAGTTAATTCCTTTCAGCCAGTACGGGGCTGTGTTTCAGATTTGTGCTGGAAAGAGTAGTGACTATACAGAGGTGATTTTGGTATTGCTGAGCAGGGCTTGCTTCAACAAAAAGTCAAGGCCTTTTCTGCCTCTTGCACCACCCTGACACATCCAGCTGACCCCAAGCTGACTGATCAAAGGGACATTCTTGACCATGTGCAGTCATGCTCAGCATATGGAGTTGGGAGGAGAGGGAAGAGGGGGCAATGTTGGAAGTGATGGTGTTTGTTTTCCAAGTCACTGCTACATGTGATGGAGCCCAGCTTTTCTGGGGATGGCTGAACACCTGCCTGTCCTTGGGAAGTGGTGAATGAATTCCTTGTTTTGCTTTGCTTGTGTGTGTGGCTTTTGTTTTCCCTGTTAAACTGTTTTTATCTCAATCCACAAGTTTTCTCACTTTTCCTGTACTCTCCCCTGTGCCACCAAGGGGAGTAAGGGAGCTCCTGTGTGTGGCTTATTTGCCAGCTGGGGTTAAACCATGGCAGAGTCATAGGGGAATTTGGTATCTCCAAGCATACAAAGACTGAAAGGGGTTCAATTGGCACCTCCCTGTCTGCTGGAGCTCCAGAAGAAAGGCTGGGCAGTCTAGACTAAGATTTCAAAATTTAGATCTAGCCTGAGGTGATAACTACACCTAAGAAATAATTTATGGTCAGAAAAGTTACAAGAGGAAGGTTTCACTAATAATATACACAGCTTCTGAAAGGAGAGGTCCCACAGCAGGGGATGAAGATTTTCACCTGGCATTTGGCTGAGCAGAGCTGACAGTGGTATCTGGGTGCCAGCGTTACCACCATCTAGTGACTCCCCAAAATACTGCAGCCCTACCTACCTCCAACCTCTGCTCTCCCCACTGCCGTGGTGGGGCCAAATTATCATGGCTTCAGGAGCTCAGTGCCTGCCTGAGAGAGCAAATCCCTTTGAAATTAGAAGTGAGGTGGTTTTTAGACAGTGCTCTGCTAATATTTCAGTGCACTACATTTTGACTTTCAATAGGAACATTTAATGTCGACTTCAGAGCAAATATTCATATATTCAAGCCTTAAGGTGGTTTCAGAGTACAAGCAACACTAAATGGTAACAGATATTTCCTGAACCTTTCCATTTCTCTGTGGACTGCACCAGAAAAATTCAGACAGAGGGAAATCTTATCTAATCTGAAGATAAAGATTCATGAAAGGTAATCTGAAGTACATAGATTACAATAAGGTACTAATTTAAATTTGTAAAATATTCTTCTACTCCCAGTCCAAAGAAAATTCCCAGTAGGCAGTTTAATGTTGGTATTTTCAGATAATATATAAAGACTGGCAAAGATATGAATTCATTTGTATACAATGAAGAAGAGTACATTTTGGGACTACTTTCATATTTTACATACAGTAAAAACAACTACATGAACTTTCAGTGATCATGGACTAACCAGTCTTTCATGTATATCATTCCATTCATTATTCATCATTACCTTGTTTGAAACTAGCACAGATTTGAGGAAGAATTCCTGTCTGGAAATACAATGTTCAGAGAATTTTTTTCTATTAACACTCCAATTAAATATTTAGAAAAGAACATCACTGATGATGTGGCTTAAATGAAACCCTTAGTTATACTGCATTTATCACCTGCCTCAAGTGGCTTCTCTCTATGATTATGCCTGGCCACAGTCAGTTTCAGGTGCCAGCAGTTGGCATATCCGTCCCTGATTCTGAGTTTCTCTTCATTGCTGTACCTTCATTGCTCTATTTCCATAGTCATAAGATTATTATCTGGAGACTGGACATTGCCTTGCCAAATTGAATAAGGTTTTAGACATAACACAGGCTGATGGAAGTGCAGCTTAATTGTCCTCTTTGTTGCACATCATGTTTTCCTGAAAATTTGGGATTTGTTTGTATCAATAACTGACTGTCCTATTTGACCTATTTTTCCCAAGACTTTATGTAAACAAGTTCACTATTCATCCATGCTTTCATCATAAAATAAGCTTATATTTGTGGTTTCTGGTTTCACTTACATCAGGGTACACTCCTGCTGCTGGATTTTTGTTTAGTGATGCCAGTGAGTGCTGTAGTGTATGGCTCAGCCTGTGCTTGTGAATAATCCAAGAGCTTTAAAGAGCTCGGCCTGGTTAAATTATCCTAAAGAAAAATGATGGCTGTATGGTCTTGGGGGGAAATGGGGATGCTAAGCACACCTTTCCTCATTGGAGGAAAGCTACCAAGAGTCTTTGGAAAGAAAGAGCTGGCTTTGCCACAGCTGAGTGTCTGAGACACAGTGTCCTCTGGAAAGTGCACTGCAGACAGGAAATTTATAGACTCAGGGCAGACAAGCAATAAGATTTAAAAGCGTGTAATACACAGAACAATAAACTAGAGCTGTATTTACATCCATCATCTGAAATATTTAGCACAGCCTAAATTGCATATATAAATGTATATACAATCAGGTGCAGTCATTTAGACATATTCTTGATTAAGGACTTAGATGCAGTTAGAGCTCTCCCATGAATGCCTTTTCCTGATTTTGGCATGGACCTTTTGTATGTTTTTTACTCTCAATGAGTCGTGCTGGCCTATCTGGCTTAGTGCAGGAGGGATATTTCATTGGTGCTCATAGTGGAGGATTCACTTTAATCTTGTATTCCCCAGGAAACCGGTGGGCTTTATGAAATGAATCTCTGTATCCTTCCATTACATCTTCTGGCTTAATGCTGGTAACACTGGAAGTCAGATAGTTCCCAGTCTTAATATCTACACAATCAATTTAAGATTCAGGCATGGTTTGAAAGCAGGCAGTAGGGGGACATTGTATCTGCAATTTAGAATTGTAAATATTTTATCTGCTTTAATGCATACACACATCTTGTAGATTCATGACTAATCTGCAAAATGGGGCTGGTTTTTAGGCAATGACTGTGGTAAGCTTGAATAGTTTTACCTGTTCAAATATCTTCATGGATATTAAAACGCTATGTGCACTAAATATCAACGAATATTTATCCTGGTGCCATTTCTCTATGCTGCTAACCTTTGTGACTATGATGTGCTGTTCATATTTCTGATATTTCTATTTCATGCAGCACTGTGTGTCCACTGCACCATTCCTTCTGTTCTGTGACCCTGAGTTCTCCACGATGGCTCCCAGATCTGCACATTTCCAACATGCCAGTCCTTTTTTAGCACAGCATCTGTGTTTTGTATTTTGTATTTTGTATACTTCCCCCTCCTCTTTGTTTTCAGATTCATTTGCTGCTCGCTTTTGGAATAGATTTTTTTTCTTCATCTACATAATCACTCTGAAAAGCATTGTTTTCTGTTTAGACTTAGATTTTCAGTGGAATTCTACATGTTGTAACAGTGGCACATTTAAATTTGTTGCATTTGAACCTTGATTTACTTTGAATGCAATGTACTTCATGATTGACTCATAAACTTCCAAGGGATTTGTCTTCTGTGAACAGTATTTCATATACATCAATAAAAGCACACACCTGACCTTGAAACTTTAATTATCTCCTGAAATATTTTGCAGGGGCACTCAAATCTTACAGTCTTACAGACTCCTTTGGTTTTGAACACTGGGATTACTTTTGGGATGACAAGAAGATACAATCAGAGAATGGTTTGGAATGGAAGGAATCCTAGAGATCATTTCATTCCCAACCCAAGGCCATGGCCTGTATTAAGCCTATCAATAGCACACCATCATTAAGAGGCCTGCTATGGTACGTCACCGGCTACTTTTTCCTCTTCAGCTAATGTACACGTCTTTCCATACTTCAAAAAAGATTAACCAGTACCATTGGCCCTTTTCACTTTTGAATCCAGAAGTCTCTTAGAGCATCACTCTTCAAACCTCCAGAACCTCTCCTTTTCAGAGAGAAGTGCTGTATTCCCAGAGTCCTTAATTTTCAAACCCATCTCTCCTGTGGAGGGTGGTTCCCTGGTGGTACTTCCAGCATCATACACAGGTGTGGTCCCTGTCAGGGCCTGTTTTGTCTGCACAGGAGTACTTGTCCTAAACACCCCCCACCATAAGCAATTGAGGAAGAGGGGTAGAACTGCTCAGAATCAGAGTTTTCTGATGGTATCTCATTTAGCTTCCTGGTGGACATGGGCAGCTCATCTAACCTAGAAGAAATGCACACAACTAAGAGAAGGAATGTTATAATGCAGATCTTGATGGGCAGGAAAGAGGGAGTGGAGCAAGATAGGTGGGAAAATATTCTATGAAATCACCACGGAGGCCCAGACAACCACAGACAGTAAATCACATTTTTCCTTAAAAGAAAATAAAAAAAGTGAGCACGGCTAGTTGCGGTTGTGGTGGCAGCAGCAAATCATTCTGGTTAGAATACAACAGCTTTTGGTCTACTTCAATAATGAATCAAGACTGTATGAGCACTAAACATTTAAATTAATGATCGTGGAATCTCCATATGCAAAAAAGAATGACAACACATCATAATGTCCTCATCCCTGCCTTGGAGGCATCCTGTTGTGGTTTGAAATTGAGGTGAGAAAGCCTTTGAGCACATTCTCTTTGTCAGCTTCCAAGTGCAGGTAGGTGTTTATTGTTATTCTTTGCACCTTCTTGGAAGTAATAAAATGCAGGCTTGAAATTCGGCACAATGTTGCATCTCCTAAAACCCACAAGGAGAAGAAACCTCTGAATGTTTCATTACATTCTTTTTATTTTATATTTTATAAGATGCTGCAAGGTATTAAAAAGAAATCATAAGTAAAGGTTTAAAATGGGAGAGGAAAGTGCATCATACCTCAAATAAAAAATAAGAAAAAATGTAGTGCCATTCATTACTGGAAGGAAAAAAATTGAAAATCCATTTAAATTATTAGTTGGGAAAATACAAACAGCAATTATATTAGATATTTGAGGGATAAAGACAGCAATGGCATCATATTTACTGTGCAGAAATTTGAGGAAAATAGTTGGAACTGATAACTGGATAGAGCAAAAAGGTCTTGTTAAAGGACAGCTTTGAGATATGAGAGATATCCCTTGCCACATTCCGAGGGGCTTTTTTGCACCTTATCTTGGCTGCATATCTAATCTCTTCACAGTTCTCTGTGTACATACATTCATTTATAAGGAGCAAAAGTAAAGAAAAAGAAGTATCTTTTCCTTCTCAGAAAACACACAAAGATTGATGAGCACAGTAATTACTTGACTTAATCTGTCTTTCCTGAATTTCTGCATAGTTTTACTTCATTTGCCTGCCCTTGACTGTGGAATAGAGACCCCGGAGGCCAGCAGGAGCGGCCCTTCTGGCAGTGCAGAGCTGCTGACATGCACACTACAGCAGCTGAGGAGGCAGCCAGCCCTTCTCCCTGCAGGGACTGAGTTTTGGGCTGTGGCTGCAGCAGGTGGAAGAAGCAACTCCTCTGTCTGTGCCAGGCCCACAGCAGAAAGGGGGCCCAAGGTGCTGCTCTCAGCACTGGAGATACCAAAATAAGACCACTGCTACTGAAGCTGCCAGTGACACAGTAATGCCTCTGTCAAAAACTTCAACATCCAGGTATGCTTTTCCAAGCTTAATAATCTGAGCTATTTCTCTGCACTGAGACCCAAGTACCAAGGCACAGAGAAAGCTGTCCTGTGCAGCCACACAATACCTTTCCCAGCCTCAAGCTCAGCCTTGGTTTGCTCATCTCAGTACAGCTGCCTTCAGTCCAGCAGAAAATGCACTAAAAAGGGGCTTTTTACAGTGGGAACATCTCACATCTGACTGTCTTTAATATAAGTCCATTTTTTTTAACGTGTGTTTTCTTATCACTGTGGCAGACTTGGAAATCACCAGAAGAAGGTGATTCTTCTGGGGCTTCCTCACCTCTGACCCCACCGAATGGAGCTGCTCCACTTATATGAGAGTGGGACAACTTCTCAAAAGTGCTTAAGGATGCAGAAACGTTGCCAGGAATAAAGAAACAGGAATCTCTGGCATGTTGGTTGGTCTCTTGTCAGTGACTGTCTCCAAAGGAAGGGGAAACAAGTGCCAGTGTGAGGAGCAGCCATGGCACTGCCAGTGGGCTACAAATTCACACCCCAGCTTCTCCTTGGAACCTGCTGGTGGTATCAGGGAGCACAAGTCCAGTATGGAAACTTGACTTTCCTGTTAAGAAGCAGAACTTTGAAGGCATTAACATTGCTCAGGCGTTGTCGGTGATAGTATATTTGTGTTCGTTCTAGTCCCAAGCGTTGCAGGCTGAGCAAGCAGGAACACAGCTCCGAGTGGGAGGCCGTAATGAAGAGAAGGGGAGGGGGCTATATCTTCCTCTGCTCTGCAGTAAATCCATTTTTGTACTAACATGAATATCGTGATTAATAATAATAGCAGCTTATGACTGTTTTGAAAAATTGTGTTTGTAGAAAATTAATGTTTCCAAGTTGCTCAAAGGAATGAAGATTTAAGAGGAGGAAAAATACGCACAGAACTGAATTTGAGACTATTTACAACTGTAATGCTGCCAATAATTAGGATGACTTGAGTATTTCAGTATTCTGTCCTTGTAGTACTTTACCCCCCTCTTCTGCTCTGCTAGGAAGAGTAGTGTTTTCTATCTTTGGCTAGGAAAATTTAGAAATTTATATATGATGAATATGACATACTCATTATAGGGTGCCAATTGAAAAGGAACCAAATATGAAAATCTGTTGTGCATATCAGTATAACCACACCAAATCTCTTATTAATACCACTGTGATGAAGAACTCTTCCTAGAGGTTTTCTTTAACTAGTTTTATGCAATTTGAGAATTACAAAACTGCAGACAGAAAAGATAAGGACACAGCAATGCTTTTGCAAAATGAGCCATTACAAGAAAAGTCTTTTCTCCTGTTCAATCAATAACTTTAAACAGGGGAATGATCAGTACTGTGGAGCAACCAAATCCTGTCTGACAAATGATGTCTTAATGTTTGATCAAGTTCAAGGCATTAATGGTATCATGCAGCATAATTTCTGCTTTCTTGAAAAACAATGGAGCTCATTTAGAAATTGGAATTCCCTGGAGAACGCCACAGGAGTGCAGACTATTAATTACCCTGTTCTATTGTTATCTTTTGTTCAGAACAATTGTGCTTCTGAGGTCCCGTGGAATCTCTCTCCCCTGCAAGGTGTCGAGTTTTGATTAAGCATCATTTCATACAGTTCATTAACAATGTATCTTAAAATGAGCTTTTGATTGAACATTTTTATTGGGCATTTAATATAATTTATGGTTTCTGTTGAAATTTCACATACAACATTTGCCAAGCTAGTTATTATATATTTTTCATTAAACAATGGTGTTTTACCTTTTCTGAAAGGTTCTATTTTTTTTGAGCAGAAGTACAGATTATATAAAAATTGATTATGAATCCAGTATATCATGAAAATAGCCCTCCTGACCATATTTTATTCCAGTGGAGCTATAGCACATAGGTGTACAAGCAGTCCATTTGCAAGCATTGTCATTTTGGACTGCCAATCTCAAAGCCAACATTTAAGCTTAGTTTTCCTATCTAGAATGGTAGCACTTCAGTAAATCTGTCTGCTTTTACAAGAAGCTATAACCTGAAGTAAACAAATTCTTCTCATTAAGCTTCATCCAGTAACTCGGAGACATTTTAGCAAATGTAAAAGAGCAGCATAAAAGAGGAGGTTTTGTCACTCACCAGCTATAAAAAGATTGCAAATACTCTTAGGAGTAGTGGCCAGCAGTTAGGCTGAACACCCAAATGTAAATACAGGGTAAATTACAGTTTTAAAGTTTCACCAGGAAGTTCAGGCTTTGGCCTCCAGCAGTCTGGGGGACACTGAAATCTGAGGTGTCAGGACTGTGAGTGCTTATACAAAAGAACTCTGTAGAACAGCCCCATCAGGAACAAACTACACAGTGAATGCTGAGTAGGTTTTACCTCAGCCAGACAGATGCATATTTATACCTTTTCAGGTAGAGAGGACTGTTTCAGATGGGAATCCTGATGGAAGAATCTGGGCCTATTTTTTTTTTAACCTGGGAATCTATTTTCATTGTCAGTTTGCAAGATTAAATAAAAAAAAAATCTTATATCACTGAAATGGCAGGTTGGGGAGGGAATGTGCACAAACATTATAGTTAGAAACAAACCATTAGCTGGAAATTGTGTCCAGGGAAATTACTGGAATTATTTACATTCACATGTGAATACAGAGGGAAGCGCTCCAACACTGACTGACTGTTACCGTAGTGTACGAGTCTGTTGGGAGGAAATAAGTTAAGTTTATACTCAAATACTCAGAGAAAAAGCCAGCAGAAACTTTTGCTGAGATTTGAGACTGTTTAGACAAAATCTTCCATATTTTGCAGTTTTCAGTGGGATGGAAATATTAGAATACTCAGTCCTCCGTTTCTTGACCTACTAAGAATCAGAAAGCATCAGGATTTTTCAGGAAGTCCTGCTATAAATATTTCAAATTTAATTGGAAGTTCAGATCATTTGGGATTTGGATGTCCAAGCCAAACCAGAAAACCTTTTAAGAGATATGGGGCCCAGCCATAGCATTCAAATTCAGATTGATGTTCCTGATAGAAGTGAGGGAGGATTTAGACCTAAAGTGTCCTCTTGGGCTTGTCTAAGCAGAGGGGTCAGCTGTAATATTTGGAGCTGGACTCTTGATTTATTTCAAATGGCCACTGTATTTCCCATTCTTATTTTAGGATAGGATCCCATCTCTGATGCTGTGGATGCTTCCCATCAGCAATGACCATAATTAAGAGCTGGTAATTTCTAGGGCAGCCTCAGTTTTCCATTTGGTCTGTGGTTAGAGTAATAACTGCTGCTCACTCCGGGACTGCTCACGTAGTCTTGCTCTTGAATCTGGTGACCCACACTGTGCTCTTCAATCAACCTGGCTAAATTTCAGAGAGTTCTTCAGAAAAATGACCTTTTCTCACTGACTGGCAGCATTATGCTATCTTTGAGTCAACTTCTTTTCCCAGAACTTCAGGCCTAAAAGGGTCACTGTGATACTGAAACATATTTTTTCCTTTTCCGCTGGTAATACTCTTAATACTACTGTAATTGACAGAAATGTGGAAATGTGTATGCTTATTCTAGGTTTTTAGTGCTGTGTACTTGATAGCACTTTACATTTCAATTTTCCTCTAATTAATAGTGCAGTCAGCTTTCCCTGTTCGTTTCAGATGATTCACTGCATAAAAGAAAAAGAGATTAAATCACTTAAAATAAGAAAACATAACTCCTGGAAAAATACTATATTTCAAATTGACAGTGATCTTCCTTCCTCAGCCTTCCATTAATAGATACAATAGATACATATATTCTGTGGAACTCTTTGCCTGCTTTTCTGCCTGTGATCTATCATAAATTCAACCATGTTTCCTCCTCCTCTCACAGCTTTCCTTACCGTGGTCTATTTGTCACTTCACCCATAAACACTTGTGCCTTGCTTCCAGGGGCTGAGAATTATTTCCTTCACGTGCATATTTTTCCTGAGTGGTTACCTTGCCTGTGAGTCAACCACTGCCTTAATCTCATTTAAATAAACTTATTTATTATGTTTCTAATGGAGATGACAAGATAAGAACTTTCCATAGCTGATCAGTGGCATCATCTTCTTTTGTGACCTTTGCCTCTCCTAACCCTGCCTTCTTCCAGTGATGCTTTGCCCTCCTGTGGCACTTCAGTACAGGGACAATGTCTTCACATGCGTTCTTTAAAGTGATCAGCACACTTTCACCAGAACAAAAACAATAAGTAAGTGTTGATCAGTGCTTGCACCCTTAATTACTGACTATGTCAGCAAATTTCTGTGTTTAAAAAATGGCTGTGTCTTACAAAGAAATAAATTCAACTGGCAGATTCCCCTGACTAGAAAGCTCATTACTGACCAACACCCTCCTGTGTCATTTGGGTGTGCCCATGTGAGTGGAAAGCCCTGAAAAATCCAAGGTAACTCAAAAAGCAAAACAGGTCAAGGGAACACTTCAACAGCAGATCACAGGGCTTGAAGAATGCAAGGCTAAAGGCAAAGTAAGTGCTGACTTTTTTCTTTAAAACAAACAACATAAATGAAACAGGTCAAACAGGAAAAAAAAAACATTTGATATGTCTTGTTTCAGTGAGGGAAAATTGAGGCACAGAAATGAGAGGCTGGTCTAAGGTGATGTTGAGGTCTGCTTGTGTGCCCGTGGCTGGCAGAAGCTCTCTGTCACACTCACGGGGTGTCCTAACCTCTGTTGCTGCCCTTGAGCCCCTGTCCCACTGCCAGCCTGGGAAGGGACATCTTTCCAGAGTTCCAGATGTGCTTGCCAAGCCGGGCTCGTGTTCCCTGCGGGCTGGGAGATGTGGGCAGCCCCTCAGGCACTGCAGCTGCTGGGGAAGGAGCAGGTCCTGGGCATCAGCATTGCCCTGAGCCGGGCACGCAATGGAGCAGCAACTTTTGGTTTGCTCTCCTCCTCCTCCTCCTCACACAGCCCTATCACTCAGTCTTGGGGTGCTTTTTCAAGCCTTACAGTTTTAGTCCAAGACACAGAGTGGCCACTCCTGTCTGGGGCACCACAGAGGCTGTGGCAGAGCGCGATGTCCCTCTGGGCTAGCCAGAAGTTGGGAAGAAGCGATGCTGGCTTTCAGCTTATCCAGCCTTGCAGAGTGAAGGAGAACTGAAGTTGCAGATTTTCCTGTTCGTAAAACTTCTTCAGTCTGAACTGGTTCCCTGGAAGTATTGATGTGCTCACCCTCACCTGCAGCAGTACCTGTGCTCCTGCAGCCCCTGTGCTCACAGGTGTGGAGGTCCTCCTGCACCTCTCAGAATGTATCAGTGAAGGTGCAGCGTGGGGCGAGAATGAATAAAGACCAGATCTGGATGAACAAAAACCAGATCTGTTGGAGCCTTCCTCTGCACCACCCCTTTTCTCCTTTCCTCTCCCTCTCCAGCTGAGCCGTCAGGAAGGCAAGTGTGTCTGTATTCTCCTCTTGACCACCCCCCTCTTCAGCCTCTGCTTTCCAGGATATGAAAGAAGGGTTTTGCAAAGCTGCTTGGCATAAAGAGATGAAGAGGCAGTAAGAGCAGTCAAACACTTTGTATATATTAATATATATTTGCTTTCGTGCTTGTCTAACTCGTGCGTGTAGTACATGCTTTTCTCATGCCTCTAAGGCAAAGAACAAAGGGATGGGGCTGATAGAATTTTTCTGTGCTCTTCCCAGGATAAAGTTTGTTTTTCCCTGTTTGACCTTCAACTCCCTGAAGACCCGAGTTTAACTGCTTTGATTTACTTCCATAATAAAGTGATCGATTAATGTTAAAGGCAGGCTTTATGAGGCCTGTCCTCAAATGGTCTTGGAGCCTGCCATAGCGAGGATGTTATACTGCCATGCTCTGAGAAAGGTCACATGAAGGGAATCAAAGACAAGATAAATGATGGTTTACACATCAGAAAAGCTCTCTGTAGCACAGACAGGGAATGTGGAACATAATGTCTCTCTGGGCTCTGTGCAGATGGTATATAGTAAATATAGTCTGAACTGCCTCCCCAGGATTTATTATTGTTCCGTTGTAGTTGTTTTGGGGCTGTGCTTTTAGACAAAGCTGTGCTCTTAGACAAAGCTGTGCTCTCTAAGTGTGTAACACATGGGCAGCCCTGGCTAAAACTGAGCAAATGAAGAGGTCTGATCAACTGATCTCAACATGCTGGTTTTGAGGAGCTGCCTTTCAGAAGTTAAGGGCTTGATTTCTTATGATTTGCTGTGCTCAGCTAAAATTCATTGTTAATTTCTTTTTCCCTAGCTAGATTTCACTGCAGGCATTTTTCCTTAAAAGGAACAGGTAAAATGAGAAAGCAAAATAAAGATCAATCCAAAATTCAAGCCTCTGGATGTCCTAAAGGAGAATTTTAACGGAATCATATGGAACAGCAAACTGTTCTGTTTTCCCTTCATATTTTTATGAGAAGTTGTTTATTCTTGTTCCATTTGTGCCTCCACTGGACTAATTTCCCTTGACAGGCAGAGATACTCCTTATTGAGGAATGCAAAGGGCAAAACTTAGTTGAAGAACAGATATAAAGAGGAACCTGTGCTCTATCTGTGGTCTTAAGCATGAGTAAGACTGGTCAAGTAATTGTATAAAAATCCAGCTTCTGAGGGAAAGCACATTTTTTAGGTGAAACCTCAGGCCACACACTCACACATGCAACAACTCTCTGACTGGGAAGGGTTCTCAGGTGTTGGATGAACTTTCAGAACTGCCCTGTGTCTGCTCTCCTAGTTTGTAGAAACAAAATAGTGAATTTAATGCCAGTTTAAAGTTCCTGTTGAAATCAGTGAAAGCTTTGGAAATTTCCTGCCCAGTTTCAAGACCGTGGGCGATAGACATTACCCGTCAAATAGGGCCATGAACAGCTGATGCACATAGCTCAGGACTGAGTGGTGTTATGAAAATTGCTCTTCAAGGACACAATGACTGTTTCTGGTGCTCAAGGATGGGACACTGAGGCACCAAGGTGCTACAGAGGACATGCCCTCAGAGCCCTCAGCCTAGGAGCACATAGTGCCAAGGCAGACAGTGGACCACCTTGGGAAAGTAGTTCCCCAGATGACCACTTCAGGCTGCTGTGATTGTGCAAGGCTGTGATAAAACTTGTCACGCTAGAAGGAAACCAGTTGAGTAAGAAACTTATTATTAAGGGCTTATAACTAATAAGACTTTTCATGTGATTCAGTAATGTGGTAAGACCAGGTCTGGCCAAAGCATTTGTATTTCCAGTTGTGTGGTATCCTTAGGAGGGGGAAAATGGAAGGGAGATACCTAAGGGGAAGGATATCTAAGGCTCATCTCAAAATACATGGAGTAAAACAGTCTATGCAAAAGCACAGATTGAGGCAGCCTGCTTTGAAAAATATTTGGCAAAAAGAATATAATGGGTTTTTCAGATTTCTAATGTTTCCTTTTTTTTTTTTGTTTAGAGGACAATCAGAGTTTAAAGTAAAAAATCAGCTCCCTTAACAGCATTGTAATCACTTATAAATAGGAAAATTATTATTAAAAAAACAGAATTGTGGAAGGAACTGATGAAAAACATCCCATCACCTAATAAATCCATCTTTAGCCAGTACAAGGCTAGTGCATACATTCCACAAGCGCTTCCATGCAGTCAAGCTTTACAGCTGACTTTAAGTTTCCTTCTTAAATCTGGGGTTTTCTTCTGCTGCCATCCCAACCTTTCAGAGTTTCAACAGCTTAATATTCTGCTTGGCCCATGGGGAGGGGGGAGCATACTGAGGATCCAGATACAAAGCACATTTCTCCCTGCATTCCATGTAACCTGACTAGACACTCCAGTTGGCAGACACCAGATGGTTGATTGGAGTCTGTAGTCAGTCTCTGCGATTGCCGAAGCCTTAAGGACAAAACAGCGCCGGGGAGATGGGTTTGATATGATCATGAATCACTTTTTGGGGACCAGGGCAGATAACTTAAGATAGGAGTCATGCAGGTCACCTTCTCCAAGCTCCTTCTGGTACCAAGCAAAGCAGAGACAGGGGAAGATTGATACTGGAGAGGGTACGATGATGGATGTCGTTAGCAGGGCAGTAAGGTGTGTTTGGGATTTACTGAATATCTTCCCACAGTGTTTTGAGAGCACTGACAAGCAGAAGGGGATGGGCTTTTCAGAGTCAAAAAAGGCAAATCTTGTTGAGGTGAAAAAGAAGGAAAATGAATAGTTCTGCTTCATCTAAATGATACTGCAAGTGCTTCTGACAAAGTATCAGATGGGTATTCAGGAATACAGAATGAGCAATATGAAAATGTCCCCATTAAAACTAGGTGGTTATTATTAAAATATCTTAAGCAGCTATTCAGATTATAAAATGAATTTCCTGCAGCTGTACTCACATCACTTTTTCCACTTTTCAGAAATCCTTTCGTAACTGATTTATTTTTCTACACTCTAAAGTTTTCATGAAGAGGCGCAAGTGTCAGGCTTGCATGTTCTAGAGCCTTGTACATTTCCACTCAGAAGCATGCTATTTATGAGAGAAAATTACAAACAGGAGGAAAAGGTTTCTAAAACCCTCAGCTAGAACTTAAAGCAGATCTCAGGGGATATTATACAACCTGGAAACACTCTGCACCTTTTGTATCCAGTACTTGCATCCAATTTTTTGGTCATTTGAACAAAAGGAAAATTACATTTATATTACAAACACTGCCAAGAAATCCATAGTAACAAATTTTGCTTAGGATGTCTCAGACTTGGTGACTTGGTTTTTAAATATCAGAGAATCGTTGGGGTTTTTTTAAGAAACTACTTGTTAGACCCAAAACTGCTGTGTTTTGTTCAACAGAATCCATTACAGAAACACCTTTATCATATTAAATTTTCTAGAAAAGCTGAAGAAAATTTTCAAAATGTCCATGGTCCATTGGAAGAGCAGCAATAAAGCAGGTTGTACCAGGAGTTTAGAGGTTGGAACCCCTAAAGCATGACGTTTACTATAAACAAAAGAGTAACATACAACCTTTCCATTACTACTCGGGACTTCTATATTTCAAAAGTTTCATCTCCCCTTGTGAAAATACTGCACCATAAAAATATATTGGATATAAGATAATATAGAAGATATAAAATAATAAAAATACAAGATAAAGTATATTCACATAAAGTATATTGCTACTGAAATACTTTACATGCTTTTGAATAAGCTTTGCCCACCATGCCCAGTTTTCCAAATGCTGGGAAATGGTGTCTGGACTATCTGAGAGAACCACCTAAAACTCCTTCTTATTAACACCCCTAAAAATGATCTTCAAGCCAAGCTGATTGTGAGTCAGGCACAGCCAGTTCTGCCTTCAGATGTTGCAAGCCATGGTTTTTTATCTGAGATGTATGTTGGAAAGGTCTTCCAAGAGAAGATTGGGTTGATGTTTTGTGTAACAACATCATCACTTCCTGGCATTTAGTTGTTAAATGCAATACCACTTATTTGCCATTCGCAGAGTTTGACTGAATCTGTTTAAAAGGCTATGAAGGAAAGCTCCTCTCAAACCTTCCAGCCCTTGTGATGCTTATTGGGACTGCTGAGAGGAAAGGTTGTATGTTACTCTTTGTTTATAGTAAAGGTCATGCTTTAGGGGTTCCAGCGATAAGGGGAATATTCTGACAATGAGAAAATCTTCCTTAAGCCACCTGCAATTTATTGGTCTAGTTGACTCAAGTACAGCCATGACTCACTCTCCAAAAATTGCTCGTATTTGTTTACTTTCCCTCACACAGTGCTCAGTGGTTGGACCCATCCTTAAGTCTCAATCATCTCTTGTTTTACTTGTGTCAGTGGTAGTTTAGTGTCTGCAGAATAGAAAGGAGGAGGATTTCTTTAGTTACTTTTCTGTACCTCACTGTCTTGGATTCTATTTGTGTAGAGTTGAGCATGTTTCATATAAAGTGTGCAAATATGAGTCTTTTTGCAGCTACTCTTTGACATTTTCAAAGATAGTTCTCCCTCTCATATCTATCTTGACAGTCAATCAAGCACAGAAGAACAAGGAGTGAAAGAGGATCAAGGAATGAAGAAAGGAAGAAGGAAAGAGAATCCAAGAAAAAAAAGAAGTGCAAAGAAAAAAATTAAAAATGATGAAACAGGAAAACTTCTTGAGATAAATTCATAAACTATAATTTAGTTAAAAAAAATGAGAAAACCAGGTGCTTTTCCCATCATCATCTATCTCCAGTTCTCTTCTTTCATTGCTGTCTCTCTGACATGCAGATTTTCCTGTTTTTTGGCCTGTAGGCTTCACTTGCCTTTACCACAATGCATATTAATCTGTGGAAGGAGTTCAACACGCACATTCACTGCACAAAACGTGGCTGAAGTGAGCCGCAGGGTGACAATTCATATGAAGCACGAGAACCCATCAGGAATTCTCTGCTGATCATTCCCTCCACTCCCCCATGGAGACTTTACCATGGTTACTTGCTGCTTGCAGGTGTCAGCAGGCTCCCTTGCTTTTCAGTCTCACTGAAGTCAGGGAGATCTGAATCCAAGAGCAGAAGTTGGCCTTTACGATTCACTTCCATGTAGCATATGTTACTATAGTGTATACCAAGAAATGTAACTGAGAAGAGCCGTGGTATTTACAGTATGCTAAAATTTAACTGTTGCTGTAGCCTTCTGAAGCCTGTGGGCCACATTCCAAAGACTTTACTCATGTGTTTCCTCACCTCATGTGAGGTAGGACTCCAATTGCTGAGGGACAAACGATCAATATGAATAAGGGTTTGGGATCTGGCTCCATGCCCATTAGTCCAGTGGTGACTAACCCTCTCAATGAGTCGGGCAGGAGAGGTAGCATTGACTGGAGTGAGGGACACTGACCTGAATTTTTTAAGAGACATTCAGCCAGTGGCAATGAGCTTTCTCTCCAAGACAGAGGGATGGAGCTGAAGGTGTTATGGTGGGTATGGGAGTTGGGTCTGCAGCTCTAAAAAATACACTGCCCATAAAATCAGTGACACAGAGAACAGCCTATGGTACACTTGTTGAATTTTAAAGAACTGTTGTGTGCTGTTGGGTCAACTATCTCCATCATTCCTCCTTTTATGAGACCAGTGGTCCAAAAAGAGTGATGTAATCTTCATCCTACAGAAGAGGTGTGAAAGTCTGCTCACAGTGTGGTTGTGTATTAGTGTCTGTGTTTCCAGGTGGGTGACACTGCCCACACCACCGTGTCCATACATCCCTCTGCCTTCAATGCTATTTTGCAGCAGCAGGATTAGAGCAGATTGCTGGCATTATGGCAGCAAGGATATTGTTAGGAGTAACTTGGCAATGCTCATAGGTGTTCTGACACTGGTTCTTTGCTCAAGGGCAAGGATAGCAGAGGGGATTCTGGATACAAACCAGTGAGAGAAATAATGTCAGAAGGGTTCAGAAGATGAAAGCAATGACAGTAAATAAGTCTGAAATTATTTTAGGTTTACATACTTTAAGTCCTCAGTGACTGAAAACACAGCCAAGAATTGCTTCAGCAATATTCCTTCATAAATCTGCATAATAATCTCTCAGAGGGGCTTTGGTGAAATTACAAGTATTCATTTACTAAATTGGGTTCAGTGTCTGTATCATACGCTGTATGAATATTCAGTGCCATGAATTCATCCAAACTATATTGAAGTTAGTGTGTCCACAAAGTCTCTCTCAAATGATAACCCAGACAGTAAGAAAGGGCTTTCCTTGAAATAAACAAAAAACAGCTTCTACTATAATCCAGTAAAGAAATATTTAGCAGCTATGTTCCTGAGAATGGCAGAAATACATGCCTGTAATTTTTTTCATGTGAAATTTCTGATCTTTATAGGTCTAAATTCAGCAACAAATGTTTTAATGCAGCAGTTGTTTCATGAAAGGAAACATAATCAAAATGTAAAGGATTTATGAGTGGTTTATCAAATAGTGCAAGAATAACTGCCAGCCAGATGAAAGAAAACTATTTGATTGGGAGGCTAATAAAAATACTGAATATAAAATAAAGTAACCTTCATACAAAGAAATGAGGTCTTAGAGGACAGAGAAAACTTTCTAGAGAGTCAAAGATTGGACTGTGAGATGCAGTAAGTAGTACACCTGGATGATTTCCAGTGTTTTGTACATAATGAATTAAACACATGAAAAAAACCTATCCCTTTTAAAGAAAATCTGGGGTAGTCAGTGTCTGCAGCTGTGCAATGGATTGAATAGAAGTTATCAATATTCTGAACATTTGTCCATGATCATCATGTTCACTCTTGATCTGGTCTTGCCAGGCTAACCCAGGCCAGCAGTTCTTTTCCCCCAAGGCTGCTGGTTTGAACATAAGATGTTGCAGCAATTCTACAAAATAAAACAAAAAAAGAAAAAAAAAAAAAAAAAAAAAAAAAAAGTAACTCACAATTTGGAGATTTCAGAAGCTGTCTGTGGCAAATTGAGAGAGACCCAAGAAGTCATTCATGCTACTTAGGAGAAGGTGGTGCACTTCAAAGGCAAATGTTCAGTGGGTGGTTTCTGTAGACCAAATGGCAGCAAGTGAAATGCAGAGCAGAATGATAACTATGGGAAACTTCTCCAGAGGGTGCTTTTGTGACTTATGTCAAATGGCATAGAAGTTGCAGCTTATTTCCACAGAAGGCATCACTATATGAGGTATTATTTTTGTCAGTGGTCGTTGCAGACAGAGTGACAGGATGATGGGGGGATTGTTTGTCTTTGTTCATTTCTCTGTTAATTCTTTTTCCTGCTTTTGTTAATTCCCCCATCTCACATGAGGGTTTTTTGGTCCTAATTTGTGTTTTACCCAGTACCTAAAGAGAGTTAAATTCAATTCTCAGTTTAAAACCTCCAGCACTTCTAGGAATTGTGCTTGTGTTCCTCTGATAGGCTGAGAAAGTTGGGGTTGTTCAGCCTGGAGAAGATAAGGATCTGGAGAGACCTGAGAGCACCTTCCAACACCTAAAGGAGGCTGCAAGAGAGCTGGAGAGGGCCCTTTTACAAGGGCATGGAGTGACAGGGACAGGGGGAATGGCTTCACACTGAAAGAGGACAAGTTTAGAACAGATATTAGAAGAAATTCTTTACTGTGAGGGTTGTGAGATATTGGAATGGGGTCCTCAGGGAGGTTATGAATGCTCCGTCCCTGGAGGTATTCAAGGTCAGGCTGGATGGGGCTTTGGGCAGCCTGGTCTAGTGAAATTGTGCCTGTCCACGGCAGGGGAGATGGAATGAGATGATTTTTAAGGTCCCTCCCAACCCAAGCCATTCTACAGCTCTCTGATTCCTTGTAAGGTAAATGATGTGAGTTAAATTCAGACTGTGCCTCTTGACATTTCTACTGGTTATTCTTAGCTCTCATTCATGGTATGATCTGTTTCCTCCATTTGGTCCAATATTGAGGCCAAATGGAGAGGTGTTTAGAGGGATTTTGCACTTCATTATTACAGGGCATTTAATCTTTATATCACTTGTTCTGTGGGTTAATGAAGAATTTCAGATGCCAGTCCTGCATTGGCAGGACTATTATTTCTGGCAATAAAATAGTTTATGTAAAATCAAGGTATATACATAGTGTGTTCGCTCCTGTACATTTCCTTATCCTCTTTTATGCCAGCAAAATGGTGAAATACCACAACAAGGACTGAAAGATTCAAGCTGATAAAAAATGAGGAATTTGGTACAAACTAAAAAGAAAAATGCACAGGATAGCACTAAGGTCATGTATGATCATGGGAAAATTTGTGAAGTAAGGAAATGAATTTCTGAGAGGCTGAGGGAGAGTTTCAGGAATGAGCGGCAAGAGGACCTGGGAAGCAGGATCAGCCTGAGGTTGTGATTTAGTACTTGTTAGTGGTGATAACAGGGCACAGAGCTTGGTGCATTCGCTCTTCTGCTATTCCTAGGTGAAATGGCAAACTCTGAGCTTCGTCTGCTACATAACACTGGAGTTCATAACCTGGAGACTTTCTCAAACTCCTGCCAGATTGAACAAAAAAACCCCAAAACCCAACCCCCTGCCAAAGGTACAATAATAATAATAATAATAATAAAAATAAAAATTTTACGTGCAATCAGCAAGACAATGAGCTGACAGGCAGTCTGATTTTTTCCTGTACTTAAGAACAGTCACTGCCTCCAAGGGAGAATGAAACTGAGCCACTATCACCAAAGTTTCAGAGATTAAGTAGTCACAAGAGAGAAATGTTTATTAGGAAATGAAACGTGCATGGATGATTTTGAGAAAAATCATCCCTTCAGTTTTGATCTCTGGCATTGTGCTCATCTGTCATCACACAAGGTCAGGAGAGTCCTTTGAATTCAAGTTATTTGTAAAGCTGCTTCCAGGAGCTGTTTCAAAGAGGGACAAATCTATGAGTCCAGAGCCTCCTCACCAGATCCTGGATCATCTAGTTCACCTTAAGCCCTCTTTCTCTCTTCTCCATCTCCTTCTTTTTTTTTTTTTTTTTAATTTCTTTGGTAAAGATAGGCAGCTGCTTAAAAAAGCTGCAAAGGAAACTGATGATCATTGTATTTTTCCTCCAAACTTGTAAGATTTTAGGCTTTTGGATTCTTTCACCTGAACATCCTCCACCTAAGGCTGGATCACTTTCTCAGTGCCAGGTTAACAATCAGAAAATTTTGGTCAGCTACCTCCCTTTGCATTGGTTGTTCCCTATTTATGTATAAACTGATGGTCTTTTGTCAAAGGCAGCTTATTCCATATAATCACAAGGTATAAAAGAGGCAGAAAGCAGAATAATTATTTGGAGTCTACACTGTGACACTACTCTGTTGCTTAGTGAGGGCATTGATTATGCTCAAGAGAAGTTTGAGGAACAGCTTTCTTTAGTCTCAAATTTGCGACAGTTCCCCTTTGAGTTGGCAGTACATTAATGGAAATGGAAACTTGCCTCATTCTAAATGTCAGAATAATAGAGCACCAAAAACAATTCAGTCATGTCTTTCAAACCACGCACATATGGTTCAGCACCAAATGTCACTATTCTTCCCCACTTCCTCTCCATTTGTCACTATCTCTGTTGATTATCATTGTTTGGGTTAAAACTTTCCTGAAGGCTCAGTGCAAAACTCACCTTGACAGCAGCAGATTCCCAGCATATCCTACACTTGGTATATGCCCAGTATAGTCTTCCCAAATGCAATGGGTTCCTCTTTGTTAAAATGATGTTTTATGGCTTAAAAGAGTGACTTAGGTTGGCCTTGTTTCACCTGCTGTGATACTGTTTGTATGCTCATTGTCATCGAGACTTTTCCATAGACATATTTCATGCCCCAAAGGATTTCAGCCTCGTGGCAGATGTAAAGCAACAGCTATGACAGGCAAAAGGTGTGGGAAAAGAAAAGGATGGAAAAAGCAGGGTGCAGAAATGGGTCTTAAAGGATTGGTAAGTCTTCAGAAAATCAAATATTCCAGAGTTGCAAAATGTCCCAAATATGCAGCTTGTGACCACATGATTGCATGTTATTTTCGCTTTTTCTTCCCAGAGGATGTTGGCCTCATTCAATGAGCAGAATGGGTGACATTCACTTAATGATTTTTCTGTGTCAGAGTGCTGTAACTTGTAAAAATAAATGCCTCAATGAGGTTGGTTTTATTTGGGGGGGGGAGCATTTTTTGTCTTCTGGCCTCTTTTGGAGCAACAAATAAACTAAGTAAATTCAACTGGGAACACATATCTGGCTTCAGAAATTTCTAAATGATTGATTCTGAGAAAATAGAATTGTTCAGTAGAAATTGCCATTTTTGTCCCCCAAATGGCAACCACTATGGCTTTACTGTGGGGTGGGAGATACCACTGTAGATTATTTCAGTAATCATTGTATTCTCTTTGTTACTTGTGCTTCCCTGTTGCAGGAGAAGCATTCAGAAATGATTGCTAATTTTAACTGCTATGATAAAATGTGATAAACTTGATTAACATGCATTACAAGCCTAAGCTCAAAATTGGTCTTTTTTGAGCATCAAACACTTTGCTCTGAACTTGTATTGGGAGATTTCATTTTTATTTTCACTTTCACTCTGCTCTTCTCCTCTTGGTCCAAAGCATGGGCTGATGAATGTGGATTTGTTCTATTTTAAGGATGCATGAGAACTTGATTTCCCAACAACCAATTTCCCAACAATTTAAAATTACTAGTCACTTTCGTAAGCTGAAGTATTTTAATTTATTTCTTTGTGTCAAGAACTAACAGCACTGTAAATAAAATTGAGAACATAGAACTTAGTTTTTGGTAGATAACCAGTCTTTTGCAATTGAAGACCCTCTTTTTACAGCAAGTCTTTTACATAATTTTAAGACATCCAAAGAACCCATGTATTCATTCAGAATTAAGAAAATCCTTAGCAGAAATAAAAATAAAGTTGAAATGGACGTTAGGTTCCTTAAAGTTCACTCGGAAGTCTATTTTGTTACAGTTAGAATGGCTGTTGAACTGCAGCACATACCTCAGAAAGCTTTTAAAGAAAACATCTTCCACTTCTCCAGGAAATAAATATCAGTCGTACTTCAAAAATTATTTAGCTAAGATGTTTATGGCCAGTGTATATCAGCACTTATTGCCGTGTAAATTAAAATAACTAACCAATTAATGCAGAAGTAATTTTATTACCAAATGGATAGAGGAGGTATGAAAAGCCCTAATTAAAAGCCTTGTCTGCTCTGTTTTACACTAATGATTCTCTAAGAACCAATGTTATTTGTGAATTAGCTTAATCACAAAGGAATTAAAGAGAACAAAATTATTTGTATGAAACTAGTTCTCTAAATTCATGGAGGCTAGACAGAAAAAGTGCCTGAAGTCCTTTCTATATCTGATCAACTGGCTTATCTAATCCATTTTACTGTGGATAGCTGGCCTGACATGACTTCAAATTAGTTTAATAGGGATTAAAGTGGCATGAAGTGTATAAATCTATGAATTTGCAAGTACAAATATGTTTGGGAATTCATTTATCTTTAGGGGCAGGAGGAGTGGAGAATGTTCAAAGTAAAATCTGGACATATTTGTAAACACAGATAATTTCATGAGAAATTTGGAAAACAACAGAAAACCATGCAATTCAGGCAGCAAATCCTGACAACTTTACTAAGTTTCTCTGCACAAAATCAATTACTAAAGTCAAACAAGAAAGTCCCCAAGATCTGGTACTATGAGAATTGATGTGGAAGTTCTTAGGTAAACCTACAAGTCCTCTTGATTACTGCCCAAATAAAGCAGACCTCTGGCATTCAGCTTTCTGAGCTGGCATGATCAGCACATAATGTCTTTGGAGCTATTGCTGCCAAGAAAGGGATCAGAGACAGCCAAATTATGATATCACACCAATAAAACCTCATCGTAGTGACATACATAAAACACTCTGTAAATTGGTTTTTGTAACTTTTAATTTATTAAGAGCTTTTGAACTATGTTTTCATTCTGTGACATGTTTTCATTTACCTCTCATATCCTTCATTAATTTATTTCCTGTTTGAGAAATAATACCAAATTTTTTGGCAGTTTGAAACTGCCGAAAAAAGAAATATCATATCCTACAGGATGTAGCTTGCCAGGGAATCAGGAGTGTGTGGTATTTTGAAATGCTAGGGTGAATTACAGTGAATTATTTGACTACTCAATTTACCTAGAATCAAATTTGAGTCCTGAGAGCTGCCTGTCATGTTACTGTCTGCTCATCTCCAAGACCAAATTCAGAAAAGCTTCTGATATCCCAGCTGATATCTGGGGACTTTGAGAATTTGGAGGTGCTGTATCCAAGCCCTGGACAATGGGGTGTGGAGCTATTTGTGGAGTGGCTTCCTGTGTTAAATAAAACAGACCAGGCACAGTTTTCCCTGATAGTTCTGGGAACACTGGGGACATAACATCAGCAGACCCACCTCAAGGGTCCAAACCCTGGCATCCAGCTCCCTTCCCAGCACTGCCTTTCCCTGCCATAAGTCCATAAAGGTGATTCAGCCATTCTGGGAATGGGACCAAAGGCATAAATGGACAGCCTAAAGGATTAAAATAACTCAATACCACATCATGTAGTGCTGACTGCTCAGGTATCCAGCCATAAATCCATTCAAGAAGCATTTATGCCTCTCCGACAGCCTGCTCGGCACATTTTTCCAGCTACGCCTGCACGAACAACTGTTCAGCCATGAGATGTAAAGTTTCTGAAGAAAGCCTGAAACTGTCTCCGAAAAGCTCTTCTTCACTCTCAAAACATTCTTGCCTGAACTGTGACTGGCTTTATGGTCCATTAGCTAAAGGCAACTGTTTCAAAGCCTTAGGTCTGTAACTTTGAAGAGAAAAACAGTTAGATCTCGTTACAGGTGGAGTTTGCAACTATTGAAAATATATAGCACACATGGAACCCTACAGATATTAGACCCTTTCACTTTGTTAATACCAATCTCTTTGTGTTACCTGTGATCTAAGTCAGACAATTTCTTTGACTATTTTCAAGAAACTGGAATAACAATGAAATGTGGTTAAAAAGTAAGGAAATCAGGCACAAAGCTGAAGTTTCCTTTTCTTTCCAGTCTGCTGTATAGAACACCACTCAAGAAGGGAGTTACAATACCTTTGAAGATGACCTTTCAAGGCCAGGCCATTCAGGTGATATTAATATTTTTTGCCAGCTCCTGAGCTAAAGCCCATGGGAGGGGAAGGGAGTGTTTGAATAGAGGGACACTGAATCCAAAGCAGCTTTTGGAATGGGTTGATGGGAAGGGCTTAATCGCACTTGGGAAAGATTTCCCACAGTTCATGTGTCAGACAGGGAGGAAAGATCTTATAAAAGCAACAGGGGCCAAAGGTTTTGTGATGAAAACTAGGGCAGAGAAGAAAAAGCTTATTTTTGTTTCCTTCTGAGATATGACTGGATTTTGACATGAAAAAATATCAGCTTCCTGCTGTGTAGGAAGCTCATACTGTGAGATCAAAGAATAGTGAGTGTCTAGCTGCTAGCTCACACAGGTTTTAAAAGCTGGGTATTTGGAATTAAGAAAGTCAAACCCTGGGGCAAGCAAGAAATGAATGAACACTCAACACTCACTGTTGCTCTACTTAAGAAAGAAAGCTGGAGACTGATTTCCCTACATTCAAGGGCAACCTTGGAGCATTCCAGGGCTTGCACTTTTGCCATGGTGGGATCCATCCTGGGATGTGCTGGATGCTAGCTGAAACCCAGCTGTGGTAGGAGTCACTAGAGGGTACTGTAATACATGGTATTATCTCTTGTGCATGAGTGACATTCATTCTTCCTGTCAAAACTGAGGTGTGCTGTTTAATTTGGTGGGGAGATGCTGATTTAAATAGATATAATTTTATTATTTAATCTGTTTTCAACTGTCTGGCTGGACTCATTTGCCTGGGTATCAGTATGACTGTCTTCTATTCACCAGCATCTTCACTGGAGGACCAGTGCAGTCATCAGAAATGAAACTGGAAGAAAATATGTATTTTTCCTAACACTAATTTCACCTCTAATACAAACCAGCTTGCAGCACAGAGTTAGCTGCTCCCAAAAATCACAGCTGATCTCATGCAGGTTAACAATGCTGTATTGTGAGTTCAGAGACATTATCATCTACAGTGTAGTTGCATACTCAAAAATCAACCCCATGGGATTTTGGGTACTTCCCTAGAAACAGCTTGAAGATATTTGATGCTGAGAACTTTGCCATGCTGAGATGCAGAGCAGGTATTTTGCACAGTGCCATGTGCAGCCATTCAGAGTTAAGGCTGAACTTTGAGTGGATGTCTCACCTCGTGGCCTGCTCATCCCTGAGTCCATGTGGCCACTGGCAGGTGTTCTGGGAAAGGGCATGAAGAAAAGATAACTCACTCCTCCTCTCTTTCCTCTTATTTTAGACTTCCAGTAAAGAGGAGATTTACAGACACCTCCTGGGAGACTTTTATTGCTAGTGGTTAGTTGTGCTGCATGAATATATTTTCTTTTCTGACTGCCTTTCATATATCTGTAGATCTATATATGTGTATTTCACCATCTTTACATCTGCATTTTGTGAATTAATTATAATTCTGTTGTCAGAATGAATTATAAAATGTGGTAATATTTCTGTCTAGGAGGTTAGATATTTTCTTTCAGATAATTTGGGTAACAAATTAATATTTGTGCTCAGTCTAGAAAATTATTAACTCAGTCCAGATCATTTGAACTGTATTAAGATCCAGTAGTCATGCCATAGTTTCAGCTATTACATACATGATCCTAGAAGACTGACCATGGAGCTCTTGTTCTCACATTCTTTCATTTTCCTGTATGCTGTTTGACATTTGATCTCATCTAGATACTCATTTTTTCATGTCATACTTTACTATTTTGGCTCCCTTTTTGGCTGGCAAACTGTTATCAGAACTATATTTGTTTTCTGCAGATATTGTAATTTTTTTACTTGGTCTCTGACCACTTGCTAGTCATGATAGGGTTGCTTTGATTATTCATTATTTGTGCTTTGTTATTGATCACTGAAGCCACAATGGTTTCTAATCTTGATAGGACAAGTGAAACAGATACATAAGTTTCATATTTCTGACTTTACATTATTTAAATACATTTCCAGTATCATGTTTTATGTTCAAGAAAACTTCCAAAATACTCAGATCTTTCAAAATATTTCCAAATACTCTGTCAAATTATTCATATGCTCTTGTAGTCACAAGATTAGACTCTGAGTTTTTCTTGCTGAGAATGATTTTTAATCTCAGTTGTCAGTTTCTATTTTACTTGAAACACTTGAAAACATAAGCATTCAACGGACTTAAGTGAATTAAATAGAAACAATATTAATTGCAGCAAGCAACAAACTATTACTAAGCACAAAGAAAGAAAAATTATGCGTGGTATACTAAAATAATTGAAAGTAAATTTTCAGAGCGGTTCCTAGAAATGGCTGTCTGTTTTCTGAACTCTTCTAAGCATTTTGTCTCGGTGGAAGGTGGGATTTTACTTTCAGTCCACAGAGAGGACCCAGTTTTCTTATGCAGAACAGGAGTGGGAGAAGGCAGGAGTCTTTTGATGTGAGTAGGAAACAGGGGACTCAGAAAGGTGAAGCTCTGCTTTGAAAAGGCACTAGCCAGGATGGCAAGTTCTCCCCCACTTTTGCTGCATTCGGAGATACATCTGATGACCTTGGCTATGAAAAGAGTTTTGCTGATCTTTAAACTTACTAACCCTGATGAGTTATACAAACCAAGAAGCTGAGCTTAGAAGGCTAATTCCTCCTAGGACAATCTGTCTCTCAGGCACCTTCGTACCAGCAGTCATGTACAGGAAAGAGTAAACCCATTTTGGCTTTCATATTTTAAATTCAGTTTGCCAGGCTGAGAGTTGAAAGCAAATTTTCTCTTTTCCTTTTTTCGTTTAAATTGTAAAATGATCAGATTTTCTCTATAGCTCCTCAAACTACACTCCATGTACAAACTATATGAACCCCTCACTGCTCCCCAGTGCAACCCTGTTTTACTCCTCCGTTTAGAAGCTTGCTCTGCTTCAGGGTAAATGTAGATGCTGAAAAGTGTCATGGGTGAGTCAACACTTTGGGCACAACAGAGCTTTCAAATAAACCCTTCTGAAAAGCAGAAACAGAAGTATTACTCATCTCCTTTTCTTCTTGCTGCCAAACTTGTTTCTCCTTGAAGATCACGCTATTTATTTTTTTTTCCCCCTCATTTGCAACCCTATTAGAAAAAAGCATGGAAATAAGCTGCCATGTAAGGACAAATACATTGTGTGAGAGAAAATGTTTGCTGCACTGTTTATGTATCTGTCTATCTATGGCTGTGTGTAAACAATAACAACACACTGAGCTAAGCTAATTGTCTCCTCGTGGAGGGATTTTGTGATATCCTGGAACTGGAAGACTTAGGGCTCTCCAAGCTTTCAGTATAGAGAGTTCGTTGTTCTTGCTCAACAAAGTGGCTCGTTGCTACTTCATAGGACTCCTTCTCCTTGTAGTTTAAGAAGTCTGGTGGTTGCCCTAAATTGTATTAAAGGGCCATGGATCACCTCTGAGCTTTGCTGTGGAGCCTCCATCAGTGCCAAGGCAGTGTCACCATCCTGAGTCATAGTCACTCTTTCTTCCATGGTCCTGGGGAGCAGAGGGCTCACTGTGGGAATGCTGTACTTTTTACACAAAGACTGAAAAAAATTATATATTCTTCAAAACTGGGTAAGATTTGAAATTGAGATACTTTGCTGCCCTTTTCCCTTAGGAGCCAGGAGTTGAGGGGGTGGGATTGTACTTGGAACCATCCTTCCAAATGTTAGACTTCCATATGGCTAATGGTGCTGCTCACAGTGGCATTGGCTGCAGCCCTAGCTCAAAGAGGCTTCCTTGGATCATCTGTGACCAAACTGTTATGTGGCACTGCCTTTCTCTTCTTGGTCATTGCTTCTTCATTATTGCTGAACCATTCATATTTAGCTTATTATATTTGTTACCTGAAAACTTTGAGAAGTTTGGCCAAGAGTTTAACAGCCTTTGTGTCCCTTACTATTAACAGTGTGCCTGAGGATTTTATGAGCAGATTGGCCATGTATGTCTTCAGGAGGCAAGCCACAAGGAAGTATGACTAACTTACATGTCAGCTGCTTCTTCTCTTTGTACAGCTTTTTTTTTTTTTTTCCCTAAGAAATGAACACGATTTCTTGCAGAAGAAGCAGATAGGCAGGATATTTAAATGGCATGGAAAAATGCTAATGATAATGATATAATTTGAAAGTATATAGGGATGATCAGTTTTGACCACCAGATTGCTGTCAAGAAAATTGCCTTTCATGGGCAGTAAAAATAGCTAATGTTATCAGCATTTTGAACTGAAGAAACTAGAGTTATCACTTGAAACATGAAACAAAATCCCTGCAGAGTTGAGTAAACAAGTCTTTTAGAAAGTAAAAATCACAGTAAGAACAACAGATACCCAATCCATTTGCTGAATTTAACAGAAGCATGTTTTTTACAAATACTTACTTAGATGTATTCCACTGTACGTGTGAAATTTCTTATTCCTTCTTCTGGCAATTTAAATTATTGAAATGGTTGCTTTGTTAGCTGGATATAATTGAGCTGAATATAATTGATATAGGAGATGACATTATTCCCAGTCAGGCTTGGGTATCTCAATAGTCCCACAGTTAAGGCAGCCAGAGCAGACTTACCTTAGACTCAGTAGAGAAAAAAAGGTCATTTTTAGGTCACACACATCTGATCTACTTTAGGTAGCTGCTTTAAGATGAGATAAACAGTGCCCCAGACTCTTGTCTATATTGCCTAGATGCCATTTGACTGAGAGGGAGACAAGGGTAACTAGCTTGTCTATAGCTATGCTGATGAGTCCCTCTTCTTTTTACTCTAAATAGCATAATTAGTTGATGCTTGTTAGATGCTTTCAACCTGAAAATGCTGTGTATGGACTTGTTCTACTCCTCCCCTATGAAGATGCATGCAAAATATGTATGGATTTAACAATGATTTGTTTTGAGGGAACAATTAAGAAAAAACATATGGGGTGTCCAATGCTCTGGAAGAAGCTGAGTTAAAGAAGTTTTAGAAAATTTTGTATATGCAATCTCCATATATGCATCGTCAACAGCTTATTACAGTTCTTCCATACCACGAGATCTAGGCTCTCTGCCAGAGCACTCTTTGGGCATGTTTAGTATGCAGCACCTGGAAGTACTTCCGAGATCACAGATCAAGTTGTGTATCCCCATGCCACCCTCGTTTTGCGGGATCAGGTTTGGATACACACAGTACTCCCTTCCTCAGTTCCTTGTTTATTGGGGCAGGGAAATCAGCCACAGGAGATGTGGAGAAACTGTGATAGGCTGGGCAAGGACTGGGATCCAGGTAATTTGGACTGGTGCACATATCAAGCAGTTTAGACATAAATGCTATGTGGCAAATGATATTTAAGCAGCATGGCACATCTCAGTGCAGCAGATCATCTTCTCCTTTTTGCTTACTGATCTTATAGGGCTAAGTTTAAATAATAGGAACTGAATTCAGTCTCCCATTTTTCTGGCAATGACTCATGGGGAGATTTCTGCCTGAAATTGTTCAGGCTTCCCTTCCTATGCTGCTTGTAGTGCAAGCACGTGACATTATGACACAGGGCACTAAATGCAATTTCAATGGTCACATTTTCCCTATGTTCTCCTGAGAGTGCATTTCACAGGTTCTGTTTTTGCCTTTCATTTTGCAACTCATAAAGGGATGGGAAATGTTCACTTATTCTCCCCTGTCCAAGGCACAGTAGCAGTAAGAAGCAAAAGTCACTAGAAGCAACAGCAGAAGGAGAGAGAGCTCCCCTGGGATCAGACTGGATGTGAACAAAGGCATGGGAAGACTTTCCACTTACTTTAAATGGAACTGTCCTAGTCTTTGAGGCAATAAAATACCTTATGTTTCCCTTAATCACTTGTATGTGAAATAATGGTGTTTGGAGGGAACTGTGGCAACAGTTCTCAGCTGGCAAGGATCATCTAATACTTAGAGGGAATCTCACTGGAGATTTTAGGGTGAACAAAAATGCTTCCAATAGACTCGTGCTGTGACATGATGGAATCTGGACTCACTTTGCCATTGAGATGTAGGATTCAAACCCACGTCTTATTTTCTTGGGATGCCTTCATCTTCCTCCCTTTCTTTGCAGTCTTTCCGAGTTAATTACACTTCTGGGGCCCATGCCTAAAACTCTCTACAAAGGCTCTGTTGTTGCTGTCCACTGAGGTCTGGGACATCTGAAAGATTATAACAAAAATAAGATATCTTTTACTATGGTCAGCCCTGCAACTAAGATGATGTTGCATGCAAAACTGCATGTTGATTTCAGAAGCTGTAAGACAGATAGCAAAATATTGTGTGCAGAAACAATTTTCCCAACTGTTCTCAAAGCCTGAACAGGCTCATTGCACAAGAAGCAGAAGGCATCACATTACTTTCAAATTATATGGCAACTTATTGTAAAATGTTATGCACCAAATCTCTGCATACCACTATTATTAAGCCAAGTGCTACTGAAAATAATTATGTGTGTGTTCCAATCATGGCAGAACATGCAAGTAACCAACTACACTGCCAGAATTCCTGAATGAAAAAAGGTATTTCTTCTATGTGCTCTTACTCACAGGTAGCCACTGTGTAACCTTATTCTGTCATTATGCAATATCTCCCCATGTATTACTTATGTCTTCATATAATAATCCTCTGCCTCATGCTTGCTTGCTTGCTTGCTTTGTTTAGTGCTGGGTTTTTTCCTTGATGCATATTCCCAGAACTGGAAAATCAACATTTAAATGACATCACATGGTTAACAGAGTTTTGTTTTGCTCTCACGCTACAGTCTGGTCTAAAGGCAGATAAGGAAGTCCAGGGGCCTTGCCTAGGATCACAAGATCACAGGAGGTATGCAAATAATGTAGCCATATCCAGTGCCTACATGCTCTTACCTCACCTGCACTGCCTCTGGGATTTCTTTTTCCATGGAGAGGCAGGAATGGGGTGCTTGGCAGTGCTGCCCATGGTTGCCAGACTACAGCTTCTGAACTCACAGCACCTAGCGGAGGGTACTTGCATGTAGCAGCTCTGTTGAAAAAAAAAATAAGAGCTAGAGTACTGCTTGCCAGTTGCAAACCCGCAGGAGCTGCCCTTGGAGGAATGAGGAGGCTGAATTTGCATGCCTGGAGGTATGGACAGACTTTCTGTTTTGAAGGACTTCAAGGCATGGTGGTATCTACACCTCAGGCTGAAATAAGGGGTCCACCAACTGCCAGGACAGATCAATAAGATGCAAGCCAGAGCCAGAACAAATTTAGGCAGTGCTCTCTAAAGCAGTTCAGGATGGTCTAGTCAATTATATTGCAGAATCTCAGATTTCTAGGCTATCATTTCTCTAATCACGTTTCTCATTGCTTATCGGGGATATTGGCTGTAGTATCTAGGTCCCAACTTGGAAATGCTCTGCATGTTCTGAAATACCATTTTCTCCCAGTGACATCTCCAGAGATTACCAAATTTTACGGATGCCAATGGAATCACCATGCCATTGCAACTGATTTAAAGACAAGCGTCAGATACAAGTCGTGTACGTTTTATTATTAATCAGATTCGCTTTTTGCCTTGAAAGCAAAAAAAACATGAATGTAAATCACCTTTTCTCCTTGTAGGTTTTCCACAGAGGGATAGGTACTTCCTCACTTCCAGTAGTACCTTTGACCACATGACAGTCTTCAGATGAAGCTATGTCTGGGGTGAGAGGCTGGTGAGGTGGAGCATGGGAGCCCAGGGAGCACTGTAAGGGGAAATGTGTTGGAATGGGTTGGGAAATCAGTGGCTTATCCCAGACAGGCATTGCTGGCTGCTTTATGGAGAGCTGCAACTGAAACCAGTTGCAATAATCCGCAATGGTGTTTTGTTTGTAATCAAAGTCTTGCAGGGTGTGGTTCATTTGGGCTCTTTCCTCTCTTTTCCTTGCTTTGGCTGGCCTACTCTTGGGTGCCTGAATAAATTTAAAAACCTCTTACTGACATGGTTTGATTTGACAGCTGCTTCCAGAATATACATTCAGCCACTTTCATGTAATTTCAGCTGTACTCACAGTGATGTTTCCAGCACAAAACCAAAGTTTTTTTGTGAACACCGATGTCCACATAAATTAAGCAGTTAGACAACCGTGATATGCAGGCCCCTCATCACTCTGTTATATTCACAGAGAAGCTTTCATTTGGTGATTTATATCTGTGCTTGTTCTTCATGCTAATTTCTGTTGATATATACAACTTTTCAAATGATGAATTGAAGCAATCACAAATATGACCCTTTAATGCAGTGCTGGTTGTTTGGGGTTTTTAAACCACATAGAATTGTACAGATGGAGATGTGCTGATCAAAGTAATTATGAAAAAAGTCTTCTACATAATATGTTCATGCTTCCCCTTTATTAAATGCTGACTTTACTTAAATGAACTCTTTACCTAAGAAAAAGAAATTGATTTTGTGATTCAGATATTGTCAATAAAATCATTATTACTAGTGAGATCAGATGTTAATTAAGATTGAATGTACAGCTACAGCTTCAAGGCCATTAGTTGTCAACTAATGGGCAATCAGAAGAGCACGGTTTAACAAAATAATTATTCAAAAATTAGGCATTTATCTGAAAATTGTGTTACTATGATTTTTGTAATAATTATTAATATTCCTACTAAGATATAGGATATAGAAAGGAATTTTTTTATTATTAGATTGGTAAATTCATTGCTAATAATACCAGAAAATTGGGATCACAGCTAAGATCCTGAAATGATGGTTAAATACACCCACAAAATTTTATACAAAATAAGCAAAAACATATGAAAAAAATAGTGTTTCCTTACTGAACTGGTTTTATTCATGTGTCAGTTAAAGTAAGACTTGAAAACAGTAAAATGTGGCCAGTCAGGACCTTGGCACTTTTTGAGGTTTGATCATTGTTTTCAGGATGCAATCTGAAATAAATTAAAGAGGATTCACTTCCAACAAGGTCTAA
This sequence comes from Ploceus nigricollis, assembly GCA_013399945.1. Classification (NCBI taxonomy): domain Eukaryota; kingdom Metazoa; phylum Chordata; class Aves; order Passeriformes; family Ploceidae; genus Ploceus; species Ploceus nigricollis. The sequence goes on along the minus strand of VXBC01003613.1, from coordinate 262,659 downwards.
GCACTGAAAAACAGGAACAGCAGCTGACATCTAAATATTGTCTTTCAGAGTTTTTCTGGAAGACTTTCATCTATGTATTATCAGTCTATTAGAATTGTCCTGTATAGTAAATGGCATTACATATATAAGATAATAAAAAAACAGAAGCAAATTTACACTTCAGAATAGATACAACATAGTCTGCTGAAGGATTTAGATTGGTTTAGGTTTGTCAAGGTTTTACAGGTTTGTGTCAGAACTGCTCCTGTCCCATCTACTGACCAGGTAAACTCAAACACAGGGCTGCCAAACACAGAGCTGTGGTTACGACTCATCCTGCTAGACTTCATTAGTCTTGTATATTTTTCTAGGAAAATTTCTACCGATGTTTTCATTTACTGCAGAAAGATCATAGAATGGAAGAGGTGAGAAATGACCTTTAAGATCATGAAGTCAGACCATTAATGAATAGTCCAGATGAATAGTTTAAGTCTATACATATTTCATTGTGTTTTCATAGAAGAAATCAACCTTTGTTTTGTTTGCTTGTTTTCCCTTAGGTACTCCTGTCTCACTTCAGTACATTAGGATGAACTTTTTGTACTGCATATGAGACAGGTGGAGTTCTTATATTAAGAAGTCCTTAGCAAATACCTTTGGATATTGCTTCGTTTGCTTGCAGTGGAGCTTATGTCACAGACTATCCAAAAGGAATGTCTTTCAGCATCAGAGGTCATGGTTTCATTTCTGACCAAACTGGTCAGTTGTTGTCCTCATCAGGGAAAACTTGCGAAAGTATTAGGGCTCCATGGATATAAGGAAACAAATCTATGAAAAATGCCACCAAAACTTGTTTGATTTTGTTAGTAAGTAGCCAGTAAAATTAGTTTCATGTAGAATCCAAAGACACTCTGGCAAAGTCCAAGAAATTTAAAAAAAAAGTAGAAAAGGGGTTCATCTGTTAGAGTTTGTAATTTAATCTAACACACTGGCTTTAAATGTCTTTCATGATGTGGAAATTGTTGAGGTTTGATTTCTGTTTAGGCAGCTGGAGTTTGGTTGGATATTACAGGCTTCATCATCCTGATCACATTCTATTCCAAGCTGTTTCATACTGGATTTCTTTCACTGTCTGCTGCCCAGCTCAAAGAGCAGTGGTTAAAGGGCTTGTCAGTGCATTTCTGCATTGCCTGATACACCCTCCTGTTGATACACTCGGGCTGACCTTTGAAAGCCTTCAATCACAGCAGAAGCTGCAACGAGGAAACTACATTAATAAAAATAGCACTTTTATGCTAATTGATTCCAGACAGCACAACAGCTCCTTCTGCAAATAAGGAGCAAGGAGTGTGCTGGCAAAGAGGAGGTTGAGAGCAGGAAACTACAGTAGCTAAGTTAATCCAGGAAGCACAAGGCAATCAGAACTCTGTGAATTTTTTTCTACCTTCCAAATCTCCCACCAGTGTCACGCAATTGCACAACTGTCCTTTGATTTCTACGTGGAATGGTTCTTCCTCTCATAAAGCTGAGACCTCTACAATGTCACCATATTGTCCCAAGGCCTTGACAAAGTCACAGTGGCAGCTGGGGATGCTCGGGGGATCCTTCCTGGAGACCCCCACGTCCCTCACATCTGCTGGATGCATTCCTCAGTTTCCATCCTCGAGGAAGAGCCAGGAACCACCAAGTCAGCTGCAGGAGAGCAAATGGAAGCATTCCCAGCCTCATGCTGCTGTGCTAGGAAATTTTTGCAACGGAGGGTATTGATGATATTGCAGGAAGAGATTAGAGCAGGGCTGAGGTGCAGTAAATCTGTCCCACTATCCGTTGATCATATTTATGGTGCAGAACGAGTCTTGCAACTCTTTCAAGGGCAAGCAAGACTTGCCTAGGGGAAGCCACGTTGTTGACAAAGCAGCCAGAAAGTAATTTCAGTGCAAGGAGACACCTTGTGCAGCTGCCTGTTTTTGCAAGTCTGAGGCCAGCCTTTATGGCTCTGGAAAGTGTGACTGAGTAGCTGACCAAATGCTGTGATGGTGATAATTCAGATGTTTTTTAACACAATCTGCGTCATCTGATTTTGCATCTGATGCTGTGTTTGTAATACAGGAATATCCCAGCAAATTAATTAAATGGAAGGAGTGTTTCCCAGCATATGCAAATATAGGTTGGAAAGTTCAACCTTTCATTGAGGTGCTCTAATTTTTCCTGGGATTTTAGTTTTAAGTCATTGCAATAGAGACAGAAAATAGACCATTTTTTCCAGGAAAACCACTTATTTAGATGATATTAACAGTCACAATGTGCTGGGTACTCTGTGTTTTTGTAAAGCTTATATCTATAAAACTCTTCATATACATAGATATATATATATATATATATATATATATTTGTATATAAAGTTTCTCCCAAATCCAATAGCATTTCACATAGTAGGTATATTCAAGAAAAATACCTGGAAAATTCACAAGTTAAAAAAAAATATATAAACTAATTAAAGGTGCTTGGTTTTAATTATTATTTTCATTTTTTGTATTATCATCAGCAAGGTCCAGAGACAGCCAGATTTTTCTGCAATGTGACATCTATGGTATTTAATTTGTTTATATTTTCTTACATTTTTTCTTCCTGTACCTTCCTTTTGAGTTTAAAATTATCACTTCATTCCTAAGGGAAGCGGACAACCATTTTGTTCTCTAGAGAATATCTCTTTCACCAATGGGTGAAAGCATAAGATCCCACTCCAAAAAATTTGCTGTTTTCTATTTACAGGTACAAGTGGTCAGCTTTTAAACTACTCTTATATTTGTTGTTCTGCAACTTTATTTTCAGATAAAAATGTATCTGCTGCACTTTAGGACTGGGTGATATTCAAAAAATATCAACACATTTGGCCTCCATATTTTTCTAAAGGAGAAGACATCTGTTGTGTTCAAAAGTCCAATATTCAGTCTTTACATCTGTGACTGCACTCAGGGCCTATTCTTCATTTGGCTTCATTAGGAATTATGTTTTTAGAAATGCCCTATATATTTATGGAAGTAGAAGGATGGGCTCCATCTTTTAGATTGGAACTCAAACACTAAGACATGCCTGAAGGTGTCTCTGATTAATATTTGCCCCTTGAACCTTCCTAACTCCGATCTGAGATGCTATCCTCTCACTGCTCTCCAAATCCCTGTTCCTGCTCTCTTTAGGGCATGTTTAAGGTTAGGCTGGTTTGCAGCTTCAGAGAAGAGGTTGAAAGTGGGAGGTAAGGCTCAAGCTAATGCTTTTCTTCTGATAAAAGCAGGGGCAGCCTGAAATAGCACAACTCACTCTGTGTTGCTCTCTGCTTGGTCTTCTTGGCTTGCTCTTGTTGGCCTCATCTGAGGAACATGACTGTGGTACAGTAATTGCAGCTGCCTCTTGCAATGAAGAGAAGCCTTCAGATAATGCCTTTCATGCTACAAAAACATGGGGTCAGCTTTTAAAGACATTTAAACATGCCAAGATGTGGACAGGCAGAAATGAGATTTTAAAAATTCATAGGTACCTCATTTAGATATTTAGAAGCTTTTGAAAAGGCCACTTTATGGTTTCTCTGCCCAAATGCACCTCAAAAGTCAGGTCTTTAGGGCAGGACAGACTACTGTTTGCAAACACTTGGTTTCTCAAATGCTAATTTTTCCCTTCCATTTGTAAGTCATCCAGAAATATGGCCCTTTCTAACAATAGCAGAAAGTAATAAAATTATTTAAAATAGGTTGGTGAGCTGTTTTGTGGACATTTCTGAGCTATGCATTGCCATTTGTCAGCTGTTTGCAGTAAACATTTAGTTGACTCTTTGATGTAGGGTTTGTGTTTGGCTTCCTAAATCACAAGTTCTGCATTATTTTCCCAGAATAGATTATGTAACTTTATAAATGACTTCTGTTTCTTTCCATAATAAATTTTCAGCATATAATACATATTGTTTGGTTTGTTTAAAAGGACTTCAGTGAGGGGGCTTAAATTAGCTGTTTGGGATCAGTTGTACAGAGAGCACTTTAGTTGTTCAAACACTACTAAAACCTCGTTAGCAAAGGCACAGGCACAAAGTGATTTTAAGGCTTTTCCTCCTTTTTTTTTTCTTTTTTTTTGCTAAATGCTTTGCATTTTCTTGCTTATGACTGCCTTTATCAGTTTTGTACAAACATTAACTAATTAATGTCCAGAGACTGCTGAGCAACCAGCAAGCCTGTTGTTCATCCTTTGGTTTTACAGTGGGAAACAGCTGGGCAAAGGCGCACAGAGGTCCCACACTGAGGGAGCTGCAGGGACAGGCTGAGCCTGCAGTAAATAATGCCACACCTGCCCGGGCCAGGCTGCTGTGTTGTGGCGTGGCGCAGCAGGTGATGCTGGGAGGTCTCTGATAATGTACAGTCATGTAGAAATGTTCTGCTGAGAGTCTTTAAATTTTCATCTCAGCACATTAACTTCCCACACTTCTGGAAACTGGTCAGGAGACAGTAATTCTCATTCTTAAAAACTAAAGATGTTTCATTATTTTAAAAATAGTATGTAATACATCAGAAAGCATAACCTCTTTTTACATGGCACGTAGAGAAGATAAATCATTGGATGCCTTAATTTGTAAGTACCCATTATATTCCAGCTTCATTGCCAGTATCTATTTACACATTTCCCACAAAGAAATTAAAATAGAAGAACATATTGTTCCCCAGACTTGTTGATTGACTTACTGATTTATGAGCTTGGTTTCTGAGACTCAACCAGAGCCTTTCCCATTGAACCACACTAAAAGTCATGAAAATAATGGAACAGAAATACCACATGGCGAAGTCATGCATGCTTTCTGTTTAACCAACATTGGACTGACCTTGAAATATTTGATTCTCCAAACCTTGAAATCTCCATCAAACCACACAGGAAATACTTGCTCTACACCAACCAAGACACAGAAGAAAACTAGTGTTAAAAGAAGCCATCCATTTAGTTTTCTTTCAGCACTAGCAATTAAATTACCTTAAACATAGTAAAGCATCAACAAAATGTATGCTGACATTGAGTGTTTTGAATTTAAATGTCATGGTAAAGCAACCTTCAAGACCTACTCTTCTTTCAGACCTGTTGGATTCCCAATGCAATCTATCCCATTTCCTTTGTCTACAGCAAACAAACACCATTCCTGGCTATGTCTCTGTCTTTTTTTTTTTTCCTATGTACTTGGCAGTGTGTACCTTTACTATATAGGTTTTCCTGTAGGTAATGCCTGTTTATTTTTAGCACAGCTAATGGTGTGCTTGCTTACAGCATAACAGCCCTGCCTTCTGAATAAGGGAAATTACTCACATTCATTAAAATGAATCTTGATACATTTGGCTACTCACACAAAACAGAGGTGCATAATGTGGGGGAATTAGAGGACACAGAATTCATTAATCCATGAGGTGGCAGTGATGCCAAGCAGAGACAGGCATAAATTTCTCATATGTGTCTTGGTGACAAAGTGATTGTTTTTGGGAAAAAGCAAAAGAGTCTGGAATTATGTTCGTTTAGCTCTTGGAGAGGGATGTTCCACAGGTTGAAAAGAAAAATGAATTGTTAAAATCAAACTGATAGAGTCTTTTAAGAAGAACATTTATGTGAACATCTTAGTATTTTTCATTTCAATTTGAATTTTGGTAGTCCTTCAGACTGTTTTGATTCAGTAATTTCTTTCTTTTGGAACAATTTTGCCTAGAAAAAAAAAAGAAAAAAAAGGAAAAATCGTACTGGTGCACAGACTGAGAACAAAATCCATTATGTGAGTAGCAGCAAGAGGTGACATCAGCTTTATGCTACATGGTGATTCTGATTGTGTGTGGGCTGCATGCAAGTCAGTCCCTTCTGTTTAAAATAATGGTGTGGCCAATACAAATACTTGCTGCTGTTGATACTTGGGAAAAGCAGAGGAAAGCACAGAGAGAGTGAGTTCTCTATGCAACTTTTATCTAAGAGAAACACAGCTCCCAACACAGCTTTTCTTTTAGGACCAGCCACCCACCGACTTCAAGAGGAGCTTGCAGTATGCAAGGGAGATGAAAGTGGTCCAGCATTTTGAAACTGGGATGCTTTCCATAATGCCAGTCCTTCAAGGCTGTGTTAGTGTGGGAGAGGGTCATCTCCATGCACTGGTGGTTGTGTGACATCTACTGAAACAGAATGTTTGCCTCAGTTAACTTTCATGCCAAACACATGCTATTTTATAAAGACAAGTCGCCTGTGTAGCCCTCTCACGTCCTGCAGTAGCTACGACAATATGTTCAGTGTTGATATGTTTTAATATAGACAAAATAATACATAATCCCTAATACTTTGCATGTAAGTAACACTTTTTATGCAGTGTCTGTTAGGCATATTACTGACTTGAATTGACTGGGTTTACCAAGACTTTTCTGAGGCAAGTAAGTGAAAGCTGACATTTACAAAGTTAGACAACTAAATCTGTACCTAAGGCTTAGAAAGAGCATTTCCTTACTTCTGAGTTCCTACAGTTTCCAATACCTACAGGATTATGCAAATCATACAGCAAGTCAATGGCACAGAAGGAAAAGGTATGAGGGGAAAAAGCCCCTGGGTTCAGATCCAAGTCATCCACATGCATATCCATGAAGCAATTACTATGGATTAAAATAAGTATAACTTAAGGTTGGATATTTCACAGATCTTGGTGGTTTTCTTTTGGACTTCACTGCTGCTATCTCAGACGTGCTACAAGGGTCACAAAGACTGAGTCCTAAAGCATTCAAATGGTTTGTGGAAGAAATTTTCCAGTTTGAGATTTTGAGATGTGGTAACAATTTTGGGATTCTTCATTTGAACTTTGTGTACAATTGCATCTGCAGACTCAGGCTTGTTGGGGTGTCTATGCAGGAAAATTGCATCCATTGTGGATAAACCCCAGATCTGCTCCTCTGTACTTCCCTTCACTACAGAATAATGCAAAGCTGCAGATAAACAGGCTGAGTATGAGCTCTGCAGCAGCATGGTGACACCAGTGGCAAGCTCTGAGATGTGGAAGTCACTTCTGCTGTCCTTAAGGCTGAAACCAACTCTTGCTACTTTCCTATTGCTGCACAGAATTCACCTCTGGAGCTTTCATTTTACTCAGCTCCAATCAGGGTGCTTCTATCCTAACAAATACATAGGCAGTGACCTGTAACTCAGCGCCTTCAAAGTCTCCTTTATCCTGAAGGATAATGGTTTTTATTATTTTAAATTATGTAATGATGCCAAGACACTGCAGTAATGGATATCCTAAAACACACACACTATAATAATGATTCCCCTTTTATTATGTCTCTCCAGGATGCTTAAACTAATAATCTTTGGAAAGCTTTCCCTGCACCAGATGCAGCTAGCGAATGGTTTTATTGTTATTCCCCACACTACCAGCATCTAATCCATGAAGCCAGGAAAGATGTCCAGAGAAGCAGCAAATCAGCATTGATCACTGAGGGACTAATTTCCAGCAGAGTGAATAAATCCCTGCTATTTCTCCTAATGTTCTTCCTGGCCCAAGGCACCCTGACAAACCACTGACCTTCTTCCAACCCACTGCGAAAGGAAGTCAGAATCACAGTGGGATGATTCAAGGGAATAGTCTCATCCATTGCACCCAGACTGCTTAATTTTATTGAGAAGCCCAACACCAGCTCCCACTGCCAAATCTGTCTTGCTGAGATGTACATGAGCAGAAGTTTAGTCTGATTGCAAGTCAAGGACAGCAGCAAATCTGTTTCAACCAAAACCGTGAAATATCAGGAGCTGGCTGGGAGTGGAGTTAGGTCCAACCCTCCCTTCCTGATGAGCTCACACCAAGAGCAGGGCCTTTCCTTTTGGTGTTAGCCTCTGTGGCAGACATGATGCCTATGCCAAAAAGTTATCTTGATAAAGAGGAGGCACACAGACCAATTTTCCTCCAAAACATGAGCAGGTGATAGTTCCAGCTTGAGAAAACATTTCCTCTGTTCTTCCAGATCCACCCACGGGGGCTGAGCTAGGTGCCCTGGTCATGGGCGAGGGTGGCTGCTGTGGAGGAGGCTTTCAATGGCACTGCTGACAGGGTGCTGCAGAACAGTGCACCCCACCCAGTCTCTTCAAATGCCCTTCAGCAGGACTAATGCTCAGGGAGACAATGTTATGGATCCATGTTCTCCCCAGGAGCCCACTTCTCCTTTTCATCCCAGCATTGTTATGTGTGCTGGGCCAGCTAGGGATTTCCAGGAAATGACATGCTAGAAGCCCTTCATCTTTGCATATGAAATCAAGAACAAGCTTTCTGTAATGGGACAAAATCCTTTCTTAAAAGTGTTAAAGCTAGAACATCGTGCAGTGTAGCTTACTTCATTTTAATAAATTTGTGCCACTTTTGTGAATCTGTGTTTGACCCTTCCTTTTTCTTTTCAGATTTGGCTCTGCTTCTTTAGAAATTTTGAGAGTCTAAGGCTTTCCTTTTGCTTTTCTTTTTTTCCTCTATTTTTTCCCCCCAGAGCAGCATGTAAGAATCAGTACCTAACTCATGGATAATTTTGAAAAATAAAATATGGATGAATTTTCTGACCTTTATGAGTATATTGGAAAGCAGAAAGTCCCCTGAACAATGTGCTTTGCCTGAAAGACTGATATTTTAGTGAAACTGAAAGAGAGCTACTCACTTATAAATGTAACAGCAAGCGTAGTCATGCTGGCAAGAATTACATTATAAGGTCATCAGTCCTCAAGCTATGAGGCCTGCACAGAAGGCTCTACCATTCCTAATTCTCCTATCAAAGCCACTACATAATAGAATAGAATAGAAATTTATGGTATGATATGGTATATAGATTACACAAAAACACATGGACAGAGACATTTGAATTAAACTGCGACCTTTACATGGCCACCATTTGAATCTTTCTCATTGAGAAAATGCCATTTCCGTTGTGATAGTCTGGAATTTCCTACCCTAATCATGGAAAAAACCACACAAGCTAGAAACACGAGGGGGCCAGAACTTTTTTCAAATTGCTCTGGCATATGTTAAGAAATATGGTTAGTCTTTCAATGTTGAAATTGGAGGCTGTCAAGAAAATCTCAGAACCTGCCTCCTGGTAGTTAACAGCTGCAAGGGAGCTAAGTCAGACACACACAGAGGAGCCTTTGTGAGGGAAATGTTTGGCTCGGACATGCCACAGGCTCTCAGGCCAGTTACTCCCATTACGCCTAAAAGCATGGATGCCTTTTCCTCCTCCCACAAGCACACTGGCATTGCTAAAAATATGAGTTTAGCCCAGTTGCTGATGCTAATTTTTCCCTGCCCAGTCGCTCTGGACCAGTAGGTCTGTTTTGCAGCTAACAGTTGTTGCTCTTTGAGGCTCAGAAGTAGTAAGGGATAATTAGGCAAATGTGTTAAACTGGCCCTATTATGACTGGTCTATTATGACTTTTTGCTTCTGTTTACCCTGGGATGCTCTTAGCTCCAGAGGGCTCTGCTGATCGCCCAACATCCCAGTGATAGATTTTGCCTACCCCAGACAGCAAGGCAGTGTGCTGCTTTTATTTTCAGCTAACCTTCTTAAAACAATAGCTCACCCATTGTTTGGAGGGACTGCAGCTCATGTACAAACAGGGTGGCATGACAGTGAGAGGCCAAAGGGACAGCCTGCTCTCTGTAAGTTCATTGGGGGTGGTAAACACAAGAGAGGGAGAGAAGCTATTTAAGCTCCAGAACAATGTTGGCACAAGAACAAATGGGTCTGAATTGGCCATGAATAAATGTAAGCTGGAAATTAGAAGAATATTTCTAACCCTCAGCACAGTGAGGCTTGGGAACAGCCTTCTCATTGGAGGCAAGAAGCCTAACTGGGTTTAAGATGGAACTTGATAAATTTATGAAAAGGATTATATGTTGTGGTTGCCTAAGACAGCAGGGGATTGGACACAATGACGCAGGATGCCTTTTCCAAGCCAATGTTCCTCACAGCAAAAGCAACAATTACTCTTTCATATGTGTGTTTTTCAGGGCCTTCTTTTCCACTCTAGGGTTGCACTTCTATTCATAACCACGTTGAAGGAATTTAGGTTCAAAAGTCAACCTGGCAAGTTTCTCCTGCCAGACCGTGGTGCTGGCCTGTGACCACGCTGAAACCCAACCTGGGGAGGAAACCCAGCCTTGATTTTCTTTGGGAATTGTATTATTTGCTGCAACTCAAAAATGACAGAGCCTTAATTCTTACAGTGCTCTTATTGATGAAGAGACTGCAATGCAAATTTGGCACAGTTTACTGTTTCTCATGAACAAAAGCCTAAGACTGGAATAATAAGTTCCTGATCAGGGTGAAGGTACACTGGCAAAACTGTTTTGGGCAGTGTAAACAGTTTATCACACACTATATACCTGGAGGATGTGATAAATATAGTTGTTCAGGCTCAGAATTTAAAATTGTTGCATAGCAATGTGAAAGACTTCTGTATTAACCAACTGAAATTTAACAGAAGTATTTAAATTAGGATTTTTGTGTATGAAATGTAAGAAAAGCTCATCATAATGTTTTTGCTGCAGGAAACAGTGGTGATATCTTTCCAATATATATTATTTTGTTTCAGGAAAGGCAGCTATTACATTGTTTTCATGCTGAATTATTGGCCAGAGATAGCAAAGACTTTTCCTTAATCCTATCAGCCTTCCTCCAAATTATGGCTGTGTAAAATACAGTCAAAGTCACAACCACCTGAAAGTCAGGAATTGTGCAACAGTGCATTCCTATAAACACTTGAGCTGTTGGGTTGGGTAGAGCTTCAGTTCACTAAGAAGGAAGATGATGAATCCTTAGAAGAACTTCTAATTACACATTTGTTTTTACCCAAACAAGCTACTTAGAATTCCAAAAGGGTCACTGCAGCCTCTGTGGGCTAGAGCTGTTCTTCTGCACTCTCATAGCATTCAGCAGGCACAGTTGGCTGCAGATACATTTCTCACAGCACAATACCCTGCCTGCCTCAGTGTCCTGCTCTGGGTAAGAACAGGGAAATACTTTTTATAATAGCAGAGGTCTCTTTCTTTCTGGTGGCTTCCTCTGTGGATAATTCAGTACAGCAAATCCATGTCACATATCATACTTCAATAACAACTTCAGATATTTGAGATGGTTGCATGATACAGTTATCCACCATCCTCTGGTTGAGCTGTGTTGGATGTCAGGGCTTAGCAGCTATTTTTGTGTGATCTGGTTTGGGAAGTTTATAAAAGCTTCATGAAAAATTTGGAAGGTGGTTGCTCTCACTTATCTGTCTGCCAGTTGTGCCTTTCATAAACTAGTGATAATGATACTTGCCTCCTTTGTGAAGTACTTTGAGGTGCAGCAAATGAAAAGCAGCAAATACAATAGATCGTGATTAGCTGTTACTTTATGTGATAAATACAAGCTGCATAAACTTCAGAGCTGCATTAACTTGAATTTGGAGTTCTATAAAACTTTATTAAATCACAGAGGAGGGTAATCATTTTACAAACACTATCTGCTACAAGTCTATGCTCACTCTTTACACAGATGAATTCCAGATGCTTGTCCAAAACAGCTATATTGTGCTTTATCACACAGAAACTGGTATTCAAAATGCCAAAGGAAAAATGTCTACAAAATAAAAAGGGCCAAGAAAGTAAAGATATTTTTTGGATAATGGCAGTTCTGTATGGACCAATTCCAAAAGAGGTGTCTCAAAAATTAATGGACTGCACCATATCTCTGAGCCATTTCTGTCTGGAAGACCACTTACAAGCAGCAGCGATGGTAGCCACAGAGAAAACGTTCAAATGCCACAAGTTGGTTTGTGCATTTGAGAATAATTCACAGAATAATCAACTTATTATGAAAGCAGGCTTGAGTGTAAATTGCTGTATATATAGCATTGCAGTATGCAGAGTAGCTGTGTATGACTAATTTCGATACCAGAGTGCAAAGCATTCTCTTATGATTTTCAGAAACAACTTTTAAAATCCTCAACATTAGCAAAACCTTTCTGGTTGGCTCAGTGGTGCTGTGTCTGATTTCCTTGCTGCAAGATGAGTACCCATATCTGTGCATTACAAATCAATTTTTCTATGAACTTAGCTAGTGTTACTGTATTTATATTTGGTTGGGTTTCTGATTGCAAACTGCCCACAGATGTGATGTCTATCAACAAATGAGATACTCCCAGGACATGAAAGTCTCAGAAATATGATGAGAGTAACATCACTGGTTTCAGCTTCTGGCTGGCACTGGAGCCTTCATCAGCTTTCGCACTGCTACAAAAGTACATTTATGGAGTAGGGATGTGGGATTTACCATGGCAGATTGGTTAAGAGATGCTTCACTGTCAGGATGGACACTGGTGGAGCCACAATATTACCCTCATTACTTAGAAGAAGATGAGGCTTGATCCTGTTTTTAATGGAGTCAAAGGTGAAATGCCATGAGACAGCCAAAATATAATTCACTCTGTGAACTGTGCCATGCCAGAGTAGGATCTGAGCACTGTCATAAAATCATCCAGCTATTTAAAAAAAAACAAACCCTAGAGATAGTATTTAACTCTCTGACCTCCAGCAGCAATAAATTGCAGAGACAGGAGGAGGAAGTGCACATATTTTTGCTGGTACATTTTCCTTGAACTTGAGGCCACTGTTGGTTTTCCACATTTGTGGCTGGAGGTTTAAGAGCAGAATGTGCACCACTGAGAAACAAGCAAAGGGACCTGTGCAAAGTTCTCTGCCTTGCATGCTGGCTGCTGAATTTGTAAAGAAGTTTCTTATTATTGCACATTTAAGCAAATTAATTTCTATACAGTTTAGGATTGTATCCTCATAGAAGGAGAAGATAAAATCAATGGGATATACAGAACTATTTGGACAGGCTCTATCAGCTTTTGGAATTTATGTGGTACTTGGAAGCAGTCATCAGCCAGAGGCTTTTGACTTTAAGTGACATCTAGCGCCATCTATAACTCAGAAAGTATTAAACTGTTCTAATAAGGTGAAATTGTTATAATACAAAAGGCTCTTTTATTAGTTTTTTTTATTATTATTCAACATCCTGTATTTATTAGTAAGGACATTGCCTGGTGACAGATCTCAGCTGCAGATTTCTTGAGGTGATACTGTTGCTTGTTTTCAAAACAGCAATTGAACAGACAAGAGAACAAATGCTTTCTCTGTACTTTGAACTGTGTTACCCCCGCAAATTTCACAGTAGCATCATTTCTATCTGTGTGTCTGTTAAGCAGAAGCAACATACTTTTTAATATAGCTTAACAGTTGTCACTTGGCTGATAATTTGCATTCTTAATGTTTCGACTTGCAGTCATCATCATTGAGCTGGCCCTTCACAATCTTAGGGCACTGATGTGATTTGAAGCATTTAACCTCTTGGATCAAGGGAACTGAAGCTCTGAATTTAAAGCAGGAAAAAGAAGCCTTGCTAAGATTAAGCAGGATGGGGGGTGTGTGCTGCTAAAGTATTTGTATTAAGTGCTAGTTTCTTTCCATTAAAGAGGCACACTGGGAATGGCTTTCTCGGCTGGAAGTATTGTTATGCGTACATAGCACACATCCCCAGGGAGAGATGTTATGTATTATTTACTTCTAGTTTTACAGTTAGACTTGCCCAATATAGATTGTGAAGCTGCTTCCAGCCTCAGAGCCACAGAACAGCTGACCAGAGCAGAGTTGCTTCAGAGCAGGACTCAATCCTGTTTTGGCTCATCACTGCCTCTAACTGCATGGTCTGATGTATATTTCATAGACCTGAGATAAACAGAGTGTTTCCTTCCCAAAATGCATCCCAGTTTCAGGGTATTTTTATGTTCAGAAATAATTTTTATGACTCTTCTATTTAAGCTAAGATATTGTGGTTGAGATAAGCACAGAGGATACATGTGCCTACCAAGTAAAGTAGCTTTGAGATGAAGCACTCCTCATTGGCAGTAGATGAAAAGTTACATGGTTTTGTTTTATTTTAAAAATGTTGTGGATTGAAAAGACATTGGAGCCACATCTTAATGGAGCCCCATGAATCACTTTAACCTTGGCAGAGCAGTGTCAGCTGGCATTAGGCTTTATCACAGTGATAACACAGTGTGGAGGAAGTCACCTCACCTGTCCCTGCAGTGCCTGTTATGTAAGAGGCTGCCTGCCCTCTGAGCAGTTTGGGATTTTTTCCCAGTGAAGAGTGACAAGTCCCAGCCCAGGTGACACTGGGGGCAATGTGGTGGACAGGCTAAAGGTCACAGAATCATAGATTGGGTTGGGTTGGGTTGGGTTGGGTTGGGTTGGGTTGGAAGGGACATTAAAGATCATCTAGTTCCAACCCCCTGCCAGGGGCAGGTACACCTTCTACTAGAAGTCATGGTTGGATGTACATCAAACCCCAAACCAGCTATTACAGGAGTGTGAGGGGAGTGGACGCAGGGCTCTCCCCCTTTGCTGAGGAAGACATTTATAGTAACTAGAAAAATGACTAAATAAATCTTGTGTCATTAGTGGGATCTCCCCGCACCACACAAATGGTCGAAGGTCACCCTGAGAAGCCCAGAGAGCTGCAGTCTGCAGATGTTCCCAAGGGAGATGCTTCCCTTTGATGAAGTCTCCTGCTCACCAGCAGTGTTTTCCCTGGGAGGCAGTTTCTCCAGATCCCCTGCCTAGCCCCTGGCTCTTGGCAGGGCTGGAAGTGGTGACTTCAGTTTTTTGAAGCTGAATGTTACTAATTATTCCCCAAGTGAAGTGCAGCTACAGGTACCATCCATCTTATCTAAGTGACTACTCTGCCAGACCCAGAAGGAGTGGAGAAAAGTTTCAATAACCTACTTCAAAAATGACACTAAAAAGTATTTATTAATACTCATATCACACAGTTCAGCTCAAATTATGGTTTTAAGCTTCAAAAAAATTGAGAAACTCCTCATTCACCTACATGCTAGGCCTCCTAGATGTGATGTCCACAGTTTTTCTGGACTGCTACTGTTTTCACTTCAGACTGGTTTTATTTCAGACTGGTTTTACCTGTGGAAATCTATGAAGAGTCTGTCACATGACAGCTCCCAGCAAAAGCCCCAGAAGGCCACTAGGGCAGCATATGCCTTTGCTGCAGCTTCTCTCAGCTAAAAGTCTAGACTACCCAATGTGTGATTTTATATGTTCTAGTCCTGCAACCTCTACTGTATTTTGCTTAACCATTGAATTGGGCAATTAGAGAGCCATAGAATGGTTTGAGTTTCAAGAGACCTTAAAAATCATCTTTTTCCAACCTCCCAACCATAGGCAGGACACCTTCCTCTAGACCAGGTTGCTCAAAGCCCATCAAGCCTGGCCTTGAACACTGCCAGGGATGGGGCATCCACAGCTTCTCTGGGCAACCTCTTTTCAAGACAAACTATTGGCTAAAGGTTTTTTTTTTCTTTTTATTGCATTATTCATACGAGTCAATTAGCCCAAACTAAAACTTGTATTATCCCAGTATGGAAAAGAAGAAAAATTTTAGTGAGTTATTTGATATCATTCATTAAAATAGCAGAAAAGATATACCAAACTGAATTCTTCGGTTCTGCACTTTTTCTTCTAAACCTCATCAGCGCTAGGCTCAGGTGGGTTTCAGCCTGGACATGGTTGCCAATCTATGTCCCCTCCTAACTTCACAGTCCAGAAATAGCTATTAACAAGCAAACAAGTATGCTTTTTCAGGAAAATAGTACTAAGTGTTATTCCTGTGACATGTCTGTCACAGGACTTTCACAGACAATGAGAAGCCTTCAAAAAGTCTCATTTTTGACAAAGCTTCGTTAAGTCACATCAGAGAGGAAACTGAATGCTCTTTCAACATAATTTATAATTAGCTACTTTTACAAAACTTAACCTGAAATATTGGAATCTTTTTTGAAGTTGCTGTTCTCAAATACGAGGACATCCCAAAGCTGATTTCATGGCCTCTTTGCAGCTGTTGCTAACATCCAAAGAAAAGACGTGCACTGTAGCGGTAGGATGAAAAATCTGCTTTCTCTTAAATTAGCATCAGGTAGGCCACTAACTATCCACTGCTAGTCAGAACAGATATTGTCAGGATTTAAGGTGTTGGACTCATGGTCTCAACAATTCTGGTCATGTCCTGTTGCTGGTGAAGGAAAACTACCTCTGTGATTAGTTACACTCACATAATGTGCTGTCTAATTGCAAGTCCCTGTCCTCCTTTGCATCTCTGAAGGCTTGTTTTGACTCCTATTGTTCCGTAAATTATTTTCTCTGTAAGATCATCAAGGAGAACAAGAGACAAAGGGAAATGTCCTGGTTAAGATGACATAATTGCTTTCTCCCCAGACTGAGATTTAACAGAGCTGCACAGCCACAGATTTTATTTAAAATTTGTTATGAGTGTTCCCACTGTCAACAGAGAGAGAGAGAAAATTATTATTTGTGAACTTTGCTATTTTAAAATAAAGGAAGGTAATAAAATAGCTGACAAGATGGTGAAAGCCTATTGGTCTTTTTGATGGATCACCAAAGACTTGCTGAAACATCAATTGACAGACATTATATAAAATCTAAAATCATCAAATAAGTGAAGATCAAGTTGAGAATCTATAACACTGAAATCAGCAGAAAAGACCCATTGATTTCAATGGAAGGAAAATCTGGCCATTAAACAGCAACTTGCTGCAATCATAATATAAAACCTAATAATGAAATCACAAGGCCCCTTGCATTTTATTGCTCCTGTATTTCTGTCTCCTTCACTGACCCACAAATGTGACAGTGAAATATTTCTATTCCTAAAGCAGCCTTTGTTGATAATGGAGTTGATGTAAGTTCTCAAACTGGGCCCAATGACATAATTATGAACGAAAACATTTTTCTTCTTCTTTACCACTCTCACCCCTCACCCCCACCACAATCCATCTCTGTGTCCCCACCAGCATGGAATTAGTCTGGAATTGCTGCAAATGCGACGTGCTCACTGAAGGGACAGAAGTGGTAAGAGTGGAGGAGGAATACCTCTACCTGCAGAATAAATTAAAAAGTTACTTTTAGTGACAAAGATAAAGCAACTGATACGCTCTATCTTGTCTAAGCGACATCTTAGATTCTTTTCATGAGTATCTCTTAGGGGCCTCTGCAAGATTTTAAGTGGACGATGGTTAAGGTACCATTTAACTTCATTTTTGGGGGGTGTAGTGGAGCAGAGATGCGTTTCTCAGAAGGGAGGTGAAGCACTATGGTTAAAACACAATGCTTTATACAGCTTTAGAAAGGAAACTTTGGAGACTGCCTCTCAGTGTCTGGGCTCAGGAAAAGGTGACAAGGAGAGCCCAGGATGCTGAGGACAAAATGAGGCTGGCCTGAGAACACTCAGATAAATGTCTCCAGAGGCTGGTAGGGTGGTGAATAATTGTTCCTCCTGGACTAGAGAGCAATTCCATGGTTCTCACTGGGACCAGGCAACTCTGCAGCAGCCAGTGAGAGATTTACTTGCAGATTGCTCAGCCTTTAGGATAGACACAACACAAGTTTAACTCAGAGCTTCGCAGCCCAGCTCCTTTCAAATGTCTCATGAAATTAAGTATGCAGCAGTCCAGGACCATGCCCAAGTTTCTCAGAGGCTTGGTCAGAAACAAACTCCTGGCTGGAATTTTTTTGGAAAATGTCCCTTGCACGGAGGTGAGAAAATGCTCTTTCTGCAATTTTGTGAAAAGGGACAATAATTAAAATACAAATAAAATGCTCTTGACTTGAAAAAGAAGAGGGACAGAGACACATATATGTATTATGCTGCTATATGACCCCCTAAAGTTGTGTCTTTTTCCAGACCCAAATACAGAGGAAACTTGTGCACCCTCAATGCTCCTTAGTGAAGATCTGCAGCTCCAGGAGCAAACAGACCTGTAACAATGTGTGTAGATTTTAGTCCTTGGCCCGGTAAAGAGACAAGGCATCACTCTCTATGGATGCCTTCTCTGAAGAAGGGAGAGGCCACACCACAGGAACATTTATGATGTTGCAAAAATATACTGGAAATACATATTTCCATTTTTCCTACAGTCTGAAGATGAGAGGATTAGGTCTTTCTGTATTATTAGTTTATGCTACTGCATTACGTGAAAGTTAGCAAAAGGAAAAAAAGTGATATAAAGTCAATGTATTCCTGTGTCATTTTTCTTGTTGCTATTTCTAACATTTGTAACAGGTCCACAAAACTACTCAGAGAGTAACTGCATCTTGTCTAATATCACAAACAGTATTATAATTTTAAATTCACGATTGCTTATCTTTTAAAATTTCATAATCACTTCATCAGTATAAACACACCGCTTATACCCCAGAGATAAGGATAACCTTGCCACCCAAGATGGCATGATTATCAATTTGTGACAGGAACAGAAGGCTTTGTGTGCATAACTTCCACTGCTCTTGCTATTTTCCATCTTGAGAACATGCCATTGTCTTGTGTCAGGCTGGATTTTCTTCCATCCATTTAGCTCTTCAGCAAAGCAACCATTTGAAATGCAAAGCAAATTATGTTTGTAGCCTGCTCCCATCCCTCTTTCAGCTGGCATTGGAAAAGAAGTAGATGGTTTCCTGTAAACATATGAATATCTGTAGTTCTGTGACTTCTGAACATGCTAATGACATTTAAATGTAAGCCCAATAAGAAAATTTGATTTTTGTTCTTTCAGACCTGAGAAGGTTGTATAGCATATTTTAATACCTTGAAGCAGTTCATATTTTGCACGTTGTTGAAAGCTGCTGCTGCAAGAAAAAACTAGATTAAAATAACTATTAAAAGGTTTTAAGTTCAGAAGAAAAGCACCTAAATCCTACCACCTTGCAGGTTAAAGAATTTTCAAACAACAAAGTCTGTTTAAGACTGCTACAAATAGCAAAGAGCAGGAATATCTCAGTTATTTTCTTACTAATCTCGTTTTTGATAGTGAGGTGGAAAGACAGACACACACATGCACATACGTTTGTGCAAATTTTTGTTGAAGATGTAATGCTGTAAAACCTCTGGAGGGAGGATACATCAGTCTTAAGGTAATTATGTTACTACATTCACACACAGAGCACGAATGAGCCTTTACTCAGAGTAAGTGCATGCTGAGAGTTGTGGTACTTCAGCCATTCTGGTCGGTCTTGTTAAATCTGTTGGGTAGACAAGTCATCTTGTGAGCCATACTTTGCACTTTACTCAGGTAGACAGCTCTGTTAGAGGATTTTATTTGCCACTGCTATGCCTTGTGCTGGAATTCTTCTCATGCAATAGAATACAAAATTGTTGATGAAAATGCATGAAGTGGTATTTTATAACCATATTTAATATCCTCCTCCCGCATGCACAAGAGACTGGCCAAAAGAGAGCAAAAAAGAATAAGGTCACTCACATTACCTGGATAAATTGAAATAAAATATATATTAATGAATGAATAAGCTTATAACTCTAGCAGATCCCTACCAGAAAGAAGTGTCCTATCCCCACTCCCTTTCAAAAAGTGTTCCTGTTGTGCTAACCAGACATTCTGCAAAGATGTCTGGAAGAGCCAGCCCTTTGCCTATGTCCAGCGTGAGCGTTTAAAAAAGTCATTTTAGAGAAGTCAGGAGAGCACCTATTTAAGAAAGTCCTCTCAAAAAAAGTTAGTAGTAAGAAAACTCTTTACAATTACTCCTCATGTCCCACTTTAACTTGTTGGATCTTGGGGGTAAGCAGAGCCTGGAAAATTCATGCACTCAGCTCTACACTTCCATCCTACATATAAGTCAATTGTCAAAATGGATTTTCCATTGATTATCAGCAATGGACCATCTGCTACTCATTTTGTCAGTGTTTCCTGAATTTCAGATGTTCCTATTTTCCTTCATTTGCTCCTGTCATTTCACCTCATCTTCTACTTGTACAGTCAGTGAGATAATCATTCACACACATGATCTTTTATCCTTGCAGTCATATTAAATCAGTATGCTCTTTTATTCATGCTTAACCATACTGAATCAGTCACTCAGTCATCTCACATCACGTTCAGGTGGGCAGCCAGGCATGTTTACCTCCAGACTCTACTCACAGTCATGTTTCCTACCTGTTCACTTGCACTCAGTCATTACTTCTAAGCCCTGAACAGCAGCATTGGCTCAGGAGAACACATTCATAGAATTGCTTCACCAAACTCTCTTTTACACTTATATTCCTCAGGCACTCCTTAACTACAGGTTGCTTTTTTTTTTATCTCTTTGAACTGAACAAACAAAGGAGTCCAGTTACGTGGATGCCTCCTGTGCTTGAGCATGTTAGCTTGAACATGTTAATGAGACCACAAGATTTGTCTTTTGGTAGCTGTACCTAGATCTGCACTCCCTTCCCAGACAGCACAACTGGGACAGACGGATTGCAGTTCTGAGGATGGGATACAATGCATAATATGTGCACATATACATGTAATTAATAGTGTCCAAATGAGAACTCTGGGTTTCTTTCTTTATTCCTCACAGCTAGACAAGACAGCCAAGCTTTGTCCACAGAGATAACACAGCCGATTTGATCAGCTGACATCACTGGAAACAAACTGACACTTTCTGAGCCACTGAAGCCCATCAAGCTGCCACTTCTTTCTCTCCTTTTTCTCCTTTTCTCTGTAAATTTCTAAGTAATCATATGTGGGCTTATACCAGCAGAGTATGATTATTCACCTAGTGAAAACAGCACAGAGAGAACAATGTACGTGTAGTTTTGTGAAGTGGAGATTCAGGGCAGATGACTGTTACCTATTTCCTTGTGCAAACAAGGCCTGTGTTTTATGAATGATCCCATGGAGAATATTTCAAAACAGGAATTAATTCATTAGTTCACTGCTATGCTACAGCAATAGCAGCTACACTAGAAGCCCAGCAGCAATTCTCTTTGCAAAACTCTGCCACAAAGTATTCTCAATGGTGCTAATGAGAGCACATTTCTTTTTTACACAGAAGTTCTGTCTGATATTGCAAATCAACTGGAAATATAAAACTTTGATTATGGATAGCATAGATAGCAACATATTAATGGCAGCAGCTGCTGATACAAGGCAACTGATGGAGTAGGACAGCCACTGCCATTTTTCTCTGCCTTGTACTTTGCTCATATATCTTGTCCAGGTAAATGCTGTGATCACATCCATTTGCCATCTCTTGGCAACCGTCATTTCTCTTCTACACCCACGACTGATATTCTGTGACTTAATTTTGTCCACTGCATGTCCTGGTTTTGAGCTAGCTGTCCTACTTAGCGGCAATTACATCCCCATGTATCACTGATGAATGATTTCCTAGATGGATGTTTGTTATAAATCCATTCATTGATCTTCCTGACTTGCCCTGAAATATTTAGCACCTTATATATTTCTCTGTGCTAAAAAAAAAATAAATAAAAAATTCTGTAGAGACCTTTTATTTCTGCTCTATACATCATTGTAAGCAGGATGCATTTTTTAAATACTTGAAGAGACAGATGAGCTGATTCTTCAGAAAGTTGCAGAAGTTATGAGACCCAGCTTTGTTCTCCAGTCCCTCTTTCAGGATTTGTTCTCTGAACACCTGAACTGTATTTATGCCTGGTTTTGTTGGAATTTCTTATTCTACAAAAAACAGCATTTCCAATGAGATGTTATCTACATTCTCCAAGTTTGCTTCACCCTCAAACCTTAATTTCCTTGAAGCAGATCCCTTAGCACAAACACAAACCTCTCATACTTATCTCCTTAGATATAGACATAGAGGGAGCTGTAAATGTCAAGGGTTCAACCATTGTCATGTTTATGGACCACTTATGGAAAGCTTCTTTCAGGCAGGCTGCCGCCAATGCAGTTGGCATTCATAGCTCTCCCAAGCTCATGTTTCCACTTCAACTCCCTTGGATGTTCCTGCCTTCCCTTGCTGTCATTGTTGGGACAATTCCTGCTTAATACAGTGTCAGGAACTTTCTAACCCCAAACCAAGGCACTTTAACTGTGAAGTTACGAGCACAAGACCAGGGAATCAGATCCAATATGCAGGTAGAGAGGTGTGGTATTCACATGCCCTTTGAACAGAGAGAGACTTAGCTTTCTGAGGATTTCTCCTGAGAGGAGCAGAGAAAAGAATGATCAAAACAATTCTTATCACTTGCTGCCTGTGTTTGTGCCCATGTAGAATGTGGTATGGGGGTTGTTTACCTGAGGTGATTCTTGATTGAAGTCTGGTGATGGTTGTGTGGATTCAATGACCAATTGCATCCAGCCGTGTTGGGACTCGGCAGAGAGAGTCGCGGGTTTTTCTAGTTAGGTAGTGATAGTTCTTGTGAGTGTAATACAGTGTAATATAGTTATAGTATAACATAGAATAATAAAGTAATTAATTAGCCTCCTGAAATCATTGGAGTCAGATGCCAATCATTCTTCTCGCTGGTCGGACACCGCATTTACTATAGGGAGGCTGGAGTTAAACTCTGTGTTATTGGCCACTGCGGGTAAAATTCTGGGTAAAACCCTGGCCTCCTCATTATGTATAGGAAGCAAATTGGAAGAGCTCTTGTTATATGCTGCCACCACTTGCAGTGGTAGTATGAGGCGTGGGAAGCTTTTGTGCAGCTAATTCCCTGAAAGGAGCTGGAAGGGGAAGGCCAAATGAAAGGCCTTGCGCGCAGCTCGTCTCCTCACCAGCACACACTATGAAGGTTGTCATCATGGCAGTAAATCTAAAACAGGGATATTGGCAGTGCCTGAGCATCAAAGTCAGTTCTGAACTATGCCTGTAATTCCTATTCCCCAAATTCAATCCTACTTCAAAGAGATTAAGGGCTTGTGACCAACAGTTGATTTCAAGGACATCACTGAATCCTTTATCAGTTAATTTAAAATGTTTTGTTCAAGTTGGAACCATGATTGATGTAGTTGAATTCAGCAATTTTTTCACCTTTTTGCAATGAAGCTTCCTATTTTTTTCCAAGTTCTTCCATTGAAGAAATGTTTTTTAAAAAAGATATTAATGTAGTGCGATCTAATATGTCACATGTCAAAGTCAGGATGGCTCACAGTCTAGAGGAGTGACTAACACCTTGTTCAGTAGGTGAATATCTTCTTAAGTAGCACTGATTACTCTTCTGCACTTGGAGGAACAGAAACTCAAGACTGCCGTTGTCCATCTCCTCCTCTTCCTTCTCCTATTTATTCTGCAGAAGCTAAAATCCCTCTATAGCCTAATTAAGAAAATGGTAGTTCTCTGCATTTTACAATAGTTTGGGTTCAAGAGCAAAAAAAAAAAAAAAATCTTTCCTATGTAACACTGCAGTATAGACTGTTATGCCCTGGATAGAAAAAAACAGTGGTAGAAGTTGAAATTAATATACTTCATAATCAGCATAATAGGGACACATTCAGATCAGTAAGACAATTCTGATGATGATGAATGGTCAACAGAAAGTTTTTTCCCAAAATCAGGGGTTGGATATCAAGGATAGAATTTAAACTGCCTTGCTCTTGCGGTTTTGGGTGAAGAACAAAATTTGGCCTCCCATGCATTATTGTTTACTTCATTCTCCTGCATTCAATTCTGCTCGAGGCCAAGACCTGTGACTGCTCATTGCTCTGTAAAATTCCAAGCACATTCCTAGGTCTTGTAATAAATAATAAAAAACAGTCCTAAACCCAGAGAAATAGAATTGCTTTCAAATGAGGATTTTTATAGTTTGTGCAGCACCAACTTCCATGTATTTCTCAAAGTATTTCTTGTGAATTTAGTTGATTCTGACAATTACATTGTAGAAAAAGGCAACATTATTTATCTGTCTACTCCGCATATGTAAGCTAACTTAATAACTGCAGTCTTTCTCCTATGCACATAACTTTTTACAGCATCCTTCAGTTTATATGCAATTGCTGTTCTTCTATCCTGAGATAAATTAACATTGAATAATTGCAGTGCAAGGTCAAAAATCAATTAAATGGAAATTACAGTTATTTGTTTGAAAAGCTCAAGTCATATTTTATATCACAAGTCTCTTAGGTGACGGGTCAAATAGGTTAATCAGCAACCAGTTTTCTGTGCAATCCTGACTCAGATCTGCCTGAAGCAAGGGGGATGGAAGGAGAGTCCTGCATATCTACTTATGGTCAGCAGCAAAAATGTGGGGGATTGCAAAAGTTATTGGCATTTGACTCTGCTTTTCTACTAAAGTGTCTTACTACACTTCCATAACATGGATTTTAAACTGTGGAAAACTATACTGTGTGCCTCTGAATGCACTCATGCACCTTTCCTATTAATTCAGAACTGAAATGTCTCAGGCACTGTATTGCACCTTCTTCTGGGATCCAGATTTCTCATTTAAACTCCAAATTTTCCATGTAGCCCTAGCCTGTCAGCCAAACAATGTCTCTATTTCTAAGTCTCTCCTCTTCCCCCTTCCCCAAATTCTTTGTTGTTTGTTTGTTTGTTTTTTTTTTTCAGTTACTCCTCATTTCCTGCAATCATCAAAATTGTAAAGCAGTTATTGTAGTGGCAGAAGAAAAGTTCCACATTTTTAATTGTAAAATATGATATTCATTTATCCATGAGACCTGCAGTAATGAGAATTTTGCAAACTCAGTGGTTTTGCTTAAAAAGTGATTTTAACTGATCCAGAATTCATTAGGGAAATGTGAAAAGTGGTGCTTTCCTAAGAAAAAAAAAAAAAACCAAACCAAAAGACCAAAATATTCTTTTATAAAAACCAAATTAACAAACACAACTAAACCTGTTCACAGAAAATGTAAAAGATTATTTCAGAATAGTGTACATGCATTTCATCTTCTCATTTATAACTGCCTTCTTTAAAAGAATAACCCCCAGTAGGCAAGCCAACACACATATACTAAATTCTGGCCACCAGGAGCAACCTCTAGCAGCTGAAATAGAAATTTCAGAGTAGCAAAGAGTTGTCTAGATGACAGACAACCATTTTCCACGTGATTCTTGAAGACGTGGTCGTGGCATTATGTCTGGAGGTTTGACTACGCTAAATTGCTTACTGGGTACAATTCACTGACTTGGTATGTATTGTTGTTGAAATGCAATTTGCAGCTCCAGACCTAATTACCAATGACAATATAACTTTTTCTATTCAGGTAATTTTCTTTAAAGAAATAAAACATAGCATTCTTTGCTGTACTATTTTAATATGATGGTGGCTTCAGCAAGGTGGGATGGTTTCAGTTTGATTAAAAACACAGATAAATGTTTAGGACACCTGAAAGGATGGATCAGGTTCCAGAGGGATCTCATGGATAAGCAAGTCCAGCTGACTTAGGCTTCCATGCTCTCAAAAATACCTGCTCCATCTCAAAAGTGGAGTGACTTCTTTCCTTTTCTGCAGCTAATGGAGTGGTGCTCCAGAATGCTGTTCCAGTGGCTGGAAAACTTATACTGGTTTTGGTTACATTTTGGAGCCTTTTGCCTTAAATTGTGTTTATCCAACTTACACTTCAACAAAGAAAATAATTTCTACTATACATTACTGTTCCTAACTGCCCATTCTAGCTGGGGAGCATAAATTTCTTTTTTAGGTTTCTTGCTGTTCACTTTACTTATTGCNCTGTTCAGAGAATGTGAATGCCACAACTTATCACTGTGGGTATGGAGATGTGGTAAAAAAAAAAGGAGGGGGAAAGAGCTAAATTCCATGTTATAATTTCAAAGATAATGGAGTGATGGTCAACTCCTCCTCCACCTGTAGCCCCAACTGTAGCTGCTTGTCCACACTCATCCCTTTAATCATTTAGCTTGTTTATTTAGTGCCAAGAATAGGCTTAAAATATGAAACCTGTATCAGTCCTCAGGGTTTTCAGTCATTCATTGTTTCCTATAAAGGGAGAGAATAGTTATGTGTAATGCAAATGGTAACTATTTGTAAGATTCACACATGAGATGATAAAATAATTTGGTTAGTTGTTTAAATATTGATAGCTAGGCTGTTCTGGGGTTACTTATTTCCAAACTTCTTAGTTTTGCTCCCCCTTCCTTCGTTAAATATGAATCCTTTTCCCTTACTCTTCTTTCTTCCTCCTACTTTTTAATTCCCTTTGCTTTGCTGCCTTTACTTTTCCACAAGACAATGCCTGAGCTCTCATTTGTATGTTCCTTTCTCTTAAAATATGTTGCTATTTACTTTCTTTTCTTAGCTGGACAGCAGGAGAAAAACCACATGGAGTGTTGAAAAGGAAGAGCAACAACATCCTCTGTGAGTGTTGCTAGCAAGGCATCTGCACTCAACTCAATTTTACATTGGCCCAAGAATGTAAAAACCACAAAGCACCAAATTCATTGCTTTTTTCTATCTTTCAGCTGCCTACATGTTTTTTTCCTCCTTGTTCCCGAATACCCAAACAAATAACTATGTCAGCTGCTTTTTTAAAGGGTTTTCACTGAGCTGCCATTTAACAATTAGGCATTCCATTGCTTATCATCTGATCAGTTTTCTACATGGTACCTTACATCCTTAAGTACCGAGTAAAATTAACAAACTCCTCAGATAATATAATTACTTATGGTCTCTTAGATTGTCATGCATTAAATTAACTGAGAATACATAATTGCTGTCATTAATACCTCCTGTCTCTTTAATGAAGCAAAAGGTAGAGGCACAAGCTTATCCATCATGTTTCCATAGAAGTGTCAGGACTTGGTAGATGGATTGGCTCTCAGCTCCAGGGATGCCCCCTCAAACTCATCAGGTCTTACTGGTTTTGCTGCGCTAAAAAAGCAAAGATCTTAATCCCTTTAGAGTGGTCCCGACGTGAGTGGTGTGTTGCTGAAGACACAACTGCTATGGTGCAGCTAATAGCCATGTAGGGTGTCAGAGGATGTCAAACAGGGAGATTTTCTGCCTGCAGTAATCCCAATAAAGCAGAGCAGAATGTGCTGCCTCTCCTTAGAGGCACTTTCTGTGCACCAGATCATAGAGATAAGTACAGTGAGACCTTTTTACATGAATTCTCAATAAAATAATAGACTTACAGAGGTAAGTTATTTTGAGGACACTAACAGGTGAAATGATATAATGAACCCACTTAAAGGAACACCTGAAAAATAAGTTCTGCATTGCAAACTGGCATGAATTTCACACAGCAGCAGGGAACTTCAATGAATATTAGTCTTGTGCAACATGCTTATGTGTGTAAAATGGGTTTCTACTGTACTTTGGCTTTAAAAACATTATTCACTGTTTTCTAGTACAAAGCCCCAGCAGGCATGCACTTGGCTAGCTAGTGAAGAACTCTGCCCCAGTTTTCCATAATGCATTCATGAAGGGATTTGTAACAACCAGTGGTTACTGCAGCAGAAAGACTAAAATGTTGTACCGTGGCACTTTTGAAACAAACACAAAAAGTTCAAACACTACAGCTCTTGCAGGCTAATGATGTGCTATAAACAGTGGCATATTGCTACCCATGTATAATCCATACTCAAAGCAGCCATTCATTAAGACTTGTAATTTCCTTTCTGTACACTCTGCTCTTCAGGTTCAAACTATGGATTTCAGAAGCCTCTGTTGGCGACAGCCCCACTGTGGTAAATACCTGCACCCTGCAGGGCTCCATTCACCCAGCACCTTAGGGAGTGTCCCAGCACATTCCATTGCAGCTCCCTACATCTCTCAGCTCTCTTTTGTGCAGATCAGCTGCTGTCTCAGCATCTGTGATGTGAGCAGGGAGGTCAAAGGGCTCATCAACAAAATATAAAGCCTGGGGCTGCAGCGAACAAGCCCAGAGAGTGAGCAGCAAACTGCAGTCAACACAGACTCAGGGCTGGGCTGGAGTGCTGCAAGTGCTAAGAAGAATAATTAGGTCATTAAAGACAAGCTGGGCTTAGTCTAAAGTAAAGAACAGCACCTCCTCAGAAAAAAACCAAACTTGTCTTATCGGAATTTGTGTCCTCCTCAACCCTCCTTTCTTTCTCCCTCACTTTAACGCTACTCAGACCTTGCTTCTCTTTCTGTTGTGACCAGTTTGTTTCCAGCAATTCAGAAACCTCTACTCCTTAGTTTGATGCTCCCTCTTTTTCTTTTTCCCTATCATTCTAAAGCTCTCAATGTTAGACAAAGATGTGGCTTCAAGATGTATGAAGAAGAGTGTGGAAAAAAAGTTGTAAAAAAACTTTATCATAAGAAGATTTATTCAACTTTTATATGGGAAGGTAAATTCAGCCACAGAGAAATAGATGCCATTTATAGGCATCTCTGTCTTCATGCAGCTTAGACCTCCCTTTGAACCTGACATCATCAAAAATAGAGCTTAGAAATCTGCTAAGATGCTACAGCACTCGTTAAGAGGAGAACGTGTCTTATGAGTGACAGCATTGACAAGCCCTGTTGATGCAACTTAAATAGCTGGTAAAATGCAAGATGAGATGGCATGGCTGCTCTTCTGGGACTTCTGCCCTTGTCCCCCAGCAAAAGAGCAAGGGCAATGTCCATCTCAGGAGGATTCTGGATAAACTCTGGTTTGAGGGAGCTTTGTTCCTAAAAGGGCAATCAACATTAACCATTGTCCAATGCAAATACCGTGGGATACATACATTATGTTATAATGAAGAACTTTGTAATGACAGGCCATGCAGTTTTAAAGGTTTCACCCTGAAAGACGCAAATTCAGACATTTTTTCATTTGCAAGATTGGACTTAGTCTATAATGACTGTATTTGTATTTTATTTCAAGCCTTACAAACCCTGGAAAACAGCTTCCCTCTGCGCTGTTTGCTGGAATTGACCCATTCTACCTTCCCAAAATGTTCAATAGTCAAATGAAGAGTTAAAAAATCTGAAATTGGTAAAATAATCGAGAACTTCCAGGTGTGTGTGTGCATTAACACTGCCATTAGGGCAGCCAGTCTTTCTGGAACCTGAATTATGTGTGTATCACTGGAGAAAGGAGGCTTGAATTAGAGGGAAAGTGCCTATAAGAAAAGCATTTTGCTCTTGAATCTGTAAGAGGAGAATTTTCCCTTTGGGAATGAAACAAAGCATGTGTTGCAGGTCACATGTGGCAGCTATAGCAGAAATCAAGCTTCTTAATGTAGAAGTCTTAGGAAGTCATGCTTTTCTCCTGAGGCAATCTCAAATTAACACTTTCATGCCCTGCAATTTGCACACAAAAGGTAGTTTTAAGTGTACTGTGTGTGCTATTTGACTCTACCACCCTTCTGTTGTTTCTGCACAAGAAGTGTGTACACTTTCTCTGTACAGAAATTATTTTTGTGGCAGGATTAGAATATGACAGTCATGTTTTGGGATAATATTATGTACAACATGCTCAACTCTGAGTCACGTAACTTATGGAGCAGAAATAGAAATATCAGGGACAAAAGTGGAGTTTGGGGAACTGGGGGAGAGATTCAATCCAGAAATTTTAGCTGGGCCTTTTAAAACTACTGTTATATTGATAAATCCTAAAAACAGCAAAAATTAACTAGTTGTTAATTAGAGAAAGCATTGTCATTCTTTTTCTCTGCAGGCCAAGGAACTTATTCATTTGATTTACAGTCAAATCTCAAGTAGAGCTGGATGATTGCCTGGGTCCAAAGGTATTCACCATCACATACAACAAGGGACACAGGGCCCAGGAAATGTGGAGACCCAATAGTGTGCACACCCTGTGGGGGCTTCAAGGTGTAGTATTGAAGGTATTAAAGAGTCACCTTGCATAAATATCCAGGCTGCACAGGTGCCTCTCTGCCCTTAGCCCCTGAGACTTGTGGTTTTTTTCCCTTGTGAAAATAAATTAACTTTGATGTGATAACAGTGCAGGGTGAAGTCCATCTCCAAGGCTTAGAGAAGAGTGATAAAACAGAAGAAAAGGCTTCTGGAAAAAGACAGCTTGCAGGAGTCTGATTACATTTTCCAAATTTTTTTGCATCTTGTTTAATTATGCAGTTTTGTTCCTCCCGTGCTGGAACTGAACTCTGCTGACTGAAACTCAAAATTTATCCTCCCAAATGGTGAAATGAACCCACACACACTGAAGCTCAACAAAACCAGCAAAAACCTACAACTGGATTTTCTTTCCCTAAAATTACTCCTTACCTTTTATTACTCCTACACAAATTGCTGTGATATTGTAAATATGATAAAACCCTCAATGTGAGCTGAATAAATTGATTAGGAGAAAAATAGTCATGTGGGCTGGTCTAGATTGGCTTATTAAGGATTCAATATCTAATTGCTTGGGATGAAAAAGAAGGAAGAAATAAATCCAGAGAGAAATACATGTTTGTTTGTGGGATGGTTGATGGGCTGATGGCCAGTCCAGGCTGAAAAAGACTGCAGGAGTTTTGGATACAGTGAGAACCTATTACTGCTGGCTGGCATGGAGCAAAATTCAAAGGAAGACATCCACAGACCGCAGTGCCTGGAACAATATATCTGTGGTTCAAGGGTTTCTCTTTTATGGCCTGATTACAAATGCAATATAATTAACTGTGCCCTCTGCTTGCAAAGCTCCTTTAAACAATGATCTCAAAGAACTTTGCAGAGCATGATTAAGTGAGGACACGTATTTCACCCGGGAGCAAACTTGGAGATGCACCTCCCAGCTTCCCACCCTTTCCTGTCTTTGTCAGGTACATCTCTGTTTACTGAATTGTGAAGAGTGGAGCTCGGAGGCAAAGCTAATGGATAATAAAACACACGTTTGTGTGAGCTGAGGGGGCAGGAGCTTGTGCATTTGAGTGGTAGTCTGAATGACAGAAGGTATCGAGTAAGAATAAAGAATCAAGTCAGCACAAAAGGTAAGCTGGGGGTAGGAAAGGAGCAGAATGGTTCCTATTAGCAAAGGAAGTAAGGAGAGAAGTGACATTGCTGGCAAGAGTGTTGCACATCAAGGTGGGTTTCATAACATTCTTTGTCCACAGCAGCTGAGATGAAAACCCATCCCCTTTAATAGTGAACTTTGTTGGACTTTCTTCCTTCTAAATAAGGGCTTGGGCATAACTCTAGTCCTCACTACGCCATGCAAAGCAAAAATCTACAGCTTCAGGGAGAAAAGGAAACTCTTTAAATCCTCTTCCTACTATTCATTTCCAGCAACTTTTTCAGCAACAAGCAAAGGACCATGCACAGTGTGCAGAGAGAAAACGATTAATTAGCTCCCACCAGATCTGCAGTTCCCTGGCCATGCAAAGCCTTCTGTTGAAAAGTGCCCAGTCATTCTCTTTGCCCAAGCGAGAGGAAATGGGAACAGCTCAACACCTTCCAGATTTTAGACAAAAATGAATAGAGCAGAAGTGAGCTGGACTCCTAACAAATGAAGAAGCAATTTAAAAGTAACACAGTAGTAGTTGAGAAACTGAAGTATATTTGAAAAACTAAGTGGCAGTAATCCCAAAGATAAAGTAAAACCCCAGACCTGTGGATGATTTATGGTGTTATGCAGGAGTAACAATTGTTATTGTCTCAGAACAGCTGAAGAAACTGTGGAAAACTGTCCAACTGGCTGCTCCAATGAAACAGGCCCCAGGTCAGGGAGCTGTTCACTTCACTGAAAGTCAAACAAAAATAAGTAGCCTTTTTCTAAAATAGGTGTTCCAGGACTCTTGGTTGTATGGTTTCTCCAGCAAACTGTACCAGTGAAACAAAGCAGGGTTTAAGCAGCATAAATGTGTCCATAATATAGTTAAAAATAGGAAATAAATATCAGGATAAAGGTACCACTGAAAACTTGGAGGAACATAAACTTACAAAGTGTAGACAAATGCTGTTGTTAATTTTTGAAATGGAACCGTAGAAAAGAGGCCTGACTCACAGCACAAAGACCTTAGGACATGACTGAATAAAGTACCTCAAGAGTTCTGAACAAAGAAGTAAAGCCCACCATGTGGCCAGTGGAGCTGCAGGCAGCAGGGACACACATGCCTGTCTGGAGCCAACCTGTCGGAGCCTCTCCCCAGGGTCTCCCAGGAGAAGGTATTTTCTGCAGCAGGAGGAGGAGAGCCACTCCACAGAGACAGACAGTGATGCTCAGCTCGTGAATGCTCACAACAGGCTGGAGATCCTTCATAAAAAGAGCAATGCTATACATATGTGAAGTATTATTATTACTACTGTTACACAGGTTTATTAAATGTAATGAGGACATTGAGGGATTCCATTAATCCCAACCACAATGCCGGTCTCTCAACATTTTCTTGATTAAGCCATTGAAAATATAACAGCTCTGAGTGCCTTGAGTTTTTACACAGTGAGATTATTAAGTGCACTCTACACACAGCAGCATTTACTCATTACACCTGAACTCTATTCCAGCTCCTACTTTATCTACTCTGCCTCTTCCACAGTGCAAGAATGTGATCTTATGTAAAGTCCACTAATATATTTTTCCCGTAACACTTTGCAATAAGTGAACATTAATTCTTGCTAAATTGGAATGGAGCTTCCACAGAATTACATATAACAACTACAGGAGTATCCAGGGAGCAGCTTGACTAATATCATTATCACAATGAATAGTAGAAGAATTAATGTGATTTGCTGCTAACTGTAATGGAGAAGCATTTAAATTTTACTTTTGGAAGACATCTTCCTTATTTTTGTCCGCAAAGTCTTTCCAACTTGCAGGTAGAATTGAAAGTCAGCTGAGTAAGGCCTTTAAGAAGTAGACATGTTGGATTTTCACTTCTTCTTAGGCCTTGCTTTTTTTTTTTTTTAAGTCTTGCTATGAATGAATCCATGTCTTATACAATTTTTTCTATAATTTGAAATACATTTTATAATTAAGTTTGCATCAGCTTACAGTGAATTTGAAAAAACCTCCAACACACTTGGAACTAGTGCAGGTACTGACTTCTTTTCCTGTTATTAAAAAGTTATAAAAACTAGAAAAAAAGATAAAATGAGATACAGTCTTGAAGTCATAAATAAAAAATAACCACAAAAAAATTCTTAGTAACCAACCAGCAGAAGCACCTTCTAGTAAAATACACAGTTACTTCTATTATTTATTGTGGAACATTTCTGTTCCAGGGATACTTTTTCAAATTAAATACATGAGACCCATAAAATTTTAGGAGGAAGGAATACAAATGAAAAGAAATTTTTAATAAACTGGTTGGTTGAACTGCCTTGTAATGGACAAACAGCTTCCTGTAATGTCATTAAACGAGTGAAATTTTAAGAATTTGAAGAATATTAGGATACAGAGCTTCAGTGTATGAAGATATTGGCTCTGAGATACTTGGTGTTCTTTCCACATACATATAACCAATGAAAAAAATGCAAAGGGTAGAGTGAAGATTATGCAATTATTGAAACTAGGAATTGCAAATGCAAACTCAGACTGTTCAAAATGCTTCCAAAGTTAATGATGGTCATAAAATTCAGAACCCGCAAATCTAACATGCAGAAGCTGAGCTTCCACTTTTTTTCCTGTGGTGGCCTCAATAATTATGTGCTTTTACTCAGACTAGAGAACTGTCTTACAAGAGAGAGCAGTTTTCCTCGTATCACAGTGACTATCAAACAGAGGAATTTTATGCACCTATTGCCAACAAGTTGTGCTACATTCCTTTATTATTATGTGCTTTATATATCTTGCCAGAGAAAAATTAACCAAGTATTTTTGAAGCGCTTGTGTTTTCTAAGAGCCAACATGACAAAAAATCCTAACAGTGCCTTCTTCCCTCCTGTCCTCTCGCTGCACACATCAAGGGTTGGGCACATGAACACAGGAGATGCTGTTTGGTGTGGTGATAACAAGAGAAACTGAGAACAGGACAAATTAAAGTGGAACTTCAGGAAACATAGCCTGGTTTATTCAGCAAGTTTCCCAAAGCTGAAGGCAAAAGTGTTTCAAAATTTTAGGCTGCACTTGGACAAAAAGTACAAAACAAAATGTAATAAGCAATTCTCTCTTCACAGGGAAAAAGAAAGGAAGATCTGATGTATTTTACTGATCCTCAGCTTCTCTGATAGCAGGTTTACTGCAGTAAGTTTTGTGGGGAGAGCAGATGTAATTAGTTCACGGAGTGTCTTCAACTCAGTGAGCTTTAGATTAAGCTTTTGAATATCAGGGACATGGGTGGTTAATCAGTTCACAGTGTTAGGGTTCTTGCATTATCCAGCACAGAAAAAACAGAGTAACTATCCTGTGTGTATATTTTTAAATATGAAATTTTATGATTATGCAGACCTGTACTTTTCCAGGAAAATGAAGATTGCTGGCCCTATTTGTTTCTACTGAACATGAATATTTAGTCTTAACACAGGGGTTACAAAGCCTTAGCAGAGGGGCCAGTGGGGATCCCTGCCAATGGGCTGGCTCCTCTGTGGAAGCCTGGCAGCCCCAGGACCAGCCTGTTCCATTCTCAGACTTGTTGAGGCTCCTGGTGGGGCTACTCTGCTGCCCAAGCCAGGAAGAAAAAGGATCTCTATTTAATGCACCAAAGCTTGAACAGTCTGTCTTTGTCATGATTTTATGAACACTCTTATTAAAAACTTGAAATTAGGTAGTTCAGTGATGTGAAATGTTCCCTGCACAGCAACAGATTGTGCAACAATTGAGTTTCCTTTCAGTTTTTACTTTTATAAAGATGGATTCTGAGACAAAAATGGGGTTCTTATTAAGGGAAAGAAAAGGTCTTTCTTAGTGTTTTTAGAAAAAGCATGTCCTTTGCTAGAGCCATTTTCATGTATTTATGCAGCAAATGAGTTTTCATGTACATTTTCCTGAGAGATGGGCAGTACTGTTCAGAAAAATGAACAACTGAAAACATGGTAAAGAGGTACCTAGAAACAAAAGCCTAAAGCTGAGAATATAAGTTACCTTCCCAAGGCAAGATTGTTAACTGGGAAATAATGATACAGTTCCAAATATAAAAAATATGATCTACTGCCACCTCCCTCTTGTGGACTGCTATTTATAGTGACAATTGGACAGCAGATCGCTGTTTAGCAGTTTGATGTCGTCATTTAAATTCCAAGTGAGGGAGATAGCCTCTCGAGCATGAATAAATACAAATCCTGATTCCCATCTACCAGCATGTAGACATTCATTATCTCCCACCTTTACCAGATCACGCGTGCCAGGATCACTGCCACAAGTAGGAATTACTAATGCACAGCAGGCTCTGAAAGACCTAAAAAGTTTGCTAGTTACCATGAAAAATATTGCCCCCAGGAAATGCATGATTCAAAACCAGTTTGTACATGGTGAATGCCTACCCATAACCATGCATAATTCAAGTAATTCATGAACCATAGGAGCCTCACTTAGTACTCCTGAGACAACCAACAAATGTCATGGTATGAATAATAGAAGAACACATACATTTGTATAGCACATTGAATTATCTACTGTAACTCCTCAGCTCATTCCAGCTACTGGCAATTATCTCTGTGTTAGCAAGCACTGAATAAGCAGAATATTTACCCTGTGTGCTTTAAAATTCTGAAATTGCTTGTCCTGCCAGCCTCTGTTGCTTCGCCCTGCGCAGAGGGCTTGTCAAGTGCTGTCTAATGCTGAGTGTTCGTGTTGCAGCTTGCAGCTCAGAGTCCAGTTCTCTGGACTCTGAAAAGGAACTGAGGTTCCTTTTCCAGTGAGCTATTTTAACTTTGCAACTTGTGAGTGTAAATAAAATTCAGCTGACATTGTTAGGATATAGTCACCATCACTTAATTCCATAACTTACTAAGCTGGTGGGGCAGACTGCATGATTTGTCAGGTTGTCTGCCTGGAGTACCTTCACGTCTTGTTTCCTTTCTCATAAAAATGTTGATCTAAAATGGTGTCTTTACCAAAATTGGAAAACATTTTCAGCCAATCTATCCTTTTCCAAGGGTGAATCATTTGATGCTTTAAAACAAGAATAGTAGAACAGGTATTTGCCAGAAAAATCAACGAAAAATCTTAAGCACTTGTAGAAACTTATATTTTTGCTGCTTAATACGATGCAAAAGCTTGTCACTTGGCCAGATATTTCCAAGCACATCTGGACTTTTCTCTGTAAATGCCAGGTGGAGTTGACAAGATACAGAAGTGTTTTGTTCTTCTTGTCTTTGTGTTTTTTAAACTGATCAATAAATGTATATGAACAGCCTGCCTGAGAATGCAAGTGAACCATATTCCCTGGACATTTTTCAGCCTTCCAAAAATAATCCCAAGTTAAAAAAAAAAAGTTGATCTAAAACAGGCCAGCAGCACTTAATGTATTCAAAATACAGAAAAACTGCAGTAAGTAATGCTTGGGCACAAAACTTGCACAGAGTGGAGAGATGTCCCAATGTTTCAACCCTATATTTGAATGCAGTTGATTATGCTTATTTAAGTGGAGTACTTACAATTCATTTCCATTCAAATATTTCTTACCTATTTAAATAGGTCATTTAAATATTTTGACAAAACCATTTAATTCCTAATCCTATGCACTGGAGTATTTACTCCCTTTTGTGCTGTCTGAAGGTTTAATAATGTATTTTGCTACACAAGCTATAATTGAAAACATTTTCCAGTACCAGATGCTGGACAGGTCTGCATAGAGCCTGATGTGATACGTGTTCCATGACAAGCCAGAGTCAACTCCTTGTTGTCTAAAGTTTTCAAAATGTTGCTTTTATTTCACTGTAGTTCCAACAAGATCATTCTTGTCCAGCTTTCCTAAGAATGTTGTCAGATGCTGTCAAGTTACAGCCGGCTATAGGAGGCAACTTGATGATTCTGAAACTGAAAATAAAGGTTCATTATGGTGTTCTAGAGTAGTTTTCTTTGTTGTTCCTCTCAACCCCGAAAACTTTCCTAGAAGGTTTTTCTTCTGCTTAGATATGGGAGGCCTGGCCCAAGACTGCTACTTTCATGTTTGCCATGTAAGTGGCAGGAAGTCTACTTTTCAGCAAGGTTTTCCTTGCATTATACCCATAGGAAAGGTAGATATATAAAACCAGAATGCCAATGATGGCATAATCAACAAATTGTCCTTTTGCTGAGGTTGGGGATACATCGCTTTCCTTTTGAGCTGCAGTTAGTTAGGATTTCATCTAAACTTTTCTACCCTGGTCTAGATGTATTTTGTTAGTTGCTGTTATAAATCTCTGGGTACAAAAGACAGGTGGTTTGGGTTGGCTGTGCAGTTCCTGGCACAGAGGTCAGCAACGTTGGCTGAGGTGTGTAAGTGTTACTGGAGTGCTGAATGGATAATAATCCACCACACTCTATATTTTCCTAATGTTTTGCTAGGTCCTATTAAGCGAATCATGTATCATGGTTTTCACAGCTTTTCTTAAGATGTTCCTTAAATTATCAGACTTTCTTGTCTGGAAGATTTCCTGTATATTTAATGAGCACAAAGGATGTTCCTGTGGAGCAAGCAGCTTACAGGGTTGTGGTCAGGTGAAATTCTGACAGTAGGTACTTGTTTGTTAGTCAAGATTTGTTCTTTGTGAAATCGTTTCCCTTAGGATTCGTGTTTTCACTACTGTCCAGCTGCCTACTTTCTCATTATCTAATATTTCATTTCCATATTTGCTACTTCACTTTAAGAGGGGAAGAAATAATTTTAAGGGACTTGTGTACATAAAGAATTAAAATAATTTTCAAGTGAATAATTTAGTTTTTCTTAGAAAAGGAGTAACTAAAGAAGAAAATTAACTAACATTGTGCAGTTTATTTCACATGATAGCACTTTTAAATGATAGTTTTGGATTTGCATCTTTTTCTGCTTTATTTTGGATAAGCTAATTAACTTTAAAAATAGTCTCCATAAGATGCAAAACATGGGAGAAAAGATGGTGGAAGCCAAAAGGTTGACTACAGCAAGAGTGGTGTTGAATTAAATTAAACTCCAGCACAGAACAAACTCTGTGGAGTGCAGGAGGACAGTCTAATTTAAAAGGGTGTGCCTTGCTGTGCAGTCTCTTTAAGTGTGATCTGCTTTTGGCCTAATTTTCTGTGACAGTGTATTTAATAACAGTGGTCCCTTACTGAGAATCCTTCTGCCCGGTCTGTCACTGTAGAAATTTTGGCTCTGTAATAGGCACATCTTTGTCAATCCAACACTTAAATTTCCTTAAGGGAATTAAGAAATCCTAATGGTTAGTCACACAGCTCCAGGTGAAGAAATTCTTTGCTGTTATAAAAGTACCCCAAACGTAAGATATTCTGCATTTGTTGGTCCTCTACCTTTTAGCTACCTATTAAAAAAATTAATGAGGCTGCCTCATATGACTCATTATTTAAAATCCTAGGAAGGACTCTCAAGGGCAGATCAGGACTTTCACAACAATATGGATTAATGTGATTTTTTTGGTGTGTGTGTGCTAAAAATAGATGGGCACCGCTGTTTGACAAGCAATTTATGGTGAATATGCATTTTTCATTTATGAACATTCATCATTAAGTGGCTTTATTTTTAAAATGTTACCTAATGGAGCTGCATGGAGTCAAGAGCCAACATGTAGATGTACTTCAGAACTACTTGGTTTCCAAAGCAGCAGTCCTATTTAAATGTGTACATGCCTTCTGTGACCTGGCATATTAGAGGTTCTGAATTTAATTTCATTGAAATGTGCAATTTTTTTTTTTTTTCCTCCACTGCAATTATGCAGCATATGAAGTATATAGAGCAAGCAGCAAGCCTATGAACACGCTCTGTCTGAAGAGCTTAGCACACATGCTGAAGGATCATTCTTCTCTCTCCTCACCATTATACAAATAACTGTAGGATTAAAAATCAAAAGAATCTGTAATAACATCTAAAGCTCTTGCATCTTGGTCTTTCAGACGTCAGACAGACACATCAGTGTAAAAGCGATGCTGGAATTCAGTCAAACTGCTTATCTCAAGGAGTTCTGCCTGCTGGATCCAATACAGCACTTTATGTATCAGTAGTGTGTCACCATCTTTGCCACCGGAGACGTGACAAACCCAGCTCCCAGCTGGCGGCAGGCGTGCAAGGTATCCTGTCTGCTGCTGTATGAGCATCCCTGGTTACAGCAGTGCTGAGACAAGGAAATGTTGCAGTCATGGGACAACCTCCATCTGCAAAAGTCCTCCAGGGCAATGTGGGATCTCATCAATCAAAACTGCGAAATATGTTGCTTCATTTCTCTATTTTCACTTTTCATTCCCTGCTCACAGGAAAAGAGGCCATAAAAAACCATGTCTTGGCTTAGACTGGAGAAAACAAATTCCAGGACAATCCCATTTTGTCAAAGGGAATTTCAGTTCCTGTGCTCTGAAGGCTTGTGTTTTTGTTGTAAAGCAAAACTGTGGAACAATATGGACATCCTCAATTTACCTTTACCTGTCCTCTACCACAGTCCACTGTCACAGAAGGTGACACGGAGACAGAGAACCAAATTGGCAGCAATCCCACAAGCAAAGGTGACAGGTAGAAAGCACAGGACAGAGGATGCCAAAAGGAGGTCTACTTCTAAGAAGGTTCTGCTGCTACATCTCAAATAATAGTATTTGGGAGAAGTTGAAGTTGTACACAATGAATTACTTCACATTCTGAAACCACTCACTAATTTAAGCCAGACACATGAAAGCTATATGTATCTTTTTATGAAGCATGCATCTTGTCCAAATTATCTCTTTATTACTCTTGCTAAGAAGTGTATGTATGCAGCTCAGTGAAGAGCATACACATAGCCAACAAGAATGGAAAAAAGAAATTATTCAGTGGGATACTTTGTCATTTTCTTTGTTCTTCATGCATATGCCTCAAGACATGGGATGCATTTAGCACTTCCTGTATCATGTGTGTCCCAGGGTAAAATAAACAAGGTGAGTTCAAAGGTGCAGGCATCCACCTTCAGCATCACTATTTACTGGTGAGTTTCACTCAATCTTTTAAATATCTTTTCCAAAATGGAGTGCAATCACTTCTGGCTGGAGAAGAAAAACCTGATCACTCTGAGCTGTCACCAATCATCTCTCAGCTGAGAAGAGTATTTCTGTTATCTCTCCCACAGTGTGTGCTGACTGTATAATGACAGTCATAGCATGCATTACATTTACTTAGTGATTCATTTGTATGACTGGAATAATGGCACTTGTTTCCCTTGTCCACTTTGCCCTTATATCCTAATATTAATGAAACCATGTCTTTATGCACTCTTTTCTCAAGCCGTGATAGTCTGCCATATTCACCAGTACTCTGTGCTGTGTTTAAAAGTAATGATAAAACTCACAGGAGTAAATTGATGAGAAAAGGCACCAAAGTCAAATGGAGCCATTTCTAATTTTATCTTGCTGTCATCCTATGGTGCATTCCCAGTCATGTAATAAGGAGAAAAGAGGGAAGGCTGAGACTGATGAGAATAGTAAATTGTTTTTTGACAACTGGCTTCTATCTTTAGGTTTTTCACACACGCCCCTTCCTCAGCCTTTCGAAAGTGTGGTTACTGAATTCAGCACAAGAAAATATAGGAAGCCAAGGCAATGGTTTTCTGAAGCAGAATGAGAAACAAAGAAGCTGCACACAGAGACAGGGCCAATGGAAAGCCCAATAGGAATTTTCAGCTCCTGCATTTTTAAGTGTTCTCTTCGTGTTTAGGGGTGCTTTATTAGTCAATTGCTTCTCCTCATTAACTTATAGCTTGGAACTCATTGCTCTGTAAACTGCCCTAACAGCCCCCATGAGCACTGCTCTAGTGAAGGATCTGGTTGTGTTTCCATTATAAACCTAGTTTCAGAGATATTTATAACTCAGCTATTTGAATTTTCATCAGGCTTTGGGGAACTTGGCTCACAGGTCAAAGAGTGAAACAATTTTCAGCTTATGAATTTGAAAAGAAAAAATTTTAGCCAAGAGCAGTTTCCAGCACAGAAAATTTCATCATGATTTAGAAGCTTCCAGGATAAGGAAATTTGTATTATCTCATGCAGGAATTATGTAATGTGAATTACGTATGTAACATTTGTGTTTATAAATTCAGATTAATAAACCACACTGGATTAATTGCTTAATATGTTTTAATTTCAGCATCAAAATATGCTGGTTTTAAAGATTATCTAAAAGGTAAAAGCATGGATAATATAATTTCATTTTCAGTTTTTGAAAATTTGTGAAAGATTTTGGTTTTATAACTGTTTCATAAAATATAGAACAGGAAAATATTGATGAGGAATAACTAAAAAAGCAAAAAAAAATCCTGTGAGGCTATCTATTTGATTAGTCTATATAGTCTAATTGTAACCTAATGTGTTTGTACAAAAAAACGTTATGACATTTTGATTTCTTCCCTTACATCTGTCTTGAATGTATTCAGTACCACATACAAACTCTATCTTGTTAACAAGGAAATGAAAGCTGCTTAACTCTCTTAAATTTTGGGCTGGCTGATAGTTACCTTTATAGTTGGAGTGCTTTACTAGTGCAGATATATTTACATAAATATATTTCTAACATGCATTCAAAGATTTGCTTGAATATTCAGTAATATTTGTCTTCTGGCAAATATTATTCTAACTTATATTTATGGTAATTTTCTCAGTTATTTCACTTTAGAATCTAATAAACAAAATTTCTATTCTAGATTACTTCATTGAGATCCTTCTCTTTATTAGTGTTTTCTATTGCACATCTGCTGGATGCGTGTATTTCATTTCTGTCACTAATAGTCTCAGCTCTGCTCTAAACCAGGGGCTCCATCTAAGTCAATTTTCACTTGATAACTCTGGTCTCTCACTCTGGCTCTACTCTGTCTCCAAGCTGCATTACCTCTTCTAGATCACTGATACAAAAACTGAACAGACTCATCCTTAATGATTACCTTTGTAGAGATCCATTAGTTGCATTCCTCTTATTAAAGTTCAAAATTGCCCTGTATTTGATGTTTAAGCCTACTTTTGTGTCTGTACAAATACCTCATCCTTTTCACTGTAATTCCTGACCTTGGAGATTAGCTTTTTGTCCACTTTGTATTTTACATAAGCTGCCTTCAAGTCCATGTAAATTGTGCTGATGGTTTCCACTTTCTTTTTGACTTTATCTGCCTTTAATTTCTCCTCTGTCCTTCTCTGCTCCACTACACACCTTTTTAATACACTCTCAATGTGCAATCAGAGTAATTTTCTGCTTGATATGGAACCATCTTTACCCATTTGTTACTGCCCACTCTGCCCCTAAACCTCGAGCCAGCTCTGAAACAAACTTTTGTCCAATTTTAGATATGCAGGAGCTTTCTTTGAAGTAAAACAGTATACCCTAACTACTTTTGGATAC
This sequence comes from Ploceus nigricollis, assembly GCA_013399945.1. NCBI lineage: Eukaryota > Metazoa > Chordata > Aves > Passeriformes > Ploceidae > Ploceus > Ploceus nigricollis. The sequence goes on along the minus strand of VXBC01003613.1, from coordinate 220,463 downwards.
ATGTACAAAAAGAAGTATATTGTTAGTATTGCCATTCCCAGCATAGTTTGGAAATTGTGTGTACACACAATTTATACAATTTATATCATTNGGTCTCTTTGATTTTTACTATGAAAATTTGCAGTTCAGCACTGGTTGGTATTAAATACACTATTATCCATATTGACCAGTTTTCAGTAATCACATCTTAAGTATACAAATAAATATTAATTATTTCCCTGAATAATTAAATCTGTTCAACTGTCTAAAATAAATAGTTTCACTGAGGAATAATGAGCAGAAAGCTGCTATACCTGTTTTATCCACAGGATTTCTGTTCAGGTTTCTGTGTGCCTAAGCTTGTGGGTAATGGTCGACATGGTGAATGTTTGGTTTACATACAATAGCAAAATTGTGCCAGAAAATATTGTTTTCATTTCAGATGAACAGGTTTTTTACATTTCTGTAATTAATTTTTAAATATCTGCAAACAAATGTATAATCAAGATCATGAGTTTGCCGATCACATATTGGGTACTTGTGTATTCCAACTTTAACATATGCAATGGCATTTACAGAACCAGGGTCGAAGTTCAGAAAACCTGATACTGTAATCACTTTTGCTAAAATCTCAAATCTTCCACTACCTGAAAGTTTTTTAAAAAATGCTTTATTTTTGTGTTGAAATGTAAAAAAAAAAAAAAAAAAAAAGTAAATAGCTCAGCAAAGCCTGCAAAACCAAATTTTTCAGGATCGTCATTACTAAAACCTCAAAATAAACTTTTTTTAAAAATGGAGCGTCTGCTTGTGTTAGGGTCAAAAGAATTGTATGACCCTCAGCTGGACTTCCATCATTCCTGTATGGGAATATAATACCATCTGACAGCTGCAAAAGTCAAAACATGCTCTTCAACTGAACCAACCCAACACAGTCAACCTTATCAAGACAAATCTTCGCATAGTCATCGTGTTTGATTTATGGCTGCACTGCTCTGAGACCTTTAAAGGAAAGCCTCTTTGTAAGTGAAAGCATGTAGGCACCACTGCAAGGAGCGCTACAGTTCCTTTGATTGTTTTATCTTGGTTTTGAACATCTAGGGTTTTTTTCCTCTCCATGAAATTCCAGACTGGTTTTACAAATAAAAATGTGGGAAGGACTTTATCTTAAATATGGTTGAAGTAAGTACTCATTTAAAATTGTATACAGCACCTTCCCAGGCTAGATCAGTGACACGAAGGCCTCATTATTTTCACTCTACATCCAGTCCTCCTGTAACTTTCATTTCCAATGAGAATTGAAACTCTTTTTCCATGCCTCTTCCTGCTGAATTATAATTGAGCTTCAAAAGGACTGCAGAACTTGCCTCCTTAGAAAGCCCTAAAACAATGACATTGAATATTGCAGGATTTCTTAGATTTGCTCTTCTACAGTATCTTCTTAATAATCCTCCCAGCTGTACAAAAGCATTGGTGAGATAAAAGAGCCAATGATTTATTATTTTAAAGCTTGCTTTTCATTCTTTTCTTCCATGACCATTCTTCAGGAATATGTTGTCTTTCATTCTACAATAAATAAGGCTTTGGTCAATAAGATCTGTGCCTAATTAATGAGTGGATTGTATTATATTTTGACACCATAGTAAAATTTGTCTCCAAGGAGATCAAAAAAGACAAGAGGGAAGAAATGCCTAATGTATGTATTTGAAGATGCTGTGAAAAATAGGGAATGTAAATAGTCATGGAAGAATACTGTATTGTATCTTCACTAAATGGCAAGGGTCTTTGAGCTGCAGACCACCCAAGAGCAAGTAACACATACCATGTTCTGTGCCTTATGTATTCCATCAAGTCCATAGCATGAGTATATATTTACCAGACAAAAACTTAGCCACAGGAAAGGCTGTTCATATATTAATTTACTGTCTTATGCATGTATTTGGAATAATTACTCATGTTCTAAATACTGTAAGCTAGAAAAGAAATGTTCAGTTGCAGTTATTTACAACCTAATAGCTAGTAAAATAAACAACATCTAGACATCTTGAATAAACATTTAATTATAGTTGTGTCTAAATCTTTTAAATATCAGATTAAGTTAAAATCAAATTCAAATAAGATAGCATTTTAAAATTAATGGGATCAAAGATAAACAACATTTTTCTTCAAAGGTTTAATAACCTGTTGATTCTATTCAATGATGTTTTTTGTTACATTTACAATAACACACAACTATTGGAGAGAGAATGCATTTAAAAACCAAGTCACTGAGATGTAAAATGAAGTTTCAAAAGTAGCTGAAGGAAAAAAATTAGCATGTCTTAGAATCTGTGCGTTAACCTTGCAGACTCTTCTTTCACACCATGGGCTACAGAAAGAAGAGTCAAGCCCTGGAGAAGGTTGTGCTCTAACAAGGTGACACAAATACTGCATTGTGAACCAAACTCATCAAGAACTCGAACCTACCAAAAATCCCATATGTTTGGCATTCTTTCCCAAATTAATTGAAAACAGAATTGCAAATAAATGAAGTTCTTTTAACTGGTAAATAGAGGGAAGAACATGCTGACCCTCACCCACAGGCCTTTTCTCTGACTGAGACACATATGGATGAACAGAAAATCAGTATTGTTACACTTAAACCGCGTAACTTCTTCCCAGTTTGAAACACCGACTTATCAGAAATGAGTGACCTTCCTTTTGCAGATGTGTCACCCAGAAGCTCTCCTCCTTTCTACAGGGCCATGGAGCCAGATGCTCTCAGGGAGAGTGTTGATGTGAGTTTCTGCAACCGCTTCACTCTCATTGCAGACTCCCACTTCCCTTTGCACAGTCCATAGAACTGCCTGCTGGAGGTCCGTATGCATTTAGACACAAGACAGCTACAAAGAGACACAAACCATGAGCATTGTTTGTATTTTCTGTGATATTTGCATGAACTTGCCAAATCAGCCATGTCCCATTTCCATTCATTGAATCATTTGCTCCCTCTCTGTACTGCATTGTGTTTACATGGGATTACTCACCAGTTTATTCATCTTTTATTTTTTCTTTTTTTTCTTTTTTGTTTCTTCTTTTTTTTAATTCCTGTTTTGGTTCTTTTCAAAAATTTTTCCACTGCTATGCCCAGAACTTCACAGCACCTTGTCAAGGGACTTACGAGTAAAGCCACATTGAGAGAAAGACTTAAGTGAGCTTTACCTGATTATGATGGCACCTGGGATGCACTCTCTGCTGAGTATGCTTTAGCTCCCTGGATCTGCCAGCATGATTTCTCCTTGGAATCTCCTAGGAATCCAGAGTGTTACATTCCACAGCACCCAGAGAAAAATCCTATGTAAAAATGCCCAAGTGCTATACAGACCTTAACACTGTCCAGACTTCTAGCAGGTCTCCTGGAGATTTGGTGTTTCACCAAAGCTGATTTCTAATTGAAGAGATTCCTTCCTTTAGGTACCCTGCAGTGAGGATGCTGTACAGATAATCCTGCCCCACATTTCCACTGTGGGGAGAGTCTTCTTGCTTTGCTTATATTTTGTTCTGTGTTGCAAATAAATCTCATTTATATGCTATGCACCACATACAACTGAAGTGTGCATTAGTCCAAGCAAGATAATAAAAACTGCAATCCTTCAGTGTCCTTGCTCTCTTCATTTTTCAGTACATTTTCAAAAAACCTCACCTGTCTTTGTCTACAACTTCCAGTTTATGTTTGTTTTCTCTTTGCACATTTTGACTGTCTCTACAGAAAAGATCATACTAAGGAATCCCTAATAAGTGTAAGACATATCCTGTCTGTATAATGAGGGACATTTTCTACTTTTTTGTGGCTACAAATTTAAAAAATAACACTACAAAAATTGAGATTGTTTCTATTCCCTGGAGTTAGTATACTGCTTATACATTTTCAAACCAGTTTTCTTACAAAAATGTTATTCCCCAGGGCTAGGAAAAAGTCTCATTTTTGTGCATAGATATGCAAGCTAATGTAGAAATCAGTTACAAATTAATGTAGCTTTTTGTAATAAAAATTATGTTCAAGTAGGCCAGAACTTTTAAATCACAAATTTCAGATATGTGTGTGAAACTATTTCTAGTAGAGCCAAGAAGACACTCCATAAATATGTTTATGTGTTGAGATGGTTTTAAAAGATCGTTTTCTTTGGTGGTAGGTACTGTCTCGGACTCAGATGAGCTCTGAGACTCCAGGTTGATATTAATTCTTCAGTCCAAATTAAATGAATTCTCTTAAAGGTCTTAATGATCTGAGCTGGGAGGGAAGACTGGATCTAAACCTCAAAGGACATCTGGACAAGGACTGCCCAATAAGCTAGCAATGGAGAAATCCTAAAAGAACCTCTCCTGATTTATACCCTCCAGCTTGGCAGTGGTATTAGACCTGGAGGAAGAATATTCTGTATTCCCTGTTCCATAGGAAGGTAACCATGGAAACTTTACTTCTGGGTACCAAAAAAACTCTGTTATCTTCTCTTTGCTACCACAGGGGTCCAGTTAATTCTTTATCTTACATATCCATGGTCCTCTAAGATGCCTTGTTCTGTACCAGTTGTTACATTCCATTCCTCTGAAATATTGAGCAGAGCCTCAGCCATTACTGGGCAGCATGAGGGTCACTTTTGTCCTTCCCTGCCCTGCCTCAGCTGTGCATCCCATAGCACTGAAGGCTACCTTACTCCTGCTCACAAAAACACCTATGAGCCAAAAGAGCAGATTAAAAAGAGCAGGCAGAGATGGGTCCTTGCTCTCCCCTTTCTACTTTAGGTACAGACCGTAAATCAGCAGCAGAAGATGTGCTGTAGAAGAAGTTGAACTGGTTCTAATTTTGTACCGTGGTGGTCTTTTTCCATGGTTATTCAAGAAGGCATTTCCCCACCATCTGGTTGTACAGAGCCTTAGAAATTAGGCTTCAGACAGATCCTAGAAAACTATCAAGGCTGTTTCTCCCTTTTCCCTGCCAACTGCCTTCTTTAGCCCTTGCTTCTAAGACTCCTGGGAAGGCAGGAGTCTTCCAGGGTGCTCAGCTTGGTCAAATGTTTTACTTGTGCTGCCAGGTAGAATTGCTCCCAATATCCTCTACCCTTTTATCCTAGCCTTTCTTTACTGTGAAGTTAACTGGCATTCTCCTTGCCTGTCCTATACTATGTACTTCCAATGTCATCTTTATTTTATAAAATGCCCTTTTCAGGGCATTTTTATTCTTTATACTTCTCCTTGCTTGTATCCAGATTCAAGAATAAAAAGTAAATAATAAAAATAAATTATAATTAATGAGAGGTGGTTTCAAAATTGAAAGCTCTATGGTCTCAAATTTCTCCCAGTTTGGGACTGTGTGGCTCTGGGATTTTGGCAAGTGTCCATATCTAATAATAATAATGCTCAATGACACAATGACTTTTAAAAATGAGGCTTAAGAAAAATATTTTTAAGCCAGTAGCTGCATTTTTCACCGAAAATTCCCAGTACTACAGAGAAGATGGATTATCATAAGAAATAATCCTATCAGACTGTCTGCTAATTCTATTAAAATTATGCAAGTGACAAGTACTCTCTTAAGCACTGAATAACCCTTTTAGAAGTGCCTCTATCAGTCAGAGAATGTTGATTTTCACACAGCAGTAGAGAATACATTACTTTATATGTAGGTATATGCTTATTTCTCAGAGAACACAAAAGTTTTTCCTTCACTAGTAGCATGTCATTGTCTCTTGAATTGTTTAAACTTAACGGCTGGGTGGGTTTTTTTCACTCCCATGGTCAATAGATGTGTATCCCATACTGGCAAAGAGCACAGCACTGCTTATAATGTCAATAGGAAAAGCTGAAGAATATTCTGCAATTGATATTTATACCAGGGGTTTTTCTTGTGATTGTGTGATTTTATTTTATTGTAACCTTTTGAATTCTGTTTAATATGCAGTGTTTTAATGAACTTGATAAAATTTTATCACGTTCCTATGGCCATGAGGAATAGAGAAACAGCCAACCCTGAATGCACATCCCTTCAAACGCTGATCTTCAAAATGCCTCTTTTGTCATCGCATTGCCATTTCAATGATGCAAAGTTATTAAAATGGGTGCAAAGCCTTACTAGCCCCAAAGCAATCAGAGTTTCCCCGTCCCATCTAACTCCCACTGCTGCCGGTGGAAGCGCAGAGAGCCCTCAGACCAGAGTGCACTGAAAGCCTGTTATGATCTAGATGTGAGTGTGACCTTGAGAGGTGATATTTGGAGAATATGCATTTCAATAACTTCTTCTGATCAAAAGTTGTAGTGTGCCGAGCTTGCATAATTTCAAAATAATTGGAAAAGGTGATTTATCTCCTGCCAAATTTTAAAGGAACTTTCTAAAAGCATGCAGCATGTCTCAAAGTGTTAAACTGTGTCCTAAGGCTGTTAGATTTTACACATTTGCATGACTTCTTAAATCAGTCCTAAAGCTGTTGCTTTCAGTTATTTTTAATGTAGTCCGCAGAACAGATACTGTTCCATTTTTATCCTTTTCTTTGGTATCTACACAATGACAAGAATTGTATTTTTGACCTTTAATCTAAAGAGCATTCAGACAAGACTGAGAAAGTGCACATTTGGAAATATTGCCTTCAGAGATAGGGGAGAGGGGGGAAAAAAAGAAAAGATATCTGTGTGAGAAGAAAAAGAGGGACTGAGAAAGAGAGCAAACAATAAAGCACCTCTTTCAGTCTTGGTCTCCAGAGTCTGCATTCAAAGAATACAAGTGTGCAAGTGGTCTCAAGCAAACATGAAAACACAGCAGACTTCTTACAAAGGAATCTATAAAAAGAATTTGAAAATGTCGTTAACCCCCGGCACAAGGAAATGGCTATTTCTAGTCTAAGCTCTCAATTCAGAACAGTAAATATGTCTTTTTTGAAAGTTGAGAGTTTTGAGTTAGTTTTTGCCACTGCAATCCCTCCTGCATCAGCACTTCCACACACTCTCCCTTTCCATCCATTTCAGGCTTGAAGTGGGAGTGGAAGTAGATGCATGGGAAGTCTCCTGAACGAGCTCTGCTCCCATCCTTTCACCTTTGCCTCATTTATTTGGCTCCAGCTGCACACATCTGTTTCACCAGCTCTTTCTCTGGTGCCTTCTTCAACTGAGCCCCCCAGTCTGAAATTTCCTTCCCAACCTAATCTAATCTGCCTCCACCCCTTATTCTTGAAAGTCTCATCTCAAAATACTTGTCTCATAAAATCTATAAGCCCCAGTGCTTCCCTTGAGTCCATAAAAGAAAGAGATAAAAAAAAAAACCCAACCCCCTGCAGACCTACTAAGGTATGAAAATTAGCTGAGTGCGAGTGCTCAGTCACTCTACCTTTTTAAGCTTTATTCCCTCCCTGTTTGACTTGTTCTATCTGTCTAGACTGATTGTTAATTGTCCTTCTGCAGTTTTATACCTAGGCTGTGAGTTTCCCAGAGCAGAGCCTTCCTTTTAATAGATGGAGTCCATAAGAGATAATACCTCCTCTTAGCACAGACAGAATTTGTATTCAAATATTCTCTGACCAACTACTCAATATCAAAAATTATTGAAAAAGCTCACAAAGAGCTATCACCACAAAATTACTATCACAATTTATTTAGCTGAGAAATGCAGATAAGCATCTGGGTTTTCATATGCTTTTTGAGACAAAGAAATGTATTCATCAGATGCTTGGAGACGCAAAGCAACCATAAAACCAACTTTTTCTGGCCAGGGAAACAGTTTTACAGCTGTTTTCTATTGTCAGAGTGACTCAAACCATATGGGTGAATCCAGCCCCAAATCTTCTGAGATCCACCAATCACTTGCTTTCACCTAGACAGCTGCAGATTTAATCAGCTGCACTCTGACTTCTGAAAATTTAAAACTGCTATTTAGATCTAGCAAGGCTCAGCCTGAACCACCTCTTTTTTTCTCTCCCCTCACTCAGGATAGCATTCACCTCTGTAAGTCAGGCATAGGGCTGAGTCACAAAGGCTGCCCTGCTTACACACTTGAAGTTTCAGTAGGACAGCAGAGAGGGAAAAGCCTTCTGCTGACCATTTGCAAGGTAGCAAGTTCATTCTTTGTTAGACCAGGATCTGGTTCCCAATATATTCAGAATGAAAGCTGGAGTCAGACCAAGGTCATTGCACAGGGATTTTCTTTGAAGGTGGATTTTACTTTATGATTTTGAAGAGCTTTGTGCCTTCTACGCTTGAGGCAGTTGGATTTCTCTGTGGTTTTATGTTGCAGTTTGAAAATAAATGTGCCTGTTCTTCCCTTTTAAGAGCATAATGGAGGAAGATAATTTTCATGATCCTGAAATGAAGCATAAGAGTGTTGTCGTTAATAAATATTTTCCTGATCTATGTTATGAAGATACAGGATCACTACTCTAACACACTTCTAGAGAGTGAGATTAAAATAACAGTAGATTATGTCCTAAGTCCTCCAGGCCATCTTGGGAGACAAAAAACCCATAGATTTTGGTTTACAAAATGTTTTTCTCTGGTTGTATGTCAAAACAGGTAGATCTGAGACTAGAACTAAAAAAATCTACAAGCAAAGATGGGTCTGCTTGCAAAATGCAATCAGATTTACAAAGGGAAATAAAAAAGAATAATTTTCTTAGCCATTTCATTAATTCTTCTCTTCTATTTTCCACTGGAATTTGTCTTCTGTAGTAATGCGATGCACAAAGTATTCAGAGCAAATCCTGATTTTTTAAACTGATGAAGACTTTGTGCTAAGTGCTTAATGGATTACAGTTCTGAGGGTCTCATGTACAAATGTGAAGCAGTAGAGAGCTCTCAGCAGCATGGTCCATGTTGATCTCTTTATAAAATCTCCCCCTTTTGGTTGAAGTTCAGCTATTTGTACTCGCAACTCCAAGGCCTGGTGGGCCTGGTCACTCCCCCAAGGAAAGTGTGCAGCCACAGCTAATGCTCGTTCCACCAGCTGCAGGTCTGAGCGAGACAGGCAAGCAAAATGTTTCTCTCTGTTTTGCACCAGGAAAGATCAACATTCATACAAGGAGTCTGATTTAAAAAAAGTTTTGGTACCTTTCTGCTTCCTCTTTGCTCAGTCCTCTTTTAAAAACTATCTCAGCCTACTTCTCACAGGGACACTAAAGGTAAAATGTAAATAACTATGAAATCTAAAATGCAATTAAACATGGCTCTTGATCAGATTAGACTGCCACATAGTAGGGAAAGACATGGGGAAGTCAAACAAAGTGAAGCTATCACAGCTCCAGTTTAGTGCTGATCTTTGGCCAAACATTTTGCAGGCAAATTTTGACATTGCCCAGAAGGCCAAGTTTCTTATATAACAGAGTAATTTGTCTGCCCAGCCTGAGGGCTGTCACTCTGTCACCTCTATCTTTAGAAAGTGATGAATTTATTCAGTAATTCAAGACACCAGTTTCAAGGGGAGGTGGCTCATGACCATGGGCCAGCTGCTGCAGCCCGCTGACCAGCCAGGCCACACTGAGCCCGACTCGGGGCTCTGCAAATCTGGTTTTCAGAGGAATTTTTTGCAAGCCGAAGGAAATGGAAAAATGGGAGCAGCAAACATCTTGTGCAACCAATCTGTTGGTCCATATTCCACAAAGTGGAAAAAGGAAAACCACTGTTCTGTTAAAACAGAGCACGCAAAAAAAGATTCAAGGTCTCCTAGTCCCATGAAAACTTTGTTTTAATTAGCTTTGCACAGAGTATTGTGTCTTCATCCCTTCCATTGGGTTCCATTTCCATATCTTTAAAAGCCCTTGATGATCAGGTTCATTTTATTTAGAACAAAAACCTTAAGAGAAATTCTTTGTTTTCTTTTGGCTTGCAATGATGCTATTGACCACTATATGCAGCCAAATAGATTTTAGCTAACTGCTGTATGTGAGCCCAAAGGGGTACATATTTTTAGGGTCTGCCAGTCCACTGGAACTGGGTAAATTGTTTCCTTTTTCTTGGCTAGATAAGTCTGTTTCCTTGCACAGGGAGAAGATGAAGAGTCTGATTATCTAAGACCTCCCAGAGAGGAACCCCTGGACCAAGTGCTGCAATTTCTTAAGTGCAAAAAGCCCTTTAGCTCCCGACCTTCAGTGGAGATTCCTGCAATATGTTCCCAAGCAATTCTGCAAAATTTACCCTGCTATTTCAAGACTGCATAGGGAAAACAGAAATTTAAATTCTTAACCAAAACTATTTTGTAGTTCTACCTATTTGCCTTACTTTTCCGTTATATTTTTTCAAGTGCTCCTATTTTTTCCATTCTTTTTTCCACTGCTTTCCTACTGTCCAGAGGGCAAATATACAGCTCATATAAGTCTTACATCCCTTTGACAAGGCAATGACTTTATTTCCTCTCCTGCTTTCAAATCCTACTTACAATAACATCAATGGTGCTGTGAACTCTCCTCAAGTTTCACTGTTGTGAGATTAGTAGCAGGGCTATTCTTTTTATTTGGCCACCTTTTTGCCTAATTATCCCTAGCTTGGAGCAGAAATAGAACTGGTGGTAAAGTAGCTTTTTCAGTCTGTGCAAAAAAAATCTTTTCAAAATTTCACTTTAATCAAAATTGAATCAGAACCTAAAAGATTTCACAATTTCCTATGAAGTAGAAATTCTGAGAATTCTTTTTTTCCAGGCTTAAGACATATGATACTTCCCAGGTTAAATATCTTCCCCAGAGCCTACATTAACTCAAAAATAAAAAGCCATTTCCCTCATTTTCGTTGATGCAAAGAAAGTAATCTCTGTTGAACAGCTGCCTGAAACTCCAAGGTTTGTGGCCTACTTTATAGCCAAGGCTTCCTGGGCTTTTCTGCTCCCTGTGCCAAGCAGGAAAGAGCTAGCTCATGCTGACCTGATGACCTTGGGCTCCTAAGGTCACAAGTTTAGGAGCAGGCTGCCCCAAAATTCAAAATTCCAAACTAAATTCTGATCTGCAGTTGGCAAATGTCTTGTAACAGAAATTTTTCAGGCTGAACACAGACACGTTTTTATTGGAAAATGTTATTCATAACGCTAACTGGGAACAGCATGGGGTTGTCCTACTCCAGGGGAAATTCTGGGCGTTCAGAAGAAATCCCTGTAAATAGGTTACAGAGAAGAGCAAATACTTTCTTCTGTATCTGTGCCAGTGAAACTGTCAGGATCACACCCAGGGCACATACTAAAAGAGAGACTGTCTGTGGAATGATGATAAGAGCCTCTTTTCTGGCGTCTATCATATGTCATGATCAGACCTATAAAAACGACGCACAGAACACATGGCAAGTTTCCACAGTTGCTGGAGCCAGGCACTGCTGTTACATATCTCATTTCCTCCCTGTCCTTTTCATCGATGATAGGACTCAGTCACAGTTGTGGCAGCCCTCTCTGCAGAATTTTCACTGGGAAAGGCGAAGTTTTCCACTTTTCCCTTTTGGGGATTACACAATAGCCAGGCTTGACAGGCTCCCTGATCTTTAAACACCTAGGAAATGCAAAGATGTTGCTGATGGATGGCACGGTTATACATGAGTTTTAGAATTCATTATTCTCCTTCTCTTCTGACTGTGGTTCTCTGTTAGATCTGACCTGAATGTGATGAGGAAGTGGTCAAAAACAAAATAGCCATGGTAGTGTGACCCTTGAAAAGCAGAAAGTCGAATTTTCAAGGGATAGTTTATTTTGTTTTGCAAATGCAATTTGTGCTTACAGTTTTGAACTGCATTTCAACAAATGGGAAAAAGGATCAATTTTCCCCTGTGTCTGTCTCAGAAGCTCCAGGCTCAGTAGCTGGTCCTTCTGCAGGTACAGACTTCTCACCTTTGATCTAAGAATTAAAAAAGAAGGGATGTGCCTCAGTCTGTAGGTGCCACACTTCTCTTTCACAGCTGATATGCAGTCTATCCCAGAACAGAAAAAGTAAATACTAAAATAGAAGGAACCTTGTCCCTCCCACGAGCTGCTGTATTATACTTTGAAGCCAATGCAAATCCTGTTAGTAGTTTCAAAGTCCAGATAGTGCACAGTACAGCATGAAAAAAAAATTGTAAGCATCCAAGGCAGTAACCACATTGAACTTTACTTTTCACTTAATGAGGATGAAAAGATGAAGAGATTTTATAAGAAAAATTATGTCGCAGGAAGAATTATGTTCTTAATATTAATTGTTATAAAGTTCTGGTTTGTATATTCATCTTTTGTGATGAATATACAAATATACAAATATATTCATCTTATGTCTTGTAGTACTATTCAGCTTTATTCTGTTCTATTTTATCTTATTCTGCATATGAGGTTTGTAGAGAAAGAGGTCAAGAGGATCTTTTGATCTTGGGTAGATCATGGACTTGTTAGAGGAGGTCCAAAGGCTGATAATGGCCACGAAGATGATCAGAGGGCTGAAGCACCTCTCCTACAAAGACAAGCTGAGACAGCTGGGGTTGTTCAGCCTGCATAAGAGAAAGTTCCCTCGGGGAGACCTCATTGTGGCTTTCCAGCACTTTAAGGCGGCTTATAAAAAGGAATATCCTTGTGGGCCCCTTCCAACTGAGCAGATTCTGTGACTCTGTGATTCCTACCCCAGTTCTGGGGGTGCATATCAGTGTTTCATATGTGCTGTGAGCCCAGCTCTGTTTACACAACTCCAACAATCATGGCATGCAGGAAAAAAAATCCTATGGGATTGGAGACTCACATTTCCCTGAATAGGAGAATATTCAAGTAGAAGAATGATGTTTGGGACAACAGAAAGGAAAGGAAAGACAGCAGCTACAAGGTGTGGGGACCAGAGGAAAAGCAGAAGAGGACTGAGAAAGTCTAAGAATAGAATAAGAAGATCCTATGTAAACTAAATAAATAAGAATAATAAAATAAGAAGATCCTATGTAAAGAGCAAATCTCCTCACAGAATATACAAAGAGCTCATAACTGTGTTAACATTTAGAATTATCATTGCTACTTATGTTCATTGCTATATTAATAATAATTATCATCATCATTTTGATGGTAAGGTTATTATTGACATGGTGCTAATAGCCATGCTAATAAATCCATTGATAATGCAGATGTGCTATTGTCCTGAGCTATGACATTTTCATACTGTTCATCCTTGTGGGTCTCTTCCAAACCAAAGTCCAGGAAATCACCATTAAACTACTGTTGTGTCTCTGCTTGCCTTTAGGGCCAGCAAATATCAGTCCATCACAGAGGATAACCCTGTGTGGTGAAGCCAGAAAACACAACTTTGCTGTTAAACTGCTTTGTATCATACATTGACATTTCAGGCTGAGGAGCTCTTCATTTAAACTCTCCAGATATTTAGGATCCAGCTTTTGAAAATAAGATGCTGAGAGATAGTTAGGCTTGCAAAATGCTTGTAGAAGTGCCTAAATGGGCAGAATTGTGGGTGTTGCTGCCTATCTTACACACCTGAAGGAAACTTGCATCCAAGATAATGCTGAGCATTCTCCTAGAGGAAGGCTGTTCAGCAGGAAGCTCCCTGTGGCATGTCATGAATTCCACAGTCCATGCAGGGCACCAGGAGTAGGAGGTGAAGATAGGCACAAATACAAGGATGTAGTTCAGGATGTACTCTCCTGCATTTTTTTATGAAGAGAGTCCCAAATCTGTTAACAATTCGATAGAAAAAAAAATAGTCTAAAATATTCAGTAGCATTTGCTTTTTTAAAGATAGAGCACCAGCAAAGAAATTCAAGTTTCCTGTAAATTCTCTGGGATTCATTAAAGAGGGAAACTAGAGCAGCAGAGAGATGGATCCTGCAAGATCTCTGCAACCACTACATCTGGGTGCCTGATTTTCTCGGTGACACAGAGGCAAAAGGGAAAAATGAGGAGGGAAAAATATGCATTTTGACTTCATCCTAAAATGGAGCTGATAGAGCATTGAGGGACCCCTCCTTCAGTTACAGCCAGAGGTAGGAAAAACCTTCCTTTTCTGTGATGTAGAGTCTGGGTTAAAAGGGAAAGGAAGGAGGATGACAGAAGGGCTTGCAGAGGGACATTCCAGAATGTCTTAAAAGATGCAGAAAAACGAAGAGTTCATTTCTTTGCTGATCATGTTAACATTATTTTAACCTCGTTTTTTCATAATGACCCCTTTGGAAGAGTGAAACATGCATTCTTACTATCTTCTTTTAGTTAACTTAAAACACGCGTGCTGAGTTGTTGTTGGCTTTTACACTTGTGAAGAAAAAAAGGAGTAGGATGTTAGGGGAAAATTTATTTCTGAAGTATTATTTGTTAAAATGTCTACAAAGAATTTCATGGCCTTCACAAGTAGATAAAAGGGAGACAGCTCACAGTTTGACCTTCCCATCTTTCCTGAGGTCTCAGTAGGTGATTCTGCAAAACCTGGAGCTGTCTCTGGCTGAAGCTGCACTGTTGTAGATTTGCAGTGAAATTTGCCTTCCTGCTGCCCCTCATACAAATGCTGGGTTGCCCATAGTCTCAGTGAGTCCATCAAGGATCATTTATAGCAGGACAGCCCTTGTAAAGCCCATCACCTCTGGATCTTGCACAAAAATAAAATAAAAAAGAATTAATTTAAAAATCAAAAAAAACCAAACAAAGTATAAAAACAAACAAAAACCCAACCAAACAAAAACTCACCACACACAAAAAAAGCCCCAAGCCCCCAAAAAACAGTCAGCAATGAGAATAGGCTATGAAACTGGGGTTCCTGCAGCAGTCTGAGTGGAGAAGATGGTGACAACATATTGGCAGATTTGTGAGATGTGAGCTGAAAAAGAAACAGAACCCTTCCCGCCCACTCCAATCCCATAAGCAAGCAGAAAACACAAGCGGGTTAGTGCTCATTCCTGAACAGCTGAAGACATTGTCAGACATATTCTGCACTCCCACGTGAGTGGAGACATAAAACTGAGTGGTATTAACGGAGCAATTTTCATACCTACACCCACACTTTAAGGAACAGTGTTTTGATGATCTTGGCAGGCCCTTGATGCTTGCAGGGCTTTGACAGAGCAGAGCTGGGTCTACTTTCATGACTACCCCTGGGAGTCTAGACACTCAGGGGTGTCTTAGATCCAGATTGTTTTTAAAAAGAAATGAATTCTAAAGAAAGGCATACTTCTAATCCAGCAGGTCTGTGTAGAAAACCTGGTCTGGTATGTTCCCATATTGATGAGAACAGAAAAAAACAGAGGGAAAATATCTACACTGATGAGATACAAAGCCTTGAAGACTTGCCACAGCACTAGGTTTAAATATCAGTGAACAGAGCTATTTCTCAAAAAGCTGGAAATTGAAGATCTTTCAGGCAACATTATTAACATTTTATTTTCTAGAAATTCAGATAATACCCCTGGAGATATTTTATTAGCGTGGAATGTACAAAGTTTTTCGTCATGAAACCATGAGTCAACAATATAATTACTATAGTCAGAAATTTAGACACGGGAAACCTGTTCAGCTAAAACCAGAGATAGTTATAACAGGAGACAAAATAAGAAAAATTTTGTGTGGTTTTTTTCAGCCACTAAATGCAAAAAGAAAATTGAGAAAACTCCAGGTGCAAGCTCAGCATCCCCTTGTTCCGTTTTAAGAGGAGGGTATTAAATAGACATCACAAGTACCCGAGCGGAATCCATATGTAGATCAATAGTCTTACTGCTTCAGTAACACTGGATTTGATGAGTGTGAAGTGTAGCTAATGGACAAATTTCATAGCCATAAAATCTCCACTTCTCTTGTCTGCATATGCATCTATTAATTACAGGCAATTAATATGCCAA
Source organism: Ploceus nigricollis (assembly GCA_013399945.1). Taxonomy (NCBI): domain Eukaryota; kingdom Metazoa; phylum Chordata; class Aves; order Passeriformes; family Ploceidae; genus Ploceus; species Ploceus nigricollis. The sequence continues at coordinate 204,719 of VXBC01003613.1, read as the reverse complement.
TTAACCTCTTAAAATTCAGTGATAGTCAGCATTCTTTGAAATTTACATCATTCCCGATTATTTCTTTTACAGAAGACAGAAAAACCCCTGAAACTGTAGTATCTCAATGCTGGTCTGGCTTTAAGGTTTAGAGCAAGGTCTGGTGTTTTACTTTCTCCCCTACCAAGGCCCAGGGAGGAAAGGACAGTTCACAGAGAGCAGGGTGATCACACAACTCCTTTCATGTTTATTGCTGCTGGAGGTGAAAGAAGAGGGTCAAGTGTGTGTTTCAGCCAGTCCAGTTGATGCTCTATGGATTACATCCCAGGGAATAAAGCCACATGCAATACGACTGGCAATCCCTATATGAAACATAGAGGGATTTGAGGTGGAAAGGAAAAACATAAATGGTTACAGAGTCAGGTGTTTGAGCCCAGGGATGGTTCTGGCTTGTGTTCCACAGGCACTGACTGCTAACCAGCCCTACTATGTCTTTTAGAACATGAGAATTTCCTCTGAGTGGAGCTGGGTTATTACATACATTATTGAATGTCATGCCTACCTCTCTTTCACCTGTACAGCAGTCCAGTCCCCTTTTTCAGCCTTGCACGGAAGGTGCAAAGTTCATGCTCAGACCCTATGCTTTCCTTGATGATTTTCCACAATATTGTATCATTCCACCCAGAGCTGCTCACAACAGATTTAGAGTGTGCCCCTTATTTGGAAAACTTCCAGTCTGAGTAAGAGAAACAAGGCATGGAGGCAGAGAAAGAATACCAGAGCAAGGCAGGAAGTACGGGGGAGGGCTGACAAAAAGGACTTTTAGCTGGAGGTGGCAAAGAAGCAGGTAATCAGATACTGCATCCTTGGATCACAGAATGTGCCAGGTGGCCACAAACCCTGAGGGTTTGGCTTGGCCACTGCAGAGATAAGGCCAGCTGCAAAGTTTGGATCCTGATCAAATGTTTGCAATCCAAACACCCTGCAAGTTGGGGCTATTTGGCACGGGCCCATGTCTAGTTTATGTTAATGTTTATTGCCCGTTGGACATTTGGAAACTATCTTTCATAATTCACACCTCAGCAACGCATGTTTGGCCACCCTGGTGGCAGGCTACAAATCTGACTCCTCAATAGAGCAGCACTCCTTTCAGCTGTGTGGAGCTGCCTTGCATGTGGCTTAAATATTACAGCTGACAGGGGCTGAATGACAGCTTCGTGGCTCGCTGTTAGAAGCTCAGCCAAAAAGCAGAAAGGCTTTTCTCCTGCTAGGGCTTTCATCTTTCACATCCACTCAACACTTTGGGTGAGCAGATCAGTGTCCTCTTTGCCTGCCTCCCTCTCCAGAAACTTCATGTGGCAGGACTGTCACCTACAGTTGGTTTCATTGTCTCCTTGGTCACATGACTTAGAGGTTTAAGTAGGCTCTGAACTGATCTCTCTGCTCTTTAATATTTCAAATTTCAACTTAATGATACTTAAAGATTAGCATAAATTCACCATCAGCCTCATCCTGGTAAAAGAACAAGATGGAACAATCTGGACTCCCTCTCTTTGGAGCAGGAAGAGAAACAAATCATTATAATGAATAAACTTATGTCTTGTACTTCGAAAGTTAAACAGTTCAGCCCAAGATCCTCCTGCTCCATTTCAATATTTCAAATATATTTTATTAACCAGTCTTCTACGTTTAAGTCTGCTCTGTCTTTTCAAGCTGGGGGAAAAAGATATCAGCAAAAGATGTATTTCAGAGTCTATTTCTGGGAGCATGTTGGATACTTAACAAGTTCATCTTTCGTGAGCAGCCGATTCATGTATCAGCCCATAATGATTACTTGGGCTCAGACTGCAGCACACATTTGCAGTCTCTTCCCTTTCCTTGATGCAGGAAAGCTGAAGTAAATGTTGTCTTCATAATACTTTCTTCCTCTTTTTGCTTGTAGTCTGTTTTGAGCGTTTCTAGGTTTTTCCTCCCCCTATTTATAGTCTGTCTTAGGAGCACTGATGGGCACCTTCACAGACAAACAAAAAGTGAAGCAGGCAGTAATATTGAAGTACTCACTTCTCTAGTGCTTCTAAATCATCCCTGGAGATCACTTGCCAGCTAAAAACCAAGGTTTAGTAGCCTGGGCAGTGCAAGAAAAACTTCCCTTAGTAGCTCTTCTATATTACATGATGGGGCTAAAACCTGGCCTGTTTCTGGCCTCAAAGTCTATCCTAAACGGCATGGCCCCAATCCTAAACACTGTGTGAGGCACCCACCATCCAAATTGTTACCCAGACATTATCAATCTTTCTTTAAACAAAGAACCCTAAAACTCAACCAAGCCCAGTCCAGAAGAAGTGACATTACAGTAACAAAGTGTTTTCTAGTTATAAATGCGAACACTTTTTTAGTTATAAAAGGCGATTTCATCTCAGACTCCAGAGCAGAGCACCTAAATAACCTTTTGATTGCCCTGTTGACTTTTGCTGTCAGGAAAAAGCACTTCCCCTGTTTGGGGAACTGCTCAATTGATAGAATTGGTTGAGTTTTTTTCCTTTTTTTAAAAAAGAGAATCATCAGGGGTTTGATTTTCTCTTTTGTTGCCCCCTCCATGGCTGCCCACCCTCAGCACAGGTGGCACAAAGCCCTCTCAGAGCAGGCTGATGGAAACACTCGTGTTTTGCACCCAATCATCAGCACAAAAACAACCACACAAAGTTAAAAACAATTTTCCACTCATGGAAGAAAACCAGTGGGTGAAAGGAACAGCTCAACCTTCATGACCAATCCCAGCTGAACATTCCTGAGTGAAATATTTGCTATTCTATTTTTTTATAATCCTGAAGTCACAGTCCCAAAGCAGCCCAGCCTTGTTTTTTGCAGTGGCCACCAGCTCCCCAGCCCTCTCTCTGTATGGTTTTCCCCAGCACAGCTGAGGGAAATGTCACTCTGAGATATTTTCCTACTCTTATTTCTCCAGCTCTTGCCTGACCATGGGGCAGAAGAGGCTCTGGCATGGTGTAGGGTTGTCTTAAAATACTCAAGGATGGGACTTGTGTATCTAGCTGGGGGGGATAGAGACAAAAGTACTCTATTCATAAAAGACCTTAAAAGGCAAAATACATCGTATTAATACATATTAAAAAAAATCTGCAAAGGATCTTGCAAACTGGAGTTGATTTTAATAATGCCAAAACATCTAAAATGATGCTTTCAACAGTATTGACAAGAAATTTACATTTTAATATTTATTTCATCAAAACAATTCTTTACAATCTTGTGGAATGTACAGTAAGGGCCATCTTTCATAAGATGCTAAGAAATAGGTAGAGTTACAGTTTTCCTGATCCTGTTGCAATGTACATCTCCCTAAGTTTCCATTTAAAAGATGCTGCACTGCATAGGAGGATGGGGTCCTGCAATAAAGCAGGCTCTCTGGGTAATTAATAGTAAATTGGATTGTTGCTTTATCATCAGACCAACGTCATAATCTCAAAGCCTCTTTATTTGTATGTGACCTCATAATCTCTTTCAGCATATATGAATTAATGATGCATATTTCCTAACCAGTGTTTTAGCAGAGTTTTTCTCAATTTAGGGTTTTTTTTAAACTGTGTTTATTATTATTGTAACTATATATATTAGTATTGTGAGATTTTATGTTTCTTTGCTTGTTTTATCTTTCTAGATCAATAATACACTTACATGTAAAGGTCTAAACCTATCTTCAGTGACATCAGTGGCAGAATTTGCTCTGATATTGATAAGGGACCACAGTGTGCAAGGAGAAAAATGACCCTGGTTAGCAGGAGCCACAGAGGAACAAAATATTCTCACCAATGAGAAATTAGAGAGCAAGAAAGGAGAAAGAAAATGAAATAAAAAGTCCTGCATGGCTGAACCCATTTACTCATGAGTCAGCTATGTTACTCTTACATATAAAAGCTCAGTGAGATTTCTAAGTTCAAGCAAACCTGTAGATGTCTGCATGAAGCAGACTCAAGCCCACAGAAGGCAGACAAGCTGCAAATAATATCTATTTCAGATTAAGAATGCCCCTCCTTTGCCCTTGCTGATAATCTTTATATCCATTGTGTATTCACAAGCAAGTAGATTAGGTTCCTTAGTCCTCTAACACATCAGATATCAACCTTCAGCAGGGCTGGTTTAATTAATCATTTTCTCTCCTGATCATAACTTCCAGCATAAAAAGCCTGTCTTCACTTTTTTCCATAGACAAAATGAGACAAAATCTTACCAGTAATTGCTTTTTCCCCAAGATTCTCTGCATTGTAAATAGTACAGATTCTATGTGTTCTATGGCTGTAGCAGCTAAAAATGAGTGAATGAGCCTAAGTCTCCTATAAAAAGTTCTTGTGGAACACAAGTTCTCAACTTTTTTTGAGTTTTTGGGGATATCAATGATGCTCTGATTTACAATGTAATCAGGGCTATATGAATTGCCAAAGAGAAGGGCAAGCATAACATTCCAGCTATTTTGGATGCACTCACTCATTACCACTCTTTTACATAGACTTCCTTTCCAATTCTTCTTTATTCATATTACTAGGGGATTTTTCCCTTGAAATGAATAGTGCCTGCCCATGTTTTATGACATGAGAGAACTTTGATGTAGGGTTCCTGATTTTGGTGTTAAGAGGTCCACCACCCTGCCCCAGTGTTTTGTGTTTATTTTCTTTTTCATTTTTTTTTGTAAAGTGAAAAGCATTTTCTTAATCATTGTGTCTGCAGTGGGTGAGTTATTTTCATCTGAAACTTCTCCACTCTCTGTACATGGCTGAGGCATGTCTATTAGTGATTACAACCCAACACAATATTTTAAGTTATCTATTTTTAACAAGGATGGTAGAGAAGTGTTCTTGAATCTCCAGAGCATCTCATCTTGGCACCTTTTTAGTGAAGTGATGTCACCATGGCCTCCAGGTCTCATTCAAAAGAGACCCATTTTCTGCTCAGCAGATTATGAAGCACTCACATAGAGAGGAAAGAGATGCAGCAGCTCTTAAAACTTTGGCAATAATGAGCAGGGCAGGGGAACATGGGTAAAAAGGTCTAGGTGGACATCTCTGTGTGACTGTGTACAGCCTGGTGACATCCTGCCAAGCCTAAGCCACCACGGTTCCTCAGGAAGTCCAGAAAGGTACAAAGAGGTTTTGCTCTCAGCCTGTCCCGGTGAGAAGACCTTTCTCCTTACCAGTTATAACTCAGCGTTAAGTCCTCCACCCCTCCTTTTTGTGCATTGTGTCAGAATAGCTCCTGGTCAGCGAGTTCATTGCATCACCAAACAGTGGGAGCCAGGAAGGATGCACAAGCGAAAATCAGAGAAACTGAACGAAAGCCCTAAGTTTGCAAAAGATTTGGCATTGATCGCAGACTGTGTGGGTGGACAGTATCTCTCTTTATGCACCAGGAACATGGAGTAATGATTAAGCTTCTGTTTTCTCCACTTGCTTATGCTGGCTTGTTGGTACTGAACATGTGCTAAAATACTACAGTGATTTGCATGTAGTTGTGTCATGGCACAGAGAGCAGGTAACCTGAAATCACCCACTCATAGTGCACAACCAGCTGAGTTAAAACAGAGACTTAAAGGAGAAGGTTTTATCTTTCTTCCTTTAGCAGAAATATTGGAAATAGCCCAGAATATTGAAGACATGGTTGATACTATGAAAACAACAGAGTGTTTTCTTAGTAATAAATTCTGCACAGGCCATCCAGAAAAGTCTTTTATTTTAAAATGTTTCTTCAAAGAGAGCTGGGCTAGAGAAGGAAGTTTGACTCTACTCACTCCCTTGAACTTTGGGCTGAGCCACAGATCTAAACCACTCCCCAGATCATGAGCTAGAGAGCCAAGAAGTGTCTATTTTCTAACCACCACTCCTCTGGACTGTGGCTAAAATCCCACAAAACCCATCCTAAGTTTTCAGCATAGCAGAAATCTAGGAGCAAGGGTGATAAGTTTCAGAACTCCAAGAAGGGGCTTGCAAATGACCTCCCTGGCATCTTCTAAATTTTCAGATAATCTGTCTGATGCTGGAATTTACTGTATTGCTAAAGCTGACCAGAACCACGTGACACTGGGCCTCAGATGCATCCATGCACAGCTGGAATGTTTGGTCACAGCAGGACTCTCCTGCCTTACTTTTCCCTGTATAATTTTCGTTCAGTGTTATTCCAGAATGCCATGAGAGCTGAATATTTAACAAAGGGGTTGACTTAAAATATTCAGAGCCCTTGATTGTGCTAGTTTCAGCCATTTTCCCCCCTTCATCTGGGGGAACTGTTGCATCTCCATAACAGATAGGGCATCACTGTGCCCTGTGATATGAGCCGATTCTCCTAACTCCTCAGCTGGACTCCACTCTCTTTTCTGAAGTCCTGCACACCAAACATATGCAGCTTTGCATCCAATTCTCCTTACAGGTACACTTTGGCTGGTAGTGCTGTAGCTGTGCCCTTTTTTCTAAATGTTTGAAGTACAGATCTTGCTGCAGGTAAAGTGGTTGTGAGGGGAATAAGGCCATTGGCATCTTTCCTGTTTAAATCACCTCATCATACCTGCTTGCAGGTAAATAATAGCATTCTTAAAAATGTCTACATTTGAGCCCAAGGAACATTTTGAGGGGGCTCCAATCTGAAAACCAATAGCTAGCTGTGCACAGAAGGAATTAATCCTGCTTTCTTTGGAATTTTGTCTTACAAGTGGTTGGCTCTGGCATGTATGAAACACAAACCCAGCTGAAGCAAACTCTGTGTTTGGGGCATTTACAGGGGCCCTTTTCTCATGTGGCTGTTCTAGTGCCTGATGATGTGGGATACCACTCAGCAGCTTTTCCCACAGTAAGGGCATTTACAGCATCTGTATCCTCTACCCATTTGTCTATTTTCATGGTATTTGTTAATTATCTGAGAGAGCTTTAACCCTCTGTCACATTTGGTTGAAATCCCCCACTGGGCTAAAAAAAAAAAAAAAAAAGAGAGACAAGAAACAGACATCCAGGCAAACCCCATGCCCCTATATCATTTATTCCTTTAAGAGAAAAACCTGGAAAACAACAGCAATGCCGCCAGCAACAGCAAAACCACGCAGTGACACAACTGACACGCTTTGAAAAGCAATGCCCATGATTCCTGAGGAAAGCACAGGGAAAGAGTGTTGGTGTTGAAACGCCAGGCACGAGGGACCAGAGCAACTGGTCTGGGAAGTGCATGGGAGGGTGCCTGGTTTGGGAAGTGTATGAGAGCAGCTCCATGGGACTGGTCAGCCCTGGGCTTTGGAAGGTGAGCAATTTCAACTTCCCTCTCCTCTGGCAGCCCCTCTCCAGGCTTACACAGGCTGTGGGTCCAGGCTTTCCCTGCCTCCAAACCCAGGGCCCTGGCACTCACTGAACTTTACCAACGGCATCCTGCTCTCCCCATGTGCCAAGGGCCAAAGGGAAAGGTCTTGTGCTGGACCAGGCTTTCCCTTATCAGCCCCATTCTAGCCATGTTTCGTCCACAGCAGTTCCAGTGCCCTGCAGGAGAAGACACTGGGATGGCGGCTCTCATGGATATCCCCAGAGCTTCTGGGAAAGTACCATATGTATATGTTGGGAAATCCATAGGTTACCTAATTTTCTAAGATGTTGCATATCTACTGAGAATCCCTTCCCTCTTCTCAGGCTAGGTTCTGAGCAGAAAAATTACTTTTTATATATTAATTCTTTAAAAATTTCCACCAATGGCTGCTTAGCCAAGACAAGACTGAGAGTTGTTCATTCATTTGTGCAGGGGGTGGAGACCAGATGATCCCCAGTGGTGCCTTCCAAGGTCAGCCATTCTATGGTTCAGTGAAAATGCTTATTAGCTACTTTAATCTGCCTGACATGAGAGATATTAGACCAACATCTATTTTTCTTCTATTTTAGAAAAATTATTCCGTATATATTTTCTCTTTCCTTTTGTGCCTTTCACCCATGCAGTGCAACTGTTGTCTGCAGCTTTCCTGTCGCAGGAAGTGAGATCCTTGTATTAGCACAAAGAAAAACAAACCACCTCCCACCAGCTACAGCAGAACTGTAAATTACCATGTGGATAGTTGGGAACTCAACATTTACGCCTATTAAAATATTAATCAAGAGTTCTATCTAATTTTTCTGTATTAAAAAGGAGAAAATTCTGGAGTACATGATTACTGTATAATATGCAATTTTAAAAGATCTCTGTTATTTGTTTGGTGCTCTAAATCACATACCTTTGAATATTGGTTTGGATTTTACCCCTTGATCTCTCTGAGAGGCAGAACAAAAGATAAAAGCATAGGAAAGAAAAAGTGCAAGGCAGTCCAGCTTCCCTGAAGTGATGGATTGAGTAGGTGGTAGCTATTTGTCAAGGAAGTTCATCTGGTAAATTCCCAGCTGACTGCATGTCAAAGGGAATAACTGAATTTCAGCTCCATGTTAGCCAGGCAGGTCAGCATTTCAGAGATAACTGGTCTGCAGTAATATTTCATAGCACCCATACTTTCCTACACAGGAGAACTATTCCAAAGAGCTCACCTGTCTGCAAATACACTAGCTGGGCTGGAAGGGAAACAGGAAGGAAATAATGACAAAGGATTTTATAGGCTGGTTTTGTTTCTAAGGCTTTTTGTTTATAAAATGCAATCAAGACAAGGAAAAATAATTTCACTGTTTCTCCACATTTACTCATTTCCTGTCTGAGCTGATAACAGCAGGTATGCAAACTTTCCTTCTTCAGCTGGTGATTTGCTCTCTGATCAATAGTAAGTGTTGAGGAATTATTGATGTGCCGTGAATGGTGCCTCACAACTCTGCCAGGACTCTGCCGAATGAGGCACATCTACTGCCACATTAACTGTCACGTGCCAGAGTTTTTCTGGTTGCAGAAAGACTTTTTTTCTTCTTTTATTCATATTGTTAACTCTCAACACAAACTACTGCATCCTACACAGGCGTGTCTCCTCTTGCCTTTAAGTATTATGGAGAAAAGGAGGCAACTGCCAGGTGTGTGTAGGAGTGGTTCAGACCTCTGGCTGTAAGGACAGCCACTGAATGCTTTGGTGCTAGATGGTCACCTTGAAATAGTTCTTCATTGAAATTAGGGGAAAGTTCAACGCAGATTACTTAGACTTACAAAATCCAAACCAGAAACTCAATTGCAATGACATGGAGTAGATGACAGAAATAAAAGCAAGTTGCACTTAATCTGTTTGCACTAAAGATAAACTTTAAAGACTGCTCTTTACTCCCTCCTATCCATCTGACAGGCTACAGATGTTTACCTATCCCATTTGCTAAGGAAATACATCCTCTTGCATACCTACGTCTTGCAGCCTCGGAGTTCGTTCTCTCTTGGCACCACGTGCTGGCTTGGATTTTGGGTTCCTGCCTTGGTGTCCCAGCCTCCTCCACAGACTGCACACTGAATCTCCTGTCAACATGGAAAATCACAGTTATGCTCAGGATAAACACTGAGAATCAGTGCAGGCAGCGTATTTCTGTTTCTTCACTGAAACTGTAGGCATGGATTTTACAGTGACACTGGATCTGGGGTGATGAAATCCTACTCCTCTCTGTAAGTGAAACCATGATAATGATGTACTAAAAAATCCAGCTTTGGTCTCTTAGGAATGTCTTTAGTTAGATGGCACCAATGTTTGCAAACGAAACTAATGTGTGTGCTAAAATACCCTGTACCTGGAAAAAAACCAAATACTCTGCTGCTAAGAAATATGGATTTTTGGCCACAAAATTCACAGGAACTATATGAGAAGCAAGTTTAAAATTTATCCATGATTAACTGAAGCCTGCCATTGGCATATAGCAAGAAGTGAAATCAAATCGGAGGGAATGAAAAAAAAAAGGGAAAGAAAAACAGCAATTTAGAAAATCAGAATATACAAAGCAGTAACTAAGACAGCAACAGTTACAGTGGCAGAATTATCAGCAAATTGAAAGGCAATCTGTGGATTATATTTATATCATAAACAACTTCAATTATAGGGCCTTGAAAATGCAAGACTGGATCTGCAGGTCTCTACTTAGAATCCAGCTTATTAACCTCACTGGAGATCATCTCACACCAACTCAGGGTTTGCCCATGGAAGTGATGGAAAAAAAAGGGTTAATATAGTGAAATGTAGCTTTCAGCATGAAACAGGTGATTGATTCTTGTACGTTGGTGTAGGGTACAGAAATACTCTAATAAGGAAGGGGAAAAAAGGGAAGAAATAGGTGGCTTGATTTTGAGAAAAAGCTGTACTTAAGGGCTTTTTCCAAAAATGTATCATGTTCTTTCAATGAAATTGAAAAATGTATTTTACATTAAAATCAAATGGACTAATTATTTAAAAATACTGAAGGAACAGAGGATGCCATTTTGCCTGTCTGCTCCTTTTGTGTGTTAATCATGTGAAAAATGACTGCTTTTTGCAACATTTTGAAGCCTTGAGCTCAAACAGACCAACTGGGGAAGAAGCTATCTAGTAAATGAAAACCATACTAAAGATGGAGATTTTACATAATTGCTTTCAGGAACCTTGACTTATTAAAAACCTAGACTTTTAGGCTAACATTTTTAGACATAAATAAGTTTCCATCTTTTTCCTAGTAGATACAAACCCAACCTTTAATACAACTGTCTGAGGTTTTATCTCATCTGTGTGCTGCCAGTACATGTTCCCTCACTGAAGACCATATGTGTGTGAGCAATTCTTACTTGCAAATGTATTTTCGTTGACTTCAAGTAACAATGTGGGTCTTAGCCTATGCTGAAGGGATTCCTTTTAGGAATATGTTCCCAAGTGTTGGTTCATCATACTGCAAATACCCACATTGATTTATTTTATCCAACAACATGAAGACAGTTTGGGTGGTATTACTGAAATATTTGTTTATTTTTAATGGTTCTCATGCGCATCTACATTCTTTAGGAGTCCACATTTTCTAAACATGGGACAAATTAACTCAAACATAACAAACAGCTCAAAAAAACTGGCATAAGAAGCCTGCAGGTCTACACCAAAATCTTTTCCCCAGCTGTTTCCTCTGGGATACAAAGAAAAAAACCAAATACACAAACAAAACCCTCAAATAAATCCAAACAAAAACGCATCAACAAACCAGACCCACCAATAAGCCTCCCTGGCTGTTGCATGCAGTGCTTGAAAGAGGTGCTGCCACACATATATACACAAGCACTCAATAAAATCCCTCCACAGGGAAAGCACAGAGCAGCTGGAAACCCTTTCTGTGTGCCCAGATTAGCCACAAAACTGTGTAGCAGAGGGCTAAGCTGGCAACAGGATTCTAGTCCCAAAGACTCTTTTATTCCCACATAACTTTCTTTCAGTAACAGAGATCGTTCATTTCAGTCTTCTAAATAGAGAAATATTTATTCTTTTCAAATAGCAATACTCAGCATTTAATTGCACAGCAACATTCTGGTCCACACACCTTCGGTGTCATGGTATTTTTGTGATTGATTTCAAAGGGGGTCAATGTCACCCCAAAAAAAGAATAACCATCTCTTCTCCCTCCTTGCTCTCTCCCCATCCCCTCCTCTCACAACTCACAATCCCCCTGGACACTTTAACCACAGTTCAATACAGTTTGGCTGCAGTTAAAGGTCAATGAGGGATGATGAATGAGGGAGCTGCAGTAGCTCTAATTCCTGTCACAGTCATTCGGGTAAAATGGTCATCTGGTGAAGCTGCTGAAATGGAGGCATGTGTCTAAGTGGCCAATTCACTTAGTCCTTGAACCATTAATAAAACTTTTGGGCTATTAGATCAAATAGTAGTGGCATGAAACAACAACATGATCTGAATCCCAGACAGATACATGAGCAGACGTTTGGAAGAGACAATTACATGAAACACAGAAAAATTAATATTATATGATTAGACTAATTATTCAATTTATCTGTATCTAGAATCTATCTTTTCTTTGGCTGCATCCTTCATTGCTTTTGTTTACAGCAAGGATGTATATACATGTTGGGGGACGGAGGAGGGAAGCACCTAAAGTATATCCTCCCCAACCTGTTTTTTCACAGATGCTGGATCTAAATTAGATCTTTGCCTTTTTTCCTGGATGGCTGTCACAGGACTTTTTAGGATTACTCAAAAAGGGGGTTACCATCACTCTCCTTTCTTGAGACCATTAAAAGGGCATTTTTCAGTCCCCAAAGACAGATATTGGGGGACAGGGAGGGAATGAGAAGAAGATTCTTCAGCTTTCACTCTTGCAGACTCACAGCAGGACTTGGAATAATATACCTTATGTGTATGCTTTTTCTGCCTTACTTTTTCCTTCACTTCTCTGTCCGAGTAACCATTAGTAACCACTAAATCTGCAGGATACTGACCCCAAGTGTGTAATAAAGGCAAAATCTTGACTAAATATGACTCACTTGGTGGGATGGCAGCCAAGAAAAGAATTTAGCAGTAGTCCCACTTATCACACCTTGTGTATTGGAGGCTCATTTTTCTATTGATACACAAAGACAGCATTTATCTCATAGGGATAAATAATTCTGATTTTGAAGTTTTTCAGGTTTTCAAGCTCAGAATTAAAAGCAGATGAGGACAAGCCAAGTCTCATTAGGGAAATAGGAAAATGTAAGATAACGTGGTTTGGCTTTTTTTGTTTAATATGTATTAAAACAACATTATTTTAGAAGACTAAAGGCCAACCAGGGATTTTGCTTTCTGCTTACATATTTTTCCTTTTCTTATCTTTTTCATATATGTATTTGCACATATTTTCTACTTTTACCAAAGGACAACACATGTTCCATATACAACAGAAAAGATACTCAGTCTAAATATGCACCAGGATAATGTTATGAATTCACTAGTGCTGTTTGAACTAAATGATTACTTTTGTGTAAAGGTATTTCCATATGTAAATTTCTGTAGCATCAGTCTACGTTATTCCAGTTAATAAGCTAAAAAAGAAAATTTACTCAACCATAAACAATGGAGACATTCTATGATTCCAGAATTTTGTGACATTCAGTACCCAAAAGCAATAAATTACTTATTCATCTTTGAATGAATGGAGTTTGCTTTTTTAGTTGGTTTTTTTGGCTTTTTTTTTTTTATATATATATTGTGCCTTATTCTTTATGTATTCTTTGCTCTTAGCATGATGTACTTCTACATGCATAACTTATATACACAAATTTATGTAGAAGCATAGTGGTATATGTTAGCGGAACCTGATGGAGGAAAAATAGTCAAATCTTTTGTTTGTGACTACCAAGAGGTTATTGATAAAGGAGAAAGAAGAACTAGACAAATGCTTATTGAAATATTGCCTGATAAAAAGAAGGGCAGCATATTTGTAACTACTTGATTTGTAATGAAACAACCACTATTAATTTTACATCAGAAATAATATCTGGTTTGTATATATTTTTCCTTCTGAATGAATTAAAACAAGTTGAAAGATTATACATGAAACTTTATAAGTCACTTTGTGTATATATATGTGTATATATATATTAATAAAAATACAAACATCCATACATATATATATGTGTGTGTGTGTGTGTGTGTGTGTGTATTTGTATTTTATTCTGTATATAAAGGAGTTATTATTCCACTCCAACAGATGGTAAAAGTAAGTAACCAAGGCTAAGTTCTGACTCCATTCATTTCAAGAATGACTGAAAAGCAGGGTCCTAAACATTCTTACTCATCTGTTCCCCAATGCTGTGAATGCCCATACTGGAGTTTTCACTTAAATGTGCCCAGGGTACCTCTGGCAGCTCCTCTGAGCATCCTGCTCTTGCCAATGTACCTCCCTCTGATCCAGGCCCCCAGGGTTCACGCTTTCATGCATCCTGTTGGCACACTGTAGATAGGTCCTCAGGCTGTCAGTGTTGGGGGGTCACACTCTGTAGCCTTCTGCTAGGCCTGGGCTTTAGGGTCCTGACTCCAATCAGTGAAAAAAGCTGGATGTATAAATCAGAACATGCCTCCTCTCTGTGTGTTCTTTAAACTTCATGCTATGCTCCGTTTAGAAGCTTCATATATAACCAGTTTGATGTAATACCCACAGAAACCATTAATTGTCCATTGGGCTCATTGGGCAATTAATGGCTTCTGTGAGGGTATATGAAGATGAACAAAGTGAACTGCATTTGTTCAAGAAGTTCCCAATTTAGCAAGCAAAAATTGAGTAAATGCCCCCAAAAGTGCAAGTCCAATAAAGCAGAAAGGTAACTATCATGTCTGAGGTGTTCCGAAAAGAAGGCAACTACTGATCCTAAATTACTCACCATCAACATTTACACGATAATATATGCTTGGTGATATGTGGCACACCCCAAAAAGCACACAGGGAGCATTTTCATAGTCAATGAGGTATGCAACTATTCCTTTGTGATTAAATACCCAATCATAGCATTCAGTCATGTTACTTAATTATTATGCCCAAATCTTTGCCTTTTAGAGGCACATATGACCTATGATATATGCAGAGAAAATTGGTAGCAGTATACAAGAACTGATTTTATTCACACATCTTCCACCCTTCTGTCTCAGTAGAAAAATTAGGTGGGACTTCACAGGGAAAACTAAAGAAATGAGACTATTATCAAACAAGGGAAGAAAAGACTTAAAAAAACTCCTGGTTTTCAAGTGTAAGCAATTTGACAGCTACCTCTTCTCTGTTACAGTGGTACTTCAGCTCCTTCATGGTGTAGTTGCAATGTTTATTGTCACCTGAGAGAGGCTGTGTCAGACAGGTGTAACACAGGTCATTTGTGTTCTACTCATCAAAACATCTTCACGCTGATCTGCAAACCAAGCAGGAGCCAGTGGCTGACAGAATACACATTTTATAAACTTCCAGGTAACATATAGCCCAATGACCTCAGCATGCCTTATGCATGTGGCAGTGATGTTAAATTAAGGCCTGGAAGTTATTTATGATGTTTCTTGTTTATTTATTTATTTATTTAGTTAGTTAGTTAGTTAGTTATTTTGTGGCTATGAATGGAGAGGCTGTTCTGGATGCAACTAAAAGCTATGCTGTGCACACACATGTTCTTTCCAGCCATTTCTTAAAACTCTTTATGCCATCCAGAGCATCATATCAGCTGTGCTTTGCTGAACACACCTTCCAGATAACATTTTTGTAAAAGGAAATGGAATTTATCAGTTCCATTACATTAGACATAATTTTTACTAACCATCCACTCAGCTGCCTGCTTCATTCAGTTCCACCACTGCCAGCAAGAAAATAATGTTGGAGGAACAAGCCAAAGAACTTCAGTTGTTGTAAACAACTTCAAAAAGTTCAGAGCCTGCTGGAGACCAATTCAAAACCTGGATGTATGTCAATCCTAATTAGTAGAAGAAATGGATGTGTTCAACAGATACAATGCCTCTGAACAATTCCTATCGAAAATGACGACAGCTACCAAATTTTACAAATTGCCTGCTTTAACACTGCCATCAGATGAAAGCTGAAAAAAGGTAGAGCTTCTTGAAGAATGGCATTTGAGCTGGGTGAAAATCTCTGCTAATGGTTTCTCTTGCAATTTCTTTCATAGCCAAAAAGAGCTTTTATTTTTCTCAAAAGAGTGGAAAACCAAAACTTATAACTGAAAAAAGAAAGCTGGTCTTCTGCTTTTCGGGTGTTGATAAAGACATGAAATTTCCAATGTATTTTCACTGGAGCATTTCATTTTGTAGAATAAACTAAAACAAAAAGCAGACTTCTTCCAGCCAGCTTTACTGTGCAGCTCAGCGAGAGGAACTTTACTCACTGCTCTGCTTCAGTTGCATGAGAGATCTAGTTTCTAAAATCCCAGCTATGGCTACAGCAGCATACGGATTGGAGAACTGTAGAAGAATAGAAACTGTTAATCATATGAACTCAAGCTCCTTGTGCTGTCCAGTCACCACTCTGCAGCAAGGACCTTGGCAAAGACTGCTTCATTTGCACTCTCCCCTGTGCTCTAGACAGTGCCCAGGCAATGCAGAGCACAGATCTCTGAACAGCCTGATGCCACAGAGGTATTCCCTAGAGCCCTCTTGTGAATGACAAGTGAGAAGGGTTCACATAACATGGGATTCCAGGAGTGTCCAAGCCTGTCTGCTACCCTACCTTAACAACAATGTCCAGTTAGTCTGTGATGCTGCTGACACTTGAACTTGTTTGTCTCCTCTGGTAATTGAAAACTAGTGTGAAGAAGCAGTAAGTCATTTGTTGTGACAGCGCCGTATTGTACCAGGAGCATCCCTCTGGTGTGGCGGTCTCCACGTGCAGCAGGATAGTGCACGCAGCACTGCTACAGAAAAATACTTCTCTGGTTGATGTGTAAATAGCTCTCTTTATCAATTTATCTTCTATTTTGAGGCTTTTCTTTAAGCTCTTTTATTATAGTTTCTGGGAACAGTGGTTTGTGTGTCAGAGTTGAAATTGAAATAATAGCTGTCATATTTACTCTCAGGTTGGCAGTCTTTATGTTCATTGCCGCTATGTGGAGCTCAGCTGAGCTAGAGGCGTAACTGTCACCCTTTGTCTGTGCTGGCCACACTCTGAGAATGCCCACCATCAATTAAAAACATGGTGCAACACATTGCCTTTTTTGGTTTTGGGGATTTTTTGGACACCATCTTTTTAAGTATTGGTTGTCCAATGTATGTAAGCTGCCATGTTCTCATTTTGATCCAGGACAGCTCTGCACATCTTTTTACCTGGAGGAGTTGGGGTTCTGGTGACTTCTTCACATAGCAAACCAATCCTGTGTCAAAGAATTGTGTAGTTCGCTCTGGAGACTGTGCCAAGTGACCTTCTTCCTCACTAATATGCATTAACCAGCATTTTATAAGAGTTTTGTTCAGCTTTACTCTGGGTTTTCCAGTAGTTTCTCTTAATTTTCTTCCCAGATCATATTAAGGCACATTCTGCTGTAAAACAGTCCTCAAAATTGTAAGACTCTGCTTACTCTGCTTAATCCTACACATGTTTTCATTTTTACATGGAATTCAGAGTTCTTCACATTTCTGCACTACAACTTCACAGTCAGTCTCTGTTTGGCTTAACAGGAAATTATTGACTGCAACAAGCTTTGGAGAACAGGCTGCTGTCAGGAGCAGGGCTACCTTCAGAATTTGTTCATTCCTACTGTCACAGCCTCCTCACAAATGCAGAGACAAGTGCCTCCTGAATTTCCTTCTATTGCCTTCCAAGTTTCTGGAGAGTTCTGGCTCTGAGAGAGATCCTGAAGATCCCCATTCTACTTAGGCTGTTTGTGGTTTTGGTACCATGTGGTGCTCAGCAACCACTTGGAGCCAAGGTGCTTCACCCATCTCTATTCCATTCAGGGTCTCTGTTGCAGCTGCCTCTGGTTTACAGCATGAGGCCTTCACCAGTATGATTCCTTCCATGTTTAATAGATCACTGTGGCAATTCCCTGCTCTTGCTGTGTGATTTAAGATAATACAGCTCTTGCCCCACAGCTGTCACTTCAAACATTTTTAGCTCTTGGTCTTGCTTTTTGCAAGAATATGCAAGAAACTTCAGATTTTACAAGGCAATTTGCCATACCAGCTTACATCTTTGCAAACAAGATCCTAAGAACTTTACTGGAAAATACAATTAAAGATGTTGGAGTGTAGCTGAAATAAATCCAAGTTATTCAAATGGATAGTTGCAATCTTCTTTTTTGAAACAAATTTTTGCAGCACATGTTAGCACACAGCTCTTATGTTGCTCTGGGAAAAGTGGAAGAAAATACAGGGATATTTTTGACTGCAAAGATAAAAGAGAAATCCCAATGGAATTTGAATCACACATCCTTCAGGAGCTGTAAGAGTAAATAGAAGGAAGCATCCTTAGCTGGTCCAACTGGCAAAACTACATTGAATTTTAATAATTTTTCTCAGAAACTAGTGACCAAAGCCAGAGAAAACTGTCTGCTCATTAAAAAGTCAATGCAGTAACTACCATGAGATGAAAGCAGTGAGTCCACAAATCTTCCTGCAGTGATAAAGACAGATTTCATGCAGCTTTATATCCCCTGCCAGCAGCTGAGTTGCAGGTTACATTGCATTACCCACCTGATGTGTTTACTGACAACTAGACCATTAAGCTTTTAAAAGCTGCTGAGCAATTTGAAGGGACACAGTCTTTTAAAACCAGCAGGCTGATGTAAATGCACTTGGGCTATGCTTGTATGCAGGTGAACATTTTAGTGCCTCCTGGCCAGCAGATGTTCTGAAATGTAAGTATGAGAATCACAGGAGATGTCCTCTGGATGTCTGGTTATCAGTGAAGACCATGACTGCTCTAATGCCAGCTTGTGGATTCCCACACCAGAGCACTACTAGGCAGGACTCTTAACTTCAAAAAGACAACTGCAGATATTTCTGAGCAGGCTTTTTGGGACTAGTCAGAATAGGGAACTTTGCATGCCTGTTTAGCTAGCAACTTCCTTTGCGAGCCCTTATGCCACGCTGAGCTGGATGGTATAAATATGGTCTATGCTTCATAATTGCCTTAAAGGGTTTCTACTTTTTTTAATCTCCTCTTGCAATATGCCTTAATTCCCATTGTTCATAACCTAATTCATTAGAGCTGCTTTATGTTTTTGTTTTATACATTGAGCCCAGTGCTCCTGTACAACGAAATTTTGGTGTTAAACACAGCCTTCACATTACATGTGTTACCCAATGAAAAGGCAAAAAAAAAAAAGGCACTAAGAGGGGCTAGATTGACTTGAAGGAGAAAGTGACAAATTGCACATTGAAAATAAATATTGCAATTACCTTGCTTGAGCTGGAAGGCAGCCATTATCAATTTTATATTCAGCAGCTGTAAAAATCTGGAATATCGTACTATCATGTGGCCTATCTTATTCTGAGCTGGTTTGAGTTCCCAGTTCTGTCTGAAGGTAACAAAAGAAACGTTTCAACGTAAATATGTGACTATTCAGACTGATTGAACAGAGAAACTACTGGAAAACACATTATCCATGTGGTCAGACCAGAATGTAGTCTTTGTACCCAAGAGCAGGTTGTTCACATTCATTGATGGCAAAAGAGGAAGGTGGGGTTATGTTTGGTTGGTTCTTTGCCAGGAGACTCCCCAGGATGGTGGTAGCAACAGGCACAACCTCAATAAGCTGTAAGGTTTGAATATTCTTCTCTTAGCAAGATGTAAATGGGTCAAGTTGCCTCAATGAGTTTAGATTTGGCTTCCACAGGTTATAAGAGGTACTAAAGCCCCTCCTTAACTTATGTAGATTTGCCACTATGGTGGGCAAAACCCCCTAATTTCTAGGGGTTTACACCTTTGCAAAACTGCTTTGCTAAGCTGCTTCTTCAAATGATCACAAGCTTAGTTAGTTGAAGCATTTTTATTTTAGCTAACAATACAAAAGAGCTGAATGTTCTCCCCTCCCTCAAATTAAGGTCTGACCCTTTTCTCAGGCGAGTCAATAGGAAAAATCCTAATGCACTTCAGTGAGAAAAGATGGGAACCTCCCGTTGGCAAGTAAGGATCAAATCCTTTTCACTTCTGATTTGCACTCTCTCCATTCTTAAAGAATTTGGCCTCCAAAGAGAAAAAGCATTATTTCCTGATGACTTGAAATAGAGAGATATTCCCATTTTCACAGCTCTATTGAGTCACTAATGTTAATAAACACACACAAAAAAATGAACTTGAGTGGAATATGCAGCATAAATTCAGAGGACTCCTGCCTAGCAGAGAGACTTAGCAGTTCAGTGATATTTTACTTCACAATGTTGTTACTTTTAAGGTATATCAATGAGAGACATGACCAAGATTGGATGGAGCCACAGAAATTGTGGTAGGATATTGTTCCAAGGTCTTCTTTCCTACAAGTTTTCAATGTAATTTATTTTGGATGAAAGTCAGTGAATTTGATATGCAGTTTATAAGAAATTATGAAATAATGAGGAAAGACAACACCCTCTCTCACTATTAAATCACATGGAAACCTTTGGTAATGATTAAGCTTAAAGCTTAAGATTAAAGCTTTTGTTCATGTCTTGGTATCAGCTAGACTTAAACATGTTGAGAGAAATTCTGAATATAAATCAAATTGAAACTCCAGGCCAAATACCATCATTTTTCCTGAAGTGGAGATTAAAAAAACACTGGGCAAAGAGTATCTGTCTATCCGTTTAAAAATGTCGCATAGAGTAAAAAAATACATCCATTTATCCCCCTGCAAGAGGCTTATAAAGAATGATGGTTTTATAACCAAAGACACATTGCCCTAAACAAAAATGGGTCAGCTACGCAGCTGCAAATTGGAGAGCTCCAGCAGAGATCTCAGATTTTCCCCTGATAATGTTAGAGCCAGCTCAAAGGAGTGTCTACCAAAGAGTTATGAGATGAACATGTTGAGGGTTGAAAAATACAGAGTAATTACAAGTAATTTCCATGTACTGAGGCCCAGGGTCATTTGTGTGTCAGTCCTCAATACCACAGCAAATGGGTTTAGGCTATCATAATGCTGATACATTTAGAGCACTTGGCTTTCTGTTCATAAGGTGCTTGGGTGAAATACTAGACTTTTATAAAAAGTCATCTTAAATGGGTTCACCTCAAGTACCTATTTTTTGGAGGGTTACTGTAAACCATTAGGCTTGTATGGATAACCATTTGCAAGTGATGCAAATGGAAAATAAAGACAGGCATTTATAGAGAAGACTTGCAACAAAAGGGCTGAGAATAAACATTGCATCAGACATCTTAAATGTCTTCTGGAAAGATCATGCAGAACAATAGATTAATGACTTAAAATGAGCTTAATTAATTATTAGCCAGTAGGCTTCATGAAGCCTCATAACTTTCAACAGAATATAAATCATAAGTAAACTAGATGTAGGGTCTGCATTATGCTGAGAAATAAAACCAGACTTCCTTTAGGAGCAGACAAAGCTGAAAGGACATTGCCCTCTAATACCACTTATTTAAACAGGGACAACAACAGAGTTGAAGCCACACAAAAAAAGAAGCCCAGTGACAATGTGGCAGTAATCCAAGCTGAAATATTTTCAGGATCTCCTTCAAGTCTATGGCTTCTGCTTCATTGTTCACCTGAAAAACAGAGACATGGAGACTTAAGCACAAGGAGAAGAAATTAAATCTCAGGCAACAAACTTCAAAGAACTTCTGGCTGAGGCTGAAGTGTGACTGTTGGGTCACTCAGCTTGCAGTGAAACTGTCACTATGTCATTGATCCCCAGCAGTGCTGGTTTTTGTCACAAGCTGCAGTTGTGAAGATGTAACTTGCATGGCTGGTTAAGATACAGACCATGAGGAAGCCTTCTCAGGCTCCACGTGTCAGCTCTCCCCCAGCCATGCAGGGGCTAGTCTGGCACTGGTATCTAAGATAATTTGGGAAAAAGTGTTGAACAGATTAAAATTTACTCCACCTAAGACCTGTGAATACAGCTCAAGACTCTCTTGAGAAATAGCCATGCACAATGAGAGGCAGTTCAGGGAAAGAGCACTTATTCCCTCCTTTACACAAACAGTTTGACCAACACATTAAAAAAAAAAATTACACTGCACGAACCACTTTTATCCATCTTTCAGCATCAATCTCCCATTGCTGAGCAAGGTGACAGACCCAGATCCTCAGCCTCATTGCTAGGTAAAGATTGCATCAAACTCTTCTAGCTGATGCTAGCATGAAATGTGTTCCCTTTTATCCCTTTTATTTCTCAGAGGCTTTGTCTGTGCTTCAAAGGTTCTCCAGCATACATATGGGTATGTGTACATGCCATTTTCCACTCAGATGTGAACTCCAGCTGCCTGTGCCTCTCTTTGGACAGATGTGAAACAGCTCCAAAACAGGAGTCATGTTGCTGTGGTTATTGCAGAGCCCAGGCTTTTGTACCTCTGGAGCATATTTATTCCCAAGCTAACTGCAGCTATGTCCTTTCTTCTTCAGAGAAGGCTCACATCATGCCACTTGCAGGACAAATGGAGAAAAAAAAATAAATAAAATCATGATTTCTCACAAAGAACAGTGTCGGCTTTTTTTCTTTTCCAGTTATTTCTCTTCGGCATGAAAAGAAACTGTCTTTATTCAGTGAGAAATCTCACCACAGCCAATTGATAAGCAAAGAAACCCTTGCTGCAGATGTAGCTTATCCTAGTGGGTGTTTGCCTCCTGGCAGCATTCCAGCTAGCAAGGTTGGCTTCAGGGTACATACCCTCAGGGATGGCTGTAGGCGAGCAAGATCAGCACTGTTCCAACAGGCTTCCTGCTTTGTAGGACCCAGGGCTACGTGTCCTCTCGTGTGAGCCCACGCTTCAGACACCTCTCAGTTTAGAAAATGCTGCAAGTCCACCCTGACATCCCCCTTGTCATACTGTGTCATACCTTGATGATGGTAAGTGCTCTCCTATGAGGCAAGTCCACTAACAGGCATCCCCTCGGTCTGCTCAAGCAGATTCTAAAAGGCAAAGCAAATTTGTGTTGTTCTGCGTGTCCCATCTTAAAAAGAATAACTGAATAAATAATAAATAGCAACAGGGCTTAGAGTGCAGCTGCTCTGACTTTCCAGGTCTTGTCAGCTGGCTCTTCCTACACTGCCAGCTGACCCACTTAGTTGTAGTGCAGGTACTGTGGACATGTTTTATGAATTATGTTTTCTTTGCTTCTCTGTCATCAAATCTTGTCAGACTGCAGCTACCTGGACACAAGGTCTTCTGACTACATCCCCAGGAAATAATGGTCAGTAAAGTTCAAACAAAGGTTTTCCACAGTTGCCTCTGCCCCTGCCTTTAGGTAGCTGTTTGTCTATCCACCTACTTGCCCACCCACCTATGTGCCTCCTTCCTGTGCACGCTTTCCAGTGACAAACATTTGTGAGGGATCTGCACTAATACTTAGCATCAAACACCATTTTTCTATTGAAAGTATTTCATATTAAAAAAAAAAACAAAGGGAAATGTGTCTATGCTTGCATGCAAAATAGAGCTATTGTTGGGGGGAATTGTGTTTGCTTGCATACAAAACAGAGCTATTACAGGGTGGGGGTCGTGTTTTCCTTTTATGTAACAAAGGAAAATGCTTTTCTATCAGAATCAAAATGCTCTGCAAGAGTTATTTTCCACTGAACTTTAACCTGTATAATCCCTCTTGTCCAGTGTTTACTGTTTGCCATAGGGAGAGTGGAGTGCAAACACAGAAGCCTCTCCCACCTGAGAAGCAGAAAAGGACAGCACAGCCACTTCACCCCGGACTCCCTAGACTGAGATCTTCCACAGACCTACTTTCCAGGAATGACATTCATACTCCACAAAAAATCTTCATAAATTTTGGATTCCATTCTGGTGAAAGGAATGGGAAGGAGAAGGCAAATTCTGCTGTGTGGGAAAACTGTTTCCTAGTCAGCTTGGACACAGGCTAATGAAATTGCATCCCTCAGGAATTAGGTCTCCCATTTGCTGGTTCTGCTTGGTGGTAGTTGTGCATCTAGACAGGTTTGAGAATGGAAGCATTGTACCCATTTATTTCATGTTTTCTCTCTCTCCCTGAATATTTTAAGTTTTCCCAGTGATTGTTACTGTCTGCAACATATAGGAGTTAGGAGAGAGATCTTCCCTGACTAAACTAAACCTACCTTTTAGGTTCATCTGGGCATGTTCCTGCAAAATGATTATTTTCTGTCTCTAACTGACTTGACAGGAATATATATGTTTCCAGTAGTGGTGAAATTTCTTGTCTCTGGCTATAAAATCCTGATCACAGAAACCTCAGGGGGTTTGTCCTAAACATAAAAATGAATAGCCCGAGCTTCAGTTATAATTAACTCCAAACTTTAGTTATTATTAACTCCAGCTGCTGGTTAAAGAACATAAATATATGTATTTTTATATTAATTTCATTTTGCTGCTTGATATATATCAAAATGTAATTTCTGTAAATGTCTTTGCACTGCTTTATTTCCATAGTAGGGCAAATAACAAATTTGCTTATAAGGCTAACTTAAAACTTAAATATAAAGGAGTGGATATTATGTCAAGCTTGCCATCTGCAAAGTTACAGCAAAATATTTTTAGTGTAATAATGAGGGCAGATTGGAGAATCTAGTCTAATCCATTTAATATTCAGTTAAATTCAGAGAATCAAAAAATGGTCATAAGCATCGTTGTGACTCCCTGATCTTTGCTCATTACACAGCAGGCTGGACCCAAATTTCAACTTGAAAGACATCTGAGACTGTTCCTGTAAGACTTTGACTGCCAGAAGACCATTCTGGCACCACAGGAGAGTGCAGAGTACAACAGCAAGTCAGCTACTCCCTCTCTTCTATAGGTACACAAAAGGACTCTTGAAAGAAATGGTTTAAGGCAGCTTCAAGCTTATTTTGAGTCTTAAAGACCTACTGATTTAGTTGTCCTGACTGTAATTCCTGCTCTGAAGGTTCATGCTGGCTGTTGTCCTTTTTTTTCTGTGCATGGCTTTTTCCAAGACACCAGCAGCGTTGAGCAGTATTTCCAGACAGCCTTGATTTTATAGTCTCAGTAACCTGGAAGCATCTTGACAAGGAATAGTCTTATCTCAATCTGTCAGATCATCACTGATCCTGTGTCAGCATGGAGCCAATGTGCAGCAGTCCCTATATGTCCTGCAAATGCCACCAGCTGCCATAAGTCATCTTTATTCTCCCCGTAGTGAATGGGGTATAGCTGGAACATATCACTGCCCACTGAAAGAAGATGATGATGTCTAAAATGGGCTCTTAACTTGATCCCTGCTCTCCAAATGCAGGTGGTTGCCTGGTGAGCTGCAGCCAAGGTGGCCATGTGCTGGGGAGCAGCAGGAGGTCCCTTCTTTTCCTGTCAAGTGTGAGTGGGTGGGTCTGAAAAAAAACCTAGAAGGAGTTACCAGCTCTCAGTAAATAAATTTTAAACTGTGGGTCCAGTTTTCCTGTTGAGCTTTGCCAGGAGCCCTGGAAGGAGTGCAAGAAGTGGATGCTGAGAAGCACAGGCTGGTTGCAGCCATACAGCACTGAGGTTGGAGGTGTGGGATGGGAGAATCATAGAATCATTTGGGTTAGAGATGACTCCTCAGATCATCAAGTTGAACTGTTAACCCAGCACTGCCAAGTCCACAACAGAACCATGTCCCAGGTGCCTCATCTACATGGCTTTTTAACACTTCCTGGCCTTGTGACTCCAGCATGTTCCTGAGCAGTCTGTTCCAGTACCTGACAACCCATTCAATGAAGACATCTTTCCTGATATCCAGTCTGTACCTCCCCCACTGCAACTTGAGGTCGTTTCCTCTCATCCAATCATTTGGTACCTGGGAGAAGAGACCGACCCTGACATGGTTACACCCACCTTTCAGGCAGTTGCAGAGAGTGATAAGGTCTCCTCTGAGCCTCCTTTTCTCCAAACTGAACACCTGCAGCTCCCTCAGCCAGTCCTCATCAGACTTGTGCTGCAGACCCTTCAACAGCTCCCTTGCCCTTTTTTGGACACGCTGCAGCACCTTGATGTCTTTCTTGCAGACAAGAAATTCCCTGGGAGAGAAGCAGGGCTGGGCTGAACAAGTGCATGGCCAGGGCTGCTCCTTCCCCTTGCTTAGCTTGGGCTTTCACTTAGACATGTCCCTTAATCCACTAACCATCCATGCACAAAAAGCTCTTATCCAAGGTTGATTTGGTCCTTTCAGGCTAAGTTAGTTGGTTTGTGCACAGCTACAGGCAAGATTTCCCCTCAGACTGTGAATATTCGCTCTGCTGAGAGGATTTAGGCTAAGTCATGCAAGTGCTGACAGATCTCCAATATTTTTACACGGTCTCCTTAAGTGCCCCAAAAGTGATTTAACTTTTCCACTGTGGGAGGACTCACAGCTTGGTTTGGTGCAAGTCGAGGACTCAGAGGCTCACAGGTGACCTCAGCACTGGCAGTGGCTGGATGTACCAACTGCAAGGGTCACCTCAGTGTGATTAACACTCTCGTCTTGTAGTGGAACTCAGGCTGTTGTAATGCTCTTCTCCAGCTCCTGAATGCAAACATAGCTGGGTTTGAAAAACTTCAGACCTCGGTCAAAGCCTGGGGATTGGTCCCCTGTGTCAAACTTGCTTTGGAAAAAAACCACAGCTCCACTGCAATTGTCCCAGCAATTGTACAATCAAGATGTGACATGCACCACTCTGATGCCAAGGATCCAAAAGTGTGGTATATACTCTGTGGTGTTTTGGGATACCTTTGCTGGTAGAGGGAGTGTCTTTGAGTGCCAAATGAGCAGCTGATCTTCTGGATCTTGTTTATTTTTGATGCACATCCGGCCCTGTCCTTGTGCAGGAGTGCCTTGATTCATTACTAGCTATTGAAACAGTGCTCAGCCTTAACTCCGAGGCTGTCCTTCAGAGCATGGATTTGCACTTGCAGGTGTTGGATTTCAGCTCCTCTTTAGTCTGTAGCTGTTTCTGGTCCCCTTTGCCTCCTAGGCTCAGTGAGCAGAGGGCACAGAGCATTTGGCTGTTCACACCAAGGGGCCTAGTGACCCAAATTCACATGGATTTCCAAAATATTTCTAGTAATTTTTGGCATCTGTGTTCAAGTCTGGATTACTTGTAAGTGTGTTAAACTCCTTGCATAACTTAAAGCAAACACAGAGCTGATGTTTCCAGGATCTGCTTTGGAAAGTTGAGGGAAACATGAGGAATGCTGCAAAAAAGTGGGAGTAATTCCAGGCTCCTTAGGAGTTAAAGCCTCTACCACAGCCAGGAAATTCTTTAAGCCACAGCCAAAATTTTTCCTGCATATCTGCTACCATATAATAATATAAATAATGTATTGAAAAAGGAAAATCAAAATCCTGTCTGGAAAACGTCGAAAGAGTTGTGACGTGCAGAACAGTGTGGGACAGGCCTGAGAAGGACCTGGAAGGGACTCACAGGCTGCATAAGGCACAGCAGCAGTTGCTGGCTTTTTGTCTTATCATGACATTACAGAAGAAGCATTGAACCCAAGTCTTCAGAGATTTCACCCCAGATTGCTGACCCTAGATCCCATCTTCCATTTCCACCTGTGGAAAAAAAGTGGCCAAAATCTTTTTGTGCTCTTGAAGGAACCTGATTCATTTTTACCAGCACTGCCAGGAGGTCACCCTGGGCCACCCCGAGATAAGGATGTGAGGTAATGTCTACCAGTGGGTAGAGTTATAGCCATAGCCTTTAGGGAAATAACTGGACTGAGATCCAGCTACTAATGTGACCTAAATACCATGCCAAACTGACTATCAGATTAAAGCAGTTTGCCAGCTTCAGATCTGCTGAAATGCCACAGAAAACAGTCTGGTCACAAACAGTGAGGACCCAACACTCCAGGGACTGCCACCCCGCCACCATGAACCCTTGCATGGAAGGGATGCAGAAGGCCTCTGCTCAAGCCAGCAGTATTTTTTACTCTGAGGTATTTTAGAGACTGCAGAAGGCAAACTGCAGGTCAAGCTACAAAGAGGCCTTTCCCTTCATTTTTGAGGTCAGTGATGACTATGTGGTCAGAACCTGTACATTTAAATTTGCCTTTTAAATACTCTTTTGCTCATCCAGCCAGAAGCCTCTCATTCTGACATCATAAGGCACTGCTGCAGGGCACATTTTCCTGTCACAGTGGGAAGATTAGAGATGAAAGAGGGCTGTAAAGAGTAAGAATTCGATGCAAAGAGGATGAATTTGCTCTCTAACTTGAGTGATTAGGAGAGATATCTAGAAGTAAGACACAGAGGTTAGGATTCTTTCTTGGACCAGGAGCAAATGAGATAAAAAAAGTGGAACAGAGACAGTGGCAAATCAAGACACACATGATCGCTAAATGCAAACAGGCATCCTCCCACCTTTTCAACTTCTCATTCATCTAAGAGCCTTGAGTGTCACAGCTTTAAGCACTGTTTACTCTGCCCACCCCTTCTGCACAAATGCCTGAAACGCAGGTAAAGAGCAATGAGACTGAGCCCTAACCTTTCAGACATGGGTAAAACCTCATATTCCATAGCCCTGCCTTTGTGCCCTTTTGACTGTGCATGAGGGAATGCCTCTCCCTGTTTACCCTTCTGTTGTCATGTGAGTAGCCCTGCCGGGCTCATCACATATTTATTCAAATAAACCTTCCTTGGTAGAAAACACATTGCGCTTTATTGTTATTCTGAAGACACTTGCATAAACATTGTGTCATTTCTATAATTACACACCTAAGTAGTTAGGCTGCCTGATTGAGCAGATTGTTTACTGTTATTCTTCTTTAAATCTTTTTATTTCAGTAGTTTTCTTTTTAGCAACATGATAATATGTGCTTTCACTCTAATACCATACAGGATGCATGCTAGGAAAAGCAGATTGTTGACTGTTGTTTTAATAAATATTTTTATTGAGCTAATTTGTGTTAAAGTGATCTCTTCTACTAGCAGGGAGAAAAAAGGTTTCTAGGATGACTAGCCAACATCAACAGACAATAATAGCCATCATTTGTAGCAGTACCTTCAAACAATTACAACTGGAAACACATGTTGTTTCACAAAAAAGCATGTATTATGAAATGTAAAAATTGCATCATGTTTAAGGTATTCTGCCTACAGTACATGTTACTCAAGTCAAAGGGCACATCTGTGCTGTACTTATTCAGATGACTGTTTTATTCAGTGGATGATGGCAATTTATTCATTGATTTCTGGATCCCAGATTGCCAAGAAGATATCAGATATCTGGTTAATGTTAAAGAACAGTTCGACTATTTATTTGGATCTCATTTCTTGTAGCTGTTTAAAAATCATAACTAAATATCAAGTAAATGAAAAAGAACAAGGAAATACAAATAAGTCATCATATATCGTTGAATCCACAGTGATCCCTTGGAGAGAACAATATGCACAGATTTACTCACAGGACATTTCCCATACACTCTGTTAAAAACTCACTTGGCCTGTGTGGATGCAGAAGTTAAGCTCTGGATCTCAACGTGAAGATGTTTCAGGGGATGGTCATAATTCACCTTTGTGCCTTGTGATGCCAAGGGCAGGTTGCTAGCACCTAACAAGCAAATAATAGACATGGTAGAGCCTTTATTTTATCTTGAATTTCTACCTTTTGCTGGCAGTCCAGGAGAGGGAAAGTCTCGTGGTTTCCTTCCCAAGCTAAGAGCGGGAAGATCAGTGGACACATTCTGCCCGACAAACAATGTGCAAAACACATGTGATTGTTGCCAGAGCACCAGTATTTCATCCCAGTTTCACTTACACATGTGTGGGCTGGGAAGGTGGGGAAGAACCAAGGCTGGCACTTCAACCATCCCATGCCAGTGTCCTCCTCACTGTCTGCTTTGCCTCCATGACTGACTGCCACCTCCCAGGAACCATATCCAACCACCCAACCTTGCAACCTGAGAAGCAGAGTTCCAATTGCAATTTTCACCTCTGACGGATAACAATCACAAAGGAAACAGAACTGCCCAGAAGCATGAGAAGATCTTGTGTTTCTATGCAAAGTATTCATTTCCTTGTGGTAGAAAACTCAATGTTTGCTCAAGTTATTTTATTCCTCTCCCTCTTGGGAAAAGACCATACAAAATTACAGCTTTTCCACATCAAAATAATTCTTGATGGAAATATCAAAGGTAGAGGAATTGTTTCTTCTGATGCAGTATACAACATTTTATTTACTTTTGCCTGATCAGCTCAATAGAAAATACTGTTCGTGTTTAGACATACAAAGCCAAAATGGAAAATTTTTCTTTATTTTTTTTTTCCTGGCCTGTGTGGTTAGGGCAATCTCAAAGCCATAGTGGCTTGTTTCAATTAAGAGGAATGAAGACTGGTATCAATCAGATAATGTGGAAAACACAGTGTCTTTACCACACTCTTCCTTCTGCAAAGTCAAAGCAGCCCATTTGCCACCAATGAGTTTCCAAATATACTCACAGCTGAACAAACATGGAGGAAAACAAGGGGATGCAGGGAATCACCAGACATCCCGGTTGGCTCCCACGTGTACCAGCCTGTGCTATGGACACACTGCAGAGAGGAGCCCCGGGGACAGTGGTGGCACTGAAGGGCAGCAGTAGAGGGGAACCTGCAGCACCAGAGCAGGCAGCCTCTGCCTGCACCACTGATTTAGAGCAGGAGTTGCCAACCTCAGCCAAAAAAATGTTGTTTTCTCTCTCTCTCTCTCTCCACCCCCGTGTGTGTGTGTGAGTGATTTAGCTCCTAGCTGATCAGACCACAGCAGGCTTTGCCTTGAGTTGTGGCTTTCTCCACTACCACCACTCATTGGGAGTTTAGTTGCCCTGAACGAAAGGTTGCTCGTTCACTTTAACCACATCTTTGACTGCTCCTAGGCATGTTTACTATAAGCCATTACCATCTTTGAGCCTAAGAAGAGGCAGAAACATAAACCCCCTCCACCTCACCACAGAGGGATTGTCAGAAGTCATAGCTACAATTAAGCAATCAGTGCTGTGCCACCATCAATGGTCTTCGCCCATTTCCCCAGGGACAGAGCAGTGATTATTAAAAACATTTACTGGAGGGGAATCTTGAGGGTGACCAGTCCAAGCCCTTGTGGCTCTAGCTCAGGTCAGCCACACCTGTGCCAAGGTAAGACTTGAAAATCCCCAAGGACTTCACAGTCCCTCTGGATGCCATGATACAGTGCTGGACACTCCCCCCAGCAAGGAGTTTAACTCTTACTAATTTCTTTCCAATGTTAGACAAAACAAGGTATGAAAACTATTCCTGGCACAGCAGAGATTACCTCTTCCAGGCACTGCACATTCCTGGTGGTATCAAAAAGCAAGGAAGCCAGGGCAACGACCCTTCAGGGATGTGCCAGCATCCTCTCCCTGGTGTGACTGCTGGCATGGCCAGCCCACACAGGAACAGCATAGGATGCCTTGCAGCTGCATGGTGGTGATCTTGTGAGTCTATTTGAGAGAGAGAGAAGAAAAAAAAAAATTGGCATCATAGAAGGGAGAGTGTGGTAAAAGCCATAATTTGGCTGGGATTAAAGAAACCACTGGAAGTTCCTTAGTTTTAAATTTTGCACAGATGTCAACTATACTTGTTCCTACTGTCTTTAATTTAATGTCTGGAATATTGTGGTAATGTAATTCAGATGACACATGACTGGGAACCAGCCAGACCAACAGATTTGTGAAATTTTCTTTTTATGTTTAGATTTAATAAAAAAAAAGATCTCTCATGTGTGGCTTTTCTACACAGCAGTGAAAGAAAATGCTTTAGAAAGCTATGAAAAGTATCTGCTGAGTGCACTTGAACATGCCTGCAGACAGACCAGAAGGTAGGGGCACACCATGGCATTTCTGTTTTCCCAGCTCAGCACACCATGGCCCTTGCCCTGCCCACCAAGGAGAAGAGGAAGAAAATACCAGCACACTCTTCATTTCCTTCAGTCTCTCGACCCATTTTTTCACCAGGAACTGAGGTGAAGAAACATATGGGCACCTAGCCTGAATTGCTCCAGCTATTTCTAAAGTGATCACCCTCACAGAACGCTGCGTTTTGCTCCATGTTATGCATTCCAAAGCAGTTTGGTGTGATACAAATGCCCTGAATATGGTGTTTGGTGGCAGTTTTGTGAATAAAGACTCAGGGAAACTAATAAGCAAGTCAAACAACCATGATCAGATTTTTGGTCAGGAGACATGGAAGAGCTCAAGTCAGGTCATGCTTATCTGGCTTGGTGGTGCTTAGATCTGTCTGTTGAGTTTCCATAGCAAACAAGAGCTGGTGTCATCTTAACCTCATAGAGATCTAAGAATTTTGCTCACTTTACCTGCCAATACAGAAAGAACAGATTCAGAGATTGCTTTTTAACAAACAAAGGTATCTGGCAAGGACCACTTATTTCCTAGTTCACTGTTACTGAAAAAATGCTAAATAGTTTTTTTAAAAAAAAACATCCTTGGAGTTACCCTACTGAGTTGTTTTTAGCCTTTCATCTCCTTCACGACATATTACAAAATATATTTGGAGGACATTATGCTTTTGGAAAAATAATGCTAGTTTGAAGAATCCTTCAATAAATTACTTTAAAATGCTAGGCTGGTCTCACTGTGCAGGCAAGTGACTCGAATTGTTTGGGATCTGTTTGCATTCTTGCATAATGCAACTGCAATAATGTGAATTTCTCCTCAGAAAACATCTTTGAGCTCTGCTCACATAGGCAGAAATAGCACAAATAGGCTATGAGTCCTTTTTCTCAGCTTTCTGAGTTAGCTCCTCTTTCACTTTCTTTAAATGATAACTTATTGGCATATTTGTTGTCAAATCATCCTCTTTGATTTAAAAATATACAGTAAATTATATGGTTCAAAATTTAGCTGCCAAAAGAAAACCATTGCAATCTTCATGTATCTTTCTGCTCATGGCTTTCAAGAAAATGTAACACACACAATGGCCTCAGCACCTTTGAGCCTGAAACTGTTATTTCAAGAAATTTACCCCTTTACTGTATTATTGTAGGTCTACAAGCACCTACAATTTTTCACTGGAAATGTTGACTCGACTTTAATCTTAAAACATATGGATGTCATTCTCTTTTTGCTCAGAGGCACTGATGCAACTGAAGAAAGACATTAAGTTTCTGGAGGGAGGCCAAGCTGAATAGCATCAGCATAGAGTATAGAGTGCTTCCATTGACATCAGATCTGGAAGCAGATCAGATGTGAATGGGAGACCCACAGTGAGTCAGGTTTGCATGTAAACCTCCAGCAAGGCTGGATTGGCTCCAGCAGCAAATGTGATGTCAATGAAAGAACTGTATCCACTTTCAGACACTCCTGCTGCAAAATCAGATTGGTTTCAGTTCATGGATTAAAGTTCAGCCAAACTGTGGGGATATTTTTTTTTTGGATCCATCAAAATTTCATTAAAGGATTGTTAAGATATTACACAAACCAATTAAAGTTCAGAAATACATGATTGAAGAGGCCACTGGGCCTCTTGAAGAGGCTTTAGTTAAAAATAAGAAACAAAAAAAAAAAGAGATATTTTGAACTGCAATACCAGTTTTACCTTTCTCCATTTGACAAATATTTATTTTCAGCAGAGGCTTCTTGTTATTCTCTTTTATATCCTATTGGAAATTCCAGGTGTTTTTATTCCTTGGTTTCTGATTGATGGATTTATTAGTTCCTGAAATCCAGGAAGATTTTCATCTTGGGATTAGAACAATTTTGACTGAACAAAATGTAATTCCTTCCTGAACAGCTTTCAATTATAAATATGTAGGCTACCAAGTATTCCCCTGATTTTTAAAATCCATTTTCTTTTATTGTTTTCTGAAATGTATATTTTATGATTAGATCAGTGCTCTTCTCCTGATCTCTGAATTCTTGCACCAAGTCCTTGAAAAAGAATAAAGCAAATGGAGAAGCCAGAAAGAAACAAAAGTAGCCAAATTCCCAGTAATAAGGCACCACCTTGTCTTTGTTTTGCAGTAAGCAACATTCGTATCATGTCATGTTCTGCAAACTCAAAATGTTTGCAGATAAATGTTACCAGATCCTCAGTTCTACTGGAAAGTTATGGCTCTTCCATTTTATAACCTTGCAGTCTCAGAACTTCCTCCTTACTGCTTTCTTTCTGTTTCTGCTGAATATGAGGAAAGAAATACGAATCCATTCTCATTCCAGTGAGGGGTTTTAAAGGTGCTTCTTAATTCCTGCTCTGCAGCCCCATCCTAACACATCATGCTGAAAGTCTGTCTGGGTATGAATGTCATATTGCAGAGCACTGTGAGCTTGATATTTGCTTTCTTGTGTGTGCTTTACTGTGCGGCAGTTACATAATATCAAGGCATTGCAAAAATCTATTACATTTCATGACATCAAGTCAAGCCCAGAATAAATTTTGTTGCCTTTGCAAGAACCCAGTACAATTTAAGTGTGGTTAATTTGGGTTATATTTGCAGCCAGTTCGTTAGATGTGAGCAGAAGGTAGAAACTCAATTGCTTGTGCCCTAGATCAGCAGTAAGTGGGTGAATTCTACATTGGAGGATTCCTCTCTGCCAGTAATTATTTATGCCACTGTAACAAAAATTTTAGGCTTACAAATAATCATAAGATCAAGCACCTCGTTGTGGATGTAACACATTTGAGGCTGTGAGGTCAGAGATATGGTTCTTTCCATCAAGACCACAAAGCTAACATATTATTCTGTCCTTGCTTCTCAAGTTTCAGGTATACTGTAGGTATTCCCTTCTGCAGGTTTATCTTGACCCCAGCTCTGGGGCTGTCCAGAGATTTTGCTGTTTGATGTCTATGTTGTAGCACGGCGACATCCTCAAAAGAATAGAGACACAGGATTTTATGAATAATTTTGGTTTTCATATTTTTGTAACATGCAAAAGCTTCCAATAACAAAGAGAGATGAATTCTGCCCTCAGTAGACATTCAATACCACATTCATTCACTCACTCCTTTGTTCATCCTATGGCTATGATAGAATTGACACCCAAGTATTTAATATGTGCTAAACCTTAGCCATCATCCTGGTTTTAGAGCCATGCTCATAACCTGGTACCTGAATTCTGCTGAGATCTCTGAAACACCCACTTCAGACTCTTTTTGGGAAGCAGCATGGCTCTCTGCTCCTTCCAGTTTGTGAATTTACTCGGTTCTTTGTTCCCATCCACCTTCTCTCTCCTCTCCAACTGTTATGCATGAACCCAAGGGATCCCACCTGATGTGCCAGTGGGATGAAGCCTTCTCTTCCCTTCCTTGCAAGGGAACCTGATAGGCTCTTGTTACATGCCTTGCTGGGAAGATTTTATGGTGCTTGAATTTACAGGCTCTCAGCAAATGCCACGCCTTTTCTTCAGTGCATTTGTGAAATTCAGCTTACCGGTTTCAGAACGCAGCATAGACAGTCTGACACTAGAGTCTTTGTATGTGTGATCTCTCTAGGTAAATGCCAGCTTGACTCATCCCATAATTAAAACTTGTCAGAAGGAGATCCCAGTCTATGTATTTGAGCAGTGTTATTGTTCAAGGGACAAGCATAAGCCATTCATCTCAATTTGATTGAGATGGCAAAGAAATGAGTGAGAATGACGAGCAACAGATGCACTTTTGTTTTCTTTGTGCAGTGGATAAACAAAACAGAAACTGAATCCCTGAGTTGTTATTTTTGTATGCATATGAAGAAAAGATATTAGACTTGAGTGAAGTTTTATCTAACCAGTACATTTCATGCATTAGCCCGCTCCTTTTATGCACTGCAGGGTAAAAGATGTCTCTCTTCAGTCATGCAGGAGCACTGCATGCAAGGAAAATTGTTACAGCTTCATGGAATCAGAAAATGACTTGGGCTGGAAGGGAACTTGATCATTAGTTCCAACTCCCCAGTTTCCCTCTTGCCTGTGCAGGAGTCATCATTCAAATCCAAATATAGGAATAACTACCTGCTACTGATGACCATAGTAATTCCAGAGAGGGAGTTGTTAGTAATAAAGTTCAAGGATGGTTCTACATCTCAAAAGCTATCCTACATGCACAGGAATATCTGTTGAGTACATAATCCAAAATCATGCCCTTTTTTTATCAATTTCCCCATGCACACCCTGGAATACCCTATGTTGCAAAGGAATAATGCCTTGGGAGTTACACCTTCTTCCTGTGAATTTGAAATCAGGCTACCATGTACACCCCCAGCACAAGAGGCTGATGAGCTGTGTAATAACCTTCTGGCTCTGTCAACTTTAGGGTGGGTGTAATCTGGATTACTGGTCCTTTAATGCACAGTTATTCCCATGAAGTTTTAATCCCAGAAAGTACTGGTAAAGGTGTATGTGGTCTTTTTTTCTGGGTTCCTCTGAAGTAAAATATATCACAATATATCTTTTTAATATAAAAAAAAAAAAACCTGGCTGTCCAATTCAAATGCTCTGTCCCATTTTCCCTGCCTCTCCAGTGCCTCTTCTGAATCCCATTTTTCTTTCAGGGCAGCAGCTATTGGACTCCTT
The DNA here is from genome assembly GCA_013399945.1 of Ploceus nigricollis. Classification (NCBI taxonomy): domain Eukaryota; kingdom Metazoa; phylum Chordata; class Aves; order Passeriformes; family Ploceidae; genus Ploceus; species Ploceus nigricollis. Next base: position 168,726 of record VXBC01003613.1, on the reverse strand, counting down.
TTTTGAGGCTCTCAGCTAAGTTCAAAAGCAAAAAAAACCCTCACAGAAATCTCTGAATTGGATTGTAACTTTTTCTTCAGGGCTCTTGACCTATTGGCCTCCTCAATCTTAAGGGTCAATCACCACAATGATTAGCTCCTACCCTGTAACTCAATTGTGACCCTGATTGTAGACAAGCTATCCCTTGTCACCATTCTGGCAAGCACACAAAACCACTTTGATATTACTTGCATAAATTCTCACATTTGTGGATGCTTATGGGGTCACAGGCTCAGGGTGGAAGGCATAGGTCCTGAATTCACCTCTCACTGCAAAGAACTTGGTCTATGAGAAGCAAAAATGGCTTCTTATAAATGCTTCTTATGTACTCTTGATACAATGCAGTGTAAAAGCGTGTCCTAGTATTACCAACTGCTGCAGCCTAAGAAGTCAGAAAGCAGTTGTAAAAAAAATTGAAATGCCAGTCTGCACATAATTGGTGTGTCTCCAAACAAGTGTGTTTTTCATTAAATGAATGTATTTTCACCAGTGAAAGAGTATTAGCATATTAATTGATGATACTGGTAGCATCATGCTCTTTTTCATACATGAGTGGAGCACGGAGTGACCAGGTGGCTGTTTCTGAAGGGAGGTTTGTGAACACTCACAAAAATGGTTAGACTGCAACACCAGTTGCTGATTCTGTTGACTTCTCCAGGAAAAAAAAAAGGAGGAAAAAAGATGGATCCAGGCATCAGTCCCTACAAACACAGTTTAAACAATGTGATTTCACAGTTGCTTAGAAGTCACAGAGCAGCTGCGTTGAAATTTTAAAATCTGCAGTTTTATTATGCCAATGACTTTCTATTGGCCTCAGTCATAAAACAACATACTCTTCACTGAAGTTCTCTGCTAAACAAAAAACACATCCAGACTGACTAAAAATCAAATTCAGACAAGCAAAAAACAGTTTGGCCTTCTTTTCTCTGGGCCCAATTGGTCCAATAATAAACAATTTTATTTTTCTTCCTCCCTGCTACTCCTACTGATAATTACCTTATTCCCAGTGGAGAATATAAAGCATTGAAAAGTGTCTATTGCTGGGAGGAATTAACAAAGAGTACCTTGTCCTCCTGCAGGAGTTAATGGCATGCTGAAATTCTTCTAACTTTCTCTACTACTATTTTTGCACAAATTTTAAATTTGCTGACTGGAAAAGAGGATCTGCTGAGGAGGTTTCTCTCCAGCAGAGAAGACAAGTGAGTCCTAATCATTCACTGCTTTTTGGGAATTCAGGTGACGGCTTTCAAACAAATTATTGCTTCGAGAGTAATAACTATTTTTAGCCTATATCCTCTGTGCCCATGTCTGGAGTTAGAGGGTACATTAAGGTCTAGTGTACTGTTTACTTTAGGCAGAATAAAAATAGGTTCTAAATATAGCACTAGCTTGAATGCAAAATAGATGTTCTGGATAGTACTTCAGGCAGTGAAACTACTATGACACTGTACAGCTTATAAAGTCAGGGAAATGGAGAAAACAGCCTTTTTCATTACTTCTGTGACGGCAGGTAATGCTTGATTCTCATACTTCAAAACAACAAGGATATAGGTAGGAATATTGCCCTTTGTTCAGTTAAAGCTGATGATCTAAATCTGATTTCTTTGTGCTTTTTAACCTCGATTTTCTTATACCGCATGTAGGTTTTTTCCTCCACTGTACTCTCTGACAGCAGTGACTTGTCAAATATTTGAAGGACTGCATGCAGGGATAGATGGGGTACAAAGCCTTCTTGAGGAGTCTGTAAACATTATATTATGACTTGCATCAAATTATACTTGTATGGGATTGAGTCTGCTAATTTTGTATTTGTAATGGTATTTACCAGCCATATGACAGGATAAAAAAGAACATGGTACACTGTGGCTATGATCAGAGTATCAAATATTGAATCAACAGGAAGCCCCAAAAGACATTCTGATTATCCATTTACATTTCTTAGATTTAATTCAGCCTGGTGTTATGCATACCCTTAGACTTAGAAAACAGTGAATATTAATCTTCTGAAAGTATAAATAAAATTGATCTCTGTGGACATTATCTGATGACTCATTTGTTGGACTATGTAGAAATTCAGTTACTATCAAATAAATTTTATTTTTGGAACAGCTACAGCTAATGCAGTCATCATGCTGACAATGTGTATCATTTAACCTTAGGGCTTTACATTAATTTTACAGTGGAACTAAAACCAGAGACCACGATCATTTAATAGACTGCCTGGGTACGCAAGCTTTGAGCTGAATCTAGATTTCTGTGCACTCAAAAGGACCCTGAATTGCTACTGTTCAGCTTCCAGGGTTAGCAGCCTATTGAATGGGAAGGGGCCTTTCGTACATCTCAAAGATTTCAGATTGCTTGCAGACTCAGCGTGATCCTCTTAAATTGTTTCTGCTTTTATATTTGGATGACAATGGCAAATGGATTACCTCATTGAAGTCAGCCAAAAGTATTAAGTCTTCTATCTGCATCCCATCTTGACCTTCCACTTCAGAACTGGCACACAGAGACTGAGAGCTCCACAAAAATCTCTGCTCTGAGACCCTTGTCACAGACAGGTTACTCTCCACCAAGCACCACAAACCCCTGCTGTGAAAAAAACTGACAGCTAACAAAATTGATTTTTCTTTTTAATTACCTGATGCAAGGTGTCACATCAGTTCCCAGACAGTCCACATCTCCCAGAGCTGTTTTTTCAGGTAAGTGAAAACATGACCGTGGATACATGAATTCTCTGAAAATTAATGACTAATGCTCTTCTTCCAAAGCCAGAGTTTCCAATACCAAAGGCAACTGGGGAGAAATGCTGGTAGGGTGCACCACCATGTGTCTCCATTTGATCTCTGTACAGATGGATAAGGAAGTGATCACGAGGAGCTCAGGATGATTCCTGGAAAGCTGTGATAAATCACACGCAAAATGATTCAGAGCACTCTGGTGTTTGAAATTGATGCTTCACTGAGTTGCCTTCTGGATTCTCCATTAGCTATACATGCAACCAAGGTTCTAATTTAAGTACCCAAGCTCTCATGTATAATATTTATATTGGGCCTGCAAATTCTCTTGGGCAAAAATACTGAGCTCAGATTACATAGACCTCAATAAAAGGCATTAGGTTTACCACAATCTTTTTTTTTCAAAATCTGTAAAGCTTCCAAAACATTCTGGATGTTTAAAAACTGACAATGAGAATAATACTAAAATATTAGTTTGAGAAAAAATATTTTTTTACATAAACTGGGTGTTCTGAAATTTTAAAAATTTCAGAACAGCAAGAAACTATACCAGAAATGCTGTATGATTTGCCTTCCTTAAAACAAGGGACAGACATGTCTGAGCCTAATCCTGCTTCATTTTCCTTTTTGCCTTCCCAAAATACGACATTTCATGTAATTAACCTCTCTTTTGTTTTTTTATTTTCAATAATCAAAGAAAAAGACATCAAACAGGAATGGACTGTAAAGCAGGCTGTTATCTAACACAGTGAAACACAATGCATGATTTGGGTTTTCTTCAGCTGATTTAAATCAGAGCTGCATTGCAAATTCCTCCTTGTCAGAGAGAATGTAAAGTCTGGGCAGCTCTAGAGTTCTAGCAAACCTGAACGTTGACCTTGCACATCTTTTCTTTCACTTTTTGAATGCTCATGAACTTAATTTGAGTGTAAATGTTTCAAGGATCAGTCTGAAACTGTGTTTTTGAACTCAGCTGGGTCATAGGAACTTTCTCAGCACTCCATTCTAATTTGCAGTTTCACTATAATAAAAGCCCCAAATATATTGCTACTGTCTAGACATTTTATCTGAAACAAGTGTCCTTTGTAGTCTCAGAGGACTTTTCTATTTTATTTCCAGTAAATCAAAGTCTGTGAAGAGCTTTGGTTCTTATTAAGACATACCCTTCACAGTCCAGCAACTGCCAACAGAGACAAGTCATTGACAGTTCATTTACATATAAGTGATGACTTCCATCAGGTAGCTGGCTCAAAAATACAATGGACATTTAGAGCATATCCAATATTTCTTGTTCTTTGATGAGCATCAAGTGCCAATTTATACATAGAAACTGACTATTGGAAGGTGAAGTCTTCTCTTCACTGACCTTACACTGCCTTTTGCAGATTTGGAGTGACATATTGTCATTCCACTAAACACCAATTAATTCCTCCAAAGAGGTGTGTAAAGCAAGCTGGTACCAATAAATATCAGAACAACTGTAAATTTCACAGAAAACATGCCCTGGCTGCAATAATTGGCAGCACAAGTCACCAGATTTACCATAAAGTGGTCAGTAAAATTCAGATTTAGGGGAAATGGGAGGACTTGACCCCCAGCACCTGGACCAGGCAAGCCAGAGGTGTGGGGGCTGCTGCTCCCTGAGCACAGCTGGACAGACAGCTGTGGGCTGCAGCTGGCTTGAGAGAATGCAGAACAGGGTTCAGTCCTTGATATGGCATTATTTACAAGATCAAGAGTACAGCAGAAGAATTTTTAGAAAAAAAATGAAATATAATAATAGAAAATTTTAGTTTATAATAAAAAATAGGAAATTACAAATATTGGAAAATAAAATAACTAAAATAATGAAAAAGACTGGAACATGCAACTCCTTTTAGTAGCTGAACAGAGCCAGATTATGTGACACAGAGCAGCATCTATTCACAAGATTGAATTTTGCATTTCTTTTGAAAAGGATGGAGGAAAACAAAAAAGAAGTTTTCCAACTACCTACTCTTTCCACTGAGAGGAAGCAGGCAGAATCCATGCAGCAGCAACAGCAGTGCTTCAAGTCTTCCCCAAGTTTGTCTCTGTACCCAGGTTATCCTCAAAGCTGAAGCACCAGTTATTCATATGCAACCTGCTTGTGCCTTCAAACTAGCCAGCAGGAGGGTGGTTAATTGGTAACCTATTGGGTCATTTTTAATCTCAGAAATGATAATCGATTGATTTCCTTCTGCCAGATGCTTAAGCATCTTGTTTTGGCAGGATGAACGTGAACAGCAGGGGATGGACAGTTGGAAACTCCTAAAGGGCATCCACTGGCAGAGGATAGACACTCATCCCTCAGCAGCACATCTATTTTAGAGAGTTCCCATTGCCTCACACCTCCAGGTGGGCTGGATGCTGAACCAGCTGCTGGTGTGCCTGTGTGGCAGTGGGGAAAAATACTCTGTGAAAACAATGTCCCTTAACAAATTTCTTGCATCAGTCATGAGCTGTGCATGCAGGAAGGAACAAACCTGTCCTGCCTGCAGTGCTCAGTACTTGCCTCCATGCTGCACAACAGACAGGCCAGTTTCAAACACTGAGGTAGAACTGCACCCATTGAGAAAAATCAGAGGTGCTATTTACGCTTTTAGGCCACAGATTCTGAAATATTTCCTGCATTTTCACAGAAGGATGACTGTCAGAATAAAGATTTGTCCCTTATACGGCTTAAAGAAAAAAAGGCCTAAGAGATTCATTGACTTATATGTTGCTCTAGGAATTGTACATTTTCCTTATCAATTCATTATGAGAGTTTTGATCTTTGACCCCAGTATGTACATTGCACACTGATTCACCCTCTCATATGCAAACTGATACATATTTTTTTTTTAAGTGCTTTAATATTTTGTAACCTGCTGGATTTTCACTTTTATTTTTATGTCCTCATTAAGCAGGTCTTCAGCATTAAGGAGTCCTGTATCCTGCTCAGTCTCAAATATAGTATTTCTTCCCTGCAAAGGAATTTCTCTGCACTGGAATTGATTTCTAATGACTTCACCAGTTACTTTTCACACAGTGACACCAGAAATCCTGATAAGAGAGGTGATTTTCTTCTCTCACTGAAGAAGCTGCTAATGCAGCTGACACTTCAGCTTTCTTTGACTTTCAACTGGAAAATGCTGTGGTAAAGAAACAATAAAAACCTATATTAGTTAGAATAAAATCAGAAGTTTAATAACTAGAAGCTTGGTAACAAAGGTCAATAACTTTAGAAAACCAAAACCGCAAATTCTACATTATTTAGACAAGGTTAATAAAGTTCTTTTCCCAGCTGAGATTATTCAGAAAAATCAGGATGACTCTTTGGGCTGCTTTCAATAAGATGAAGCTCATATTCTAAATAAAGAAATTATTAGCTAAAGTGACAACTTGACTTCTTTTATAGGACCATGCTGTATTTGCAAGCAAATCTCATTTCCACTGCCCAACTAAGATGTGAAATTTTTAAGTTATTCCTAGTTTCAATTACTGGATTCTTCCAGGTCAGTAAGTTTTCAGGCCATTTAGAACTCTTTTCCAACTGTTCAAGGAGGAACTATTTCTGATTTGAATTGCTCTTAATTCTTTATAAAACTTTTCTTTTTCACTTTATAAACACCCTAACACATCCTTAATTTGGCCATGCTATAACAATCAGTTTATTCAGTTTTAGCATTTGCTAACACAGTTGCTCTGTTTTTGACTGTTTTTAGAAAAAGAAAATTGGAGTCAGACATGTAAAATGCAATCCTTACAAAGAGAAAAAGAGAACATTTTAACATTTTATGAAGCAAAATAATGAAAAAGGAATCTATTTACCATGTGGTCCTGAAACTCCAGAAGTCTCCCTCTTTCATTTAATCTTGTCTGATGTTTGGTCTTACTTTAGTATATAATAAAGGAATGGGAGAGCTTGTGTAGGAAATTTTTCTTATCCTGACCAAGTCAAGGAAGAAAAATATTACTAGAACATGACAAGAGGAAAGATTTATTAGTACCCAATGAGAGGGAATAAAAAATGGGACCAAAATACACCATTGTACATCAGCCAGTCACCCACAGAATGATATTAGAGTTGACATAGGAGGTCCTAAGTGCTAACTTTTTATTTTCCTCAAATTGAATACCCTCTTCTTTATATTGCCTGGAGAAACACTCCTAAAATTCAAGGGAAAAGGGAGTGCTAGGGAGCCAGGTACAATTACATTAAGTACATAAGGTCATGCTTCACATTCTTCCTCAACAGTAGCAAGAAAATCCATATTTTTACAATTAAAAGGTAAATTCACAATAAGAGGAGGAAGAAATACTGCTTTCTGCTTTGCATTCATAAAGCAGCCCCTTACAAACTCAGCTTGTTGCACAGAAGTGCCTCACACAGTAAATACTCACTTGAAAATAGGACCAATACCATCCAGAGCTATATTCTTGGTATGTATTTTGGCTCACTTTAAAGTAAAATAAAATAACATATATTTAGCTTTAAAATGGCACATATTTGGCACAGTTCTGATGAATAGGATTTTTACCATGTGGATATTACTTTCTACAGAAAATAGACTATTTAAAAGGAATAACGAGAGCAGGATGCTTTCTAATATGTTCCAAAAGTAGAGAAAACAAACAACACACAGAGGCAAAAAAACAAACAAACAAAGGACTTAGTTCTGCAAATACTTTCAGATGTGAGAAAACAGCACTTTGCTGCCTCCATGACAGTGGTTATTTTTGCATGAGGAAGGACCAATTCCCTTCTAACAGGACTAGCATTAGTGCCATCAGACTAACAGGTGGTCAAATGACTTCCACAGATGTAAAATAATGTAAATAAATGGAGTGGGTTTTGTTTGCTTCTTTGTTTTGGGTTTTTTGTTTGTTTTGTTTTGTTTTTGTTTGGTTTGTTGTTTTGTTTGTTTATTATGGGGGCTTCTTAGGTTTGGTTTTGTTTTTTCAACTATCTGTCATTACTACAGCAGAGGATTCAAATGATGCACACAGGCACACGCACAGTCCTATTTCATACTTTTACTCCACCCCATTGGAGCAGATTGGGCCAACAAGTCCCACAAATCCTATTATTGCTGATCTGTCAGGGTGGGTTTGGCAGGAGGTTTTGTGTTACAGACAGACTTTGTGGCACAGGTTAAGGACTAAGCAGGAGATGTAGAGCTGAATAAGAAGTTTTCCTTCCTGCATCACTCATCAACACAGCCAACAACATTTTGGCGACTGCGTTACTCCTGCTGTGTCTCAATGTCAAACATCTTCCTTATGAACCCTCTCAAAATATTATTTGCACCTTTAACATTCTGGCTGAGCAACACAGTTCTCTGTGATGGTCTCCAACTGGAAAATACAATTGGAATCACAGGAGAATAATTATAAAGAGTATAGAAAGAAACAATTGCCAAGAACATTTATATTATGATTTTAAAGTCTAAACAAGCCTCTCCTCCATCGGTAGTGAAAACAAGGAGACAGGAGGAGAAAAACAACAGAAGGGATAAGAAAGAGAAGCAGCTGGAAGAAATAAGCAGGAAGCCCCAGAATGGAAAGTCTCTTGGCAGGATCTATGGAAAATAGACCCATATCCATAGAGTTGAACTGTATAAAATAATCCATTACCAAATAAAGATTTAAATAATACACATATTTCAACTTTTCTCTTACCTATTCTGCCCAAGTAAAAGAAAAAAAAAAAACTTTTGATAATTTGGAGAACAGTCCAAAAAAGAAGTGTCATGTGAAAATGATTTCTTCCTCTGCAGGGTACACTTACTCTCTTCAGGTTTTGTGCATGGAGGCTCTCCCATCAAAACTCCCCTTGTTGGATACTGTCCTGGTGACTTCTCAAAGTCTCATCAGCACTGGGGTGTGTCAGAAGTGGGGCTGGATAGTAGGAAGCCACAGGAGGCAGCAGCAGCAACATTTCATTGAAAAAGCCAAAACCAACAAGAACGAACATGTTTTGAAATCAACAAAAGAACTGACCACTCAAAATATTCCCAATTACTCCTCAAGATGATTATAGAACAAATCAAGAAAAATCGGCCATTAGCCAGCTCTCCAAGATAAATCCATGCTACCTAAAAATTGATTTGTAGTGTTCACACACACAGCTGTACAAGTACACCGCCCAGCAGAGGCAGACACTCCACAATGGTGGCACATTTTGATGGGATCCTGATGCCAAGTATTTTTCTTGTAGGCAAAAAATTTAGGAAAGTCAAAAACAGATCATTTATTGGTTTTGAAGTGGCCATTTCTGTGACCCTTTGTTGCTTTTGCTAAATGCCTGGAACACCCTTCGTGCTGTGGTGGGGCAAGGTAACATTGCCTTGGTCACCTGCCTCGGTTTCCTTATCTTGAAAGTTAGGACAATAATATTTGGAAAAAGTTAATTAACTACAAAATTTTTTAAAAATTATTATGTAATTGGTGCTAAAAGTGCAGCAGCAAATGCACATATTGCATTTGACAGCATCAGAGGTACAGCAGCCTAACTCACCCTGATGGATGTTACCTTAAACTGAATAAAGACATAATTGTATGACTTTGTCACACAGTCAGTTGCAAACCTAACCAAAATTGATAGCCACAGAGAAAAGACAAAGAAATACAGATGATTTGTAAAGGAAAGCATTTTTAGATAGAAACAGGAATAAAGGTATTCAGGTTTCAAACAGACAGCCACTAAAAACTTACAAGATCGAATGTGAAATCAAGTATGACCTGGAACACTGGAAGGTAAAGCAAACAGAATCAGCTGGAATCCTTTTATGAGAAGGAAGTTATAGGCTGAGGTCTTTAGTGATACTTGAGATTCCTGGCTAAGTCTTGTTAACATGAAGGAACCATGTTTGCTGCTTTTCAATTTTAAGGCATTATGTACAATACAGAAGCATAAATGACCTTGTCTGTTTAGAAGGATGCTGTTGTATCTGTTTACCTTAGACAGTAAAAGGAAAGTTGTAGTCATTAAAAAGGACAATGAAGACATTTTTGAACCACTGGTTTTCCTGTAACTATTTAGGATCACAACTCTGTTTTTAATAAAAAATAATTTCTTGTTTGTTTGGGTTTGTTTGGTTTTTTGGGTTTTTTTGGTAGCTCCTTCCTTTTTCACTTCAGCTCTTTGCAGAAGCAATGAATATATGAAAACAGCCTCAGCCCTCAGTCCTATGCTGGCTCAAGGAGGCAGCAATATTGTAATGTAGGTTTCTGCTGCAAAAATCCATTAAAAGCAAGGATGACAGCTTGACTTTCAGATCACAGGCAGAGTTACAGGGCTGGCATGTAAAAAAAAATATTAATAATATTCTTACTGGATATGGAATTCTCTGAGATAATAAATATGGAAAACTGTACTGACATTTTCGGTCAGTCTCCTGAATATAACTAATAACCAGATACTTTGTTGTTTCACAACCTTGGCTGCAATTTACAGCTATACATAGGCAGATTTCCCAAATCACCACACTGGCAACACAAATAAACAATGAGATATACAGAGGGATGTGAGCAGTGTGGAAAAAGCAAACTATTCTATTACAAAACCAGAGGTGTGGGAACAATGGAAACCTTAGACCTTTTGTCTGCTTTTGTTAGCTAAATTTGCTTTTGAGAAGCATGAGGGTCTGGGAAAGGCTGCCAGCCCGCAGAGACACAGCCTCACCTTGACTTCAGAGCAGCACCAATGACCAAAAGGTCAGGAATGTTGCCTGCCTCCAGAGAAGAAACATCCCAACACCTTCAATATGTCATTTAAAGTCAGTAAATCCAAGGGAACAGCATTTGGAGAAAGACAACTGAGTCTCTGAAAGCTCCTGAGAGACAAATACAATAATTTTAGAGGAAATTTACAGGAAATTAATACTATCAACCAATTTCAGATCCACAAAGTTTGGATACATGCATGGTTAAATGTATGTGGCATATAATGTAGGTTAGTCATTAGGATCTTCCTAAAATATGTAATGGGATCTTCCCTTAAAATGGGATGATTCCCTTAAAATCCAGGCATTTGAGTACCAACTCAGTCCCTGTACAAAGAGTTCAGTAATTATTAGGTCTATAATATTGCACTGTGATCTAACAGCTTGGAAAAGCGGATGTTTCAAATAATCCATTACGATTTTAAATCCAGAAGCACAAAATGTGAAAGAATACAATTTTAAAGTGAGTAGAAGTGAAAAAAAATCAATAAACAATAAAAGACAAACTATACTGAAATATTAGCTAAGTTACACACTTGAAAATAATCTGTTCTGTTTTCTTTATATTTAATATGAAGCCACATCATGTCTTTATTAGCACTTCCCAGGCTTAGCTACAGTATATGTATGCTGATATGGGATTATGCTCTGTGCATTATGACTGGTTACATATTTCCCAAAACTTAATCCACTCTGAAATTTATTAAGCAGTAAAACTAAAATTCTATTAACCTTAATGGTATTTACACAAGGGAATTCACACTTAATATGGATGCAACACTGACACTTTAAACTGTTACCAGGGGAAAAAAAAAGGAGACAGGCTTAGTGTAGTTAAAGCAAAGCCATCACCTTTTCTATTCATGTAGTCCTTCACAAGGGTAATCCTCTGCGTATTAAGGAGAGAGAAGAAAGAGCCACAGTCTGCTTGGTGTTGAAGCTCCTCAGATGCCAAGTGAGATAACTGCATTTGCCAATAAAGGGTGATCTAACTGCTGTGGGACAAATAAAGATTGGTAGGGGGATGGGAGGGCATTATCTATGGTTTTCTTATGGGTCCTGAAAGTGCTCTTGCTTACATTTTCTGTGGTATAATTCTGCACCATCACACTGCTGTTCAAATATGTTCCCTGTATTATACATGGAATGGAATGGATACAAATTCACATTCCCCTGTACCAGCCATTCCTCAAAACCAAGCCAAAGTAAAAGTCCTCAGATTTCTCTCAAGAGAATATAGATCCCTATGGTTTCCAGGGTAAAATTAATTATGGAGCAGCCTCTAAGTCATCTAGTGGGAGATGACTGAGTTGATTTTGAAAGGCTGAATGTTACCTGAGTATGTGATCCTGAATTCAGTATTCCAAGAAGAATTTCCAAGAAGAAATTTCCAAATGCAAGCTTGCTGAAGAGATGAGATTTCAATGGGAAGGAACAGGAGAATCCTGAGTTTTGTTCAAAGGGGATCACTTAATGATGAGTGCATCAGAATGAGGGCTGCAAAGAGAAACATAGGGTCCCTGGAACTTGATGCCTTACCTGTGTGAAGGAGGAATGGCATTTGGACAGATCTGGGAGTCACAGCAGAATCAGGAGAACATTTTGGCTCCTGCAGGTACAACTGTAAGGCCCCCTCAGCTTTCAAGCTGCCTTGGCAGCCTTATATACCAGTCTCGATGAAAATATTTGTAATAGTGAGGGCTAATCTTCTGCAGAACGAAGTCAAATAAAAGACCCTGAGCCAGTCATGAAGGAATTAGAAAAAGAGAAGCTTGTCTAAATTAATAGAAACATCTCAGACTTCACAAGGTTCCTAATTTGGATTCCCTGATATAAAAATAACAGTCTGAAAGAAAACTACTGAAATAATGCTCTAGTACAAATAAATTGGTGTGTCCTAGGTTGACTATATGATGCTTTTATCCCCAATTGTCTGTTCTGCTTGTTATAGATGAAAATTTGATAAAGCCAAATTCATTATTAATAACAAAAATTTATTTCGCGATCGCTAACAAAAATTTAAAGTCCAAAATTCCACAACCGAAGCTCAGTCGAGAATAGCCACAATCAAAGGAATAGAGTGGGCCTGGGATCCGGCTCTGGGTGAACAGTGACCTGACAGCGTCAGATTCCCCTTTGTTCACGCCAGTGTCCCTGTACGGTGGGTTTTTATAATGCTTATTTCGCCTGGAGCAAGGTTTCTTTTGTTTCTTTTCGTTGGTGTGCATATCCATGCGGTCTCCTTTCTCTGCGCTGGACAGGACAAAAACTGTTTCTGGTAACCGATGATCGATGATCGCCGGTGGTGGTC
>VXBC01003613.1:66899-155675 GCA_013399945.1 Ploceus nigricollis | reverse complement strand
GGAGCGGCATTTCCAGCATCAGAGGGACTGATATGAGACTGAGTGAGCCGGGCTGCAGCCCAAGGAGGGGACTTTTCTGAGTTTGTCTCTCTTTTGGAGTGCCAAGAAGCTTTAGTGTTTAATATTGTATAGGTTTTCTTGTTTAATAAACGTTTTTTTCCACTTTTCTCCAAGGAAGTATTTTTTCCCAAACCGATTGGTGGGAGGGGCTCATTGAATCTGCTTCCTAGAGGAACCCCTTTGGGGTTCTCTCCCAGATTTGCCCTGAACCAGGACATGGTGCTTTTAGAATAAATCACATTGTAAATGCACATGGGTATGTTGACATTTACATGCAGTCTGAAATGATGAAAAAGAATCTTTTCCTTTCCTATGCTATTTTTCTTTCATTAGGAATTAAATATTCACAAAATAAAGCCTTTCTTATGCTTCTAGCATCTTTGCCCTTCTTTGACAATGCAACCCTGATATTCTAGCACTAACATAAAGCTTTCTAATATAGATTTTGAGCTGGAAGTCGGTTTTGTTATTCTGTTCATGTCGTTCTGCCCAGAAGGGTTTGGAAAACAACCATTTTAAAGACAGTAAAGTTGAGTTCCCCTCTTCACATCATGGTTTGCTGTGTCAACATTCTTCATTAGCCAAGACAAACTATGCAAAAATCTGAAAATGAAATTAGATGGTGCAGAGATGAATTTAGTGTTAACTATCTTCTGAACACAGAGATAATTTGATTTTGGTCTTACAGTAAGCTGTCTCATACATAGAATAAGAGCCAGGCTCTGAATCTGAGCCTGGATCTTTTCTTTCCATGTGAGCAGAGGGTTCATTTACAAGAGCATTTGCATTTGAGGATTTTGGGCTTCTGTATTTTGGATTGCATTCTCCTTTTCATCACATAAGTGCAATAATAGAAGCATAACAGAAAAGGCTTCATCTTTCCTTATGCATGCCAGGAATTTTAAAAAAGAGGATTGAGTCTGGTCATAGCAAGTGGTCTGGAAGAACAGGAAGTACAGGAGGAAAGTCCTGAGCCCTGAAGAAATCTTTCAATCAAATGTCTGAAACTGGACGGTCAGGTACCCAAATCTTCATTTGAAATCCTCTTGATGCAGCATTAAATAGAAGAGATTCTTTCCATAAGCCCACCAAATTTAGTAGAACTCTTCCCTGACATTCAGTAACATAGATGTCTGTGGGGTGGGTGGGGTCTCCACTCAGCTGGTGCTCTCACAGAGTGCTCGGGCCCCTTTAAGTTTCTTTAAAACTAAGATTAACACCTCATCCAACGGTGGATGTGAACAGCAAGTAGTTCCCCACAGTAGCTGAACTCCTCAGCTGGGGCTTAGAAGTAGTGTCTACACACCAATCTTGTTTGGAAAAGCAGATTAGCCATCCCATAGAACTTTCTCTTGAACCTTCTCACATGCAGGGCGAAAAAACTGAATACTGCTGAATACTTATGCCATAGGCCCTTGTGGTGCACTGAACTTCATTCTAAGATCATTGAAACAAATACCACATTGCTCATCTTGTATTCCCATTTCTTGTAGTGATATTGAGGACTATTTTACATTCAAATGCTATCTGTCTTGAATTAATGAGGATAAGAAGCATGCAGTACATTGCTACATATTTTCAGTAGCCCTTATGTTGTTTTCACCCTGTGAATGTTCTTGAAGGGAAATATACCAGCGGAAAAGACATATATGAAAGGAAAAAGTAGTTATACTGAGTTCCTTCTCCCTTCCTACTCATATATCTGTCTTTATTCTTTCAGCAAAATATCCACATGGCTGACAGGCCATATGAGAAAGGATAGAGAGAAATATTGAGCAAGAAAGAAATAAATTGAAAAGGTTTATTTCCCTTAAAAAACTGTGCATCAAGTGGACAACAGGCATCATAATTCTTTCCTAATATTCTAAATTCTTTATTATCTTCAATCATATTCAGTGAGGAAACAGCCACTGCATCTGTACTTCCTTGCTAATTTATCATGCTACAGCATGCTCCAGTAACCAACTTCCCCAAGTGCTCAGATCAGGCATTGGTCTGGTTAAACACATATCCAGCCATCATTCCATGCTTCTAAAAACCCACGTACGAGGAACTGGAGGTGAAAACAGGTTTGGGCACTTGGATGCAGGAATTCATTTATCTAAGCACAGGTAGGACATCTGAAGGATGGCTGTCCAAGATTATTTAATTTCCGCTTTATTTACTGGCTCCCCAGTCATACTTCTATATCTATAAATATATACATGTGTGTGTAAAATCTACACATCCAAACATATATATGCACATACATATATATGATTTTTTTTCCAGTTTGTACCTGTATTACCTTTAAATACACAATTTAATTATTGTAAGTTTCACTGTATTATTTAAAATACTAATTACAAATTTCTATACATTTCATTGCAGTCCTTGTAAAATAAATTAATGAAATTAATTTTACATAACATTTCAATTAATTTTAGTAGAACATTCAACCTTAATGTAATAATTATTTAACATATTTCTGCAATCTGTCCAAGACTGTTTGCTAAAGAACAATATTATTCCTACTGCTGCATTCAAAGCAAGAATTCCTTTAACTCTGAGAAACTGAAAAAGTTAGGAGTTCACAACAGAATATTACATCATGTCCTTGTACAACACTCCTGAAACATTCAAACATACCCACACATCTGGGAAGTTGTTGCTATAAAAACTCTTTCATACAAGCAATCCTTACTCAGCCTTTAGTCAAATTCCAAACATTCAACAAAGCTCATAATTTCCTGAAAAGTCAACATTTTCTTTCAGAGGAAGTGGCCGGGGAGTCAGGTGTTGAAATAGAAATGCTGAAATAAAAATGCTAAATCAAGAATTTCAGAGATAATACATACAGCTCATTTTTCCAAGATGTATTTTTCAATAATTTTTTTATATCTGAGAGAAAAAAACTCCTGATCAATTGAAAGCCAGTACATAGTTAGCAATAAACACATCTTTTGTCCTGTAAGAATTTGCCATTTTATCTTGGTAAATCAACACTTACTTTTTCTGTCAGAATCAACTGATCTATATGAATAACTATCGATAAAACTGTTTTATTCTTTTGGAGCTCCTAAATTTTCTTATTCTCGGTATTGTCAGCTCTCACAGATACAAAAATTTACTTAGAATAACTTTGCTGTGAGAAGATGGGAAGATTAAACATCCATAGATTCATGGCATCAAATATCCACTGTCACAAAAAAGGGAAACTCCTGTGCAAACTGCAGACACTTGTGACAATTATTTCTATCATTCTCGATCTTTCCAGAGCAAGCAAAGAAATGGCAGCATGGTGCAAAGCATCCAGGGGGTTTTTTTCAGGGATATTATTACTAGTTGATGGAAAATTTTCTACAGAATTGCTAGGATGTTTATAAGCTGTGCATGGTTGTAATGCAACCAAATAAAAATATATTAGACTGGGGTTCCTTGTCAAATCTCTCCTCTCAATGCACTTTGTTTATTTGAGTGACCTCAAATACCATTCCAATTATAATCTGTATTTAGCCTCTTAAATAGGGTAGTTAAAATTATTTCCATGCAAAATCTGTAGAGAAATTTAGGATCCTTCCCTATTAACAAGAAAAGCAGAAGGTAATGTTATTTGAGGAACGGTCACTGGAAATGCAAACTGGGTAGTTCCTCAGATCCCTGCTTCCATGAGTGTGAGTATTTTTACCTTCTTTAGTCTCCAATAATACTTGCTATATCCTGGCCATGTTCTCCAAAGCTAAAAAAGTAGACTGAGACTAGAAACCGAGGTTTTCCACTCATCATTATTAAAGAAGGCTCCTGAAACTTTTAGTCCGCCCTGTCCAAAGTTGCAGCAGGGAGCCCACTTCTTTCAGGACCATCAAAATATTTAGTAGCCTTTTCCAATTTTCTCATCAGCTCACAGAGTCATGGAACAGCTGAGGCTGGAAAGGGCCTCTGCAGCTCATCTTGTTGAAGCTCCGTTGCAGTCGTGGACACCTTCAGCAGGTTGTCCAGGACCATGACTTTTGGATATCTTTGAAGGTGCAGGCTCCAAAACCTCTCAGGAAGGCTGTGACAGGGCTCAGACACCCTCACAGTAAAGAAATGGTACGTGGATTTCCCAGAACAGGTCAGGAAAGGGTTCCCCATAATGACACTTTGCAGGCATTTTCTTGCTTACATGCAAATGCTTGAGGTGACTCTGCTTAAGCCCTGTTTTGTTGACTATTGTAGAATCATTTAGGTTGGAAGAGACCTCTAAGATCACCATCTGAGTTAATGGAAATCCATCCACTAACTCAGCACTGCCAAGTCCACCTCTACACCATGTCTCCAAGTTTTTTGGGGACCTCTACAAGCTTTTTTAATGCTTCCAGAGTTGGCAACTCTGCTGCTTCCCTAGTCATCCAGCTCCAATACTGTTCAACCATTTCAGTGAAGAAATTTTTCCTAATATCCAAGGCAAATCTCCCCTGGTACAACTTGATGCCATTTTCTCTTGTCCTGTCACTTTTTACTTGGGAGAAGAGGCTGACCCTTACCTGGTTACAGTCTCCTTTAAGGCAGTTGTAGAGAGTGACAAGGTCACTTTTGAGCCTCTCTTTCTCCAGGATAAACACCCCCAGCTCCCTCTGCTGCCCTTCATCAGACCCGTGCTCCAGACTCTTTCCCAGCTCCATTGCTCTTCTCTGGACATGCTCCAGGACCTCAATGTCCTTCCTGTTGTGAAGAGCCCCAAGGTGAACACAGGATTCAAGGTGTAGCCTCACAGTTCTGTGTTCCATCACTCACACCACTCCATACCCTTGCAGAAGATCCAAGCAGCACAGCCCAGCCTTGTCTTTTAGCTGCTGTAGCCCTTTTTCTGCACAGGCCCTGAGTCCCAAGGTCCCAAAGCCTCTGGAAAGGCTTTTGCCAAACAACTTCTAAGCCTCTCTCAAAAGATCTTCCTTGCTACCACATTTCAGAGCTCTACCCTGTTCACAGTAGTCACTGAGTCTTTGCAACAAAATCTCCTAATGCCCATATGTGGCAAGCATTTGCTGTTTACACAGCCATTAGCCAATCTTTCCAGAAGATTTCTTTCTTGCATGCTATTTTCTAATTCGGGTTACAAGAGCAAAAAACAGAGGCCTGTAGTAATATGTTTTAACAGGCAAAAACTCAAACATGAAGTCACAGCCACATTTTTTTTTTAGATGTGCTTTTCAACATAGTCTAAGGGCAACAGAAAAAAAAAGCAATATTTGTTTTCTACTTTCATGGTAAGATTTAGTTTAGAAGATCATTTCTTCAGGCTGATATCTACATTGCAAGCAAGATTTAATCAAGAACTACATTGCTTAATACTGTTTTGCAGAGCTCTGATGGATTGATTCAGCCTTTCCTCAGTCATATGACAAGTGACTGGAATAAAGGATAAACAGTTTCCCTATCTGGTCTCTCCATGCTCCATGGTATTCACACCAGCCTTAGCAAAACTGCTTTTTAAGATCAGTCAAAAAAAAAGAAGCCAGAGCCTATCACAAACTACTGTATCAAAGAAATATGCAAATCTTTCCTTGTTCCATATTCTCCCTAGCCTCCCACTACAATTATTAAATTACAGGGTATTAATAGAAACTAAATTAAGCACTCTGAAAAGATGAATTCCAAAGATGCAAAATTCAAATGCCAAATAGAGAGCATGCAATTAGGTTCTTAAATAATTCTTATCAGAGAGCTCATGCTAATATTAGCACTTCCAAAAAACAATAGAAAACTGCAATATTTCCAGAGACACTCCATTGAAACAGCATAGTGAGGCACAGTGAAATATTCTTGGTGAATTTCTGTATTTTGGTGCTATGCAAAAATAACATTTATCTCCCATTCATTAGAAAAAAATTATTTCACACTCCTAAAAGAATTCGTAATATTTATGTGGTGATACTTAGAAAAAAAAAAGTGGTTTTTTTTTATCTGAACAAATGCAAAAATGAGGCTTTTCTGCCCAGATTTTTCAGAGAGCACAAATTAGCACAAACTGTTACCTAACTGGGCTCTTAAGTAACTATTTAGCAATGAGCATTAGACTTTCCTCATTGCTTTTTAAAACCTTTATGTCTCTCCAGGTCCCATAGCCTTACAGATTTTAATGGCCTTAACGAAGAAAAAGAGCATTGTTATTCAATTTGTCTCAAGCAGATCTCCATTCAGAATGACAATGTCTCCATTCACAATGCTATTGTTAGAGTTGTGTCATCCTTTCTATTTTAAATCTTGTTTTTCAGGAAGTTTTAAGTTGCCAGAGAATTTTGTTCCATGAGTCTCTCTTAGCAAATAAAGTTGGTCAGTGAGTTGGTCAGTCAGTCTGTCTGTCTGTCTGTCTGTCTATTATCTACACACATAATCTGAATTCCTGCAGTACACAATGCCAAAAGACAGGACCATCCACCTGGTGAGTTATTCAAAATTTCACTTTATACAGCTCAAAATCACTGTTCTCCTAAAAATTAGGTTTGGCAAATTATTTCCCTTCCATACTCAAATTAATTTTGAATTTCTGGTGAGAAAAACAATCTTTGAGTCGAGTGATTCAAACCAGAAATTTACCATAACCTGGAGTTAGATGCTATCTCAGGATGATATGAAATATTCACTATAGGGGACACAATTTGCAATGACACACACCAAGAACCATTAGGAATAGGAAATGGAAGTTGGGTATTAGCTGAGTATCATCAGTGGTGCAGTTCCCAGAGAATAAATTATTATGGAAGAAAATATTGCTTTCTAGATGCTGGACCAACTTCTGTGAAGAATTGGAAGGTGAGAGGAACAGATGGTCCTTGTTCAAACCAGGGCAGGCTGAAAGGAAATAGAAGGATTGAGAGACAGAGAGAGTGGAAAAAACTAATACCAGAACTCCTTTCCTTTTTCTCTGCTCCCTCACTTCTCTCAGAAAAAATGAGTAATACAAGCCTGGAATATCTAGTGTGACTGCAGAAGCCACCAAAAGAGTGCCACAGCCTGGAGAAGAAGTTTTCAGCCCATGAGAACTGCACTAATGGAACCACACTGGAGCCACCCAAAATGCTCAATAATGGGTTTCTCAAAGAAAAAATACTACTTATAAATTTAGGCTTAGATTCTTGCCCTAGAGCTGACATCAGAGGTTAGATTACATATACACTTCGGTATCCTCCTTTACTTACAGGTGCCTAGAATGGAGATTTAAATGATCTCTTCTTCTCTGAAAGCTATTTTTGATACCAGATCACCAATATATCAAGATAAAGTTTCTATGCACGCAGATCCAACACTTATGTAGATCTATTGCTATATTAATCTGACTTGATTTTCTAATCAGAAAGTTTTTTAAACATGCTTTCTTGCTCTAAAAGGTGTTCACTTTTTTGCAGAAGAGAAAGTTTCCCCTTTACTAGCTGGCAGTGTAGTCAGAATATGCTTAGAGCTGACTAGATGTATTATCACCTGTCAGCTATTTAGAGCTCCTATTAAGTTAGAAGATAGACCCGCACTGAGTCGGGGAAAACTACATCTGCTTCCAGACATCAAACTGACATTTCCTGGAAAGAAAACACCCCACCTGTTCACTGTAGTCTTTGGAGCTGCCAGTAGGGCAGGCAGACATTATTTTCAGGTTAACTAAGTGAAAACAGATTAAGGAACATTAAAACTTTGCCATTCCATTATTAACTCCTGTGTGTTGCTTGGAACTGGGAGCATTTTTATTAAATATGGCACCTGCTGGAGACTATTCAGGAGAAAAAAACAGATCAAGGAATCAGGCCAGTAACAATTACTCTGAGGGAGGAGAAGTGCCCTGACACAAACAGGTTCCTATTTTTCCCAGTACTTTGATTAGAAACTGTCTTCTCATTGGTGCTTAGCACTGTGTTTTAATGTGGCCAATGTTTTATTGATTTTTGAGTCTATTAATCCACGGGCCTGGTTTTATGGGATGAAGCAATGAAAATAACTGCATGTATGCAGCCTCTTATGTGTCTGTGGATAGTCTGTCATACTCTCTAGCTATTGAGATGTCATCAGGATCTCAAACAATCTGTTCACCAAAATAATTGGTTCTAATTTCTTAATTTGAATTAGATGTCTTGAAATGTCTTCACTGCTGATAAAGGAAGGCGTTCGCTAAGCAACAGTTTCAGCATTTCTCTTTGTGATTGAAATCCTGAAAGCAGTTATAAATACTAGAAATGCCTGGGCCATAGAAGATATTCAGCAGACTGATTTGTTATATTAAAGAATTCCATTGGCAGCAAAAGAAATGGATGTAAACAATGTTTTGCCCATGGTACCCAAAGCAAATGCAAGCAGGCTTTTTTGAAGGATTACAAAGCATGTATTCTACATTGATTTCAAAGGCAGACGAATATGTTGCATATTTTAAAATAATTTCATTTTTAAGTGTTACAGAAAAACAACATAAACATATTTGTGAAAATTAGCACACTAACTAGTTAGAACAGGGAAAAAGACTACAAATAGGTGTCTGGTAATTAAGACCAAATATGTTTCAAGAGCCAAGAGAGAATTCATAGTTTCAGAGAATACCCTTTTAGGGTTTTAGAAATCAATCATGCCAATGAATTCCACATTCTAAGGACTGCAAGCATGAATCACAGATTTGACAGTACTGAATTTCTTGACTGCGTATGTGACATTATATTTGTGTTTGGTTAATTGAATAAGTGCTTTTTAGAATAAAAACAGCCTTTCAAGTTTCTCCCCAACACCCTCCCCACCCTTCCCATGCACACTAGCCCTGTTTTCGTGATCTTGTTTTCTTAAAATTATCAGGAAGATGCTAAGCTATCTCCAGACATGTATCTCAGAAGGTTAGGTGGTAATTGTGATGTTAAAAACCATTTCAATGCTCTTGGAACACTGTCTTGGTTATAGCTTCATCATTCTCAGAATCATGTTATTTAACTATAGTATTGCAATTTTGGTTTCTAATGGGTCTGGTTTCAGGGCTACACTTGTAACCCATTCCTAGCAGTATTTTGAAATACAGCTGAAATACAGCTCTTCTTGCTGTGGAATTTCAAAGCTTTTAAGTCATTAAAATTGCATGTCTTTGTATGTTTGCTACAGATATAATATGGTGCAGTAATTTCTTTGAGAGAATTATGGTCCTCTGAAGTCAAGGCTTTGTTGCAACCACTGGAGTCCAACTTCAATGCCTTTTAGAATTTTCTTTGAATTTTCTTCCTCTACCTACCCTGAACTGAGAAAAATGTTAGCAAATCAGTTGATTTATTGATTGCAAATCTATGCCAGTAAACACAATAGACAAATTTTGAATTTTCCCTTCATATGTAATGTTTTAGTATAGCAACTAAAGGAGAATATGATGTTATTAGTCTACCAGTTCTTCATAAAGAACTACATGTATTTTATTATTCTGTATGAATTATGAAACATTTATTCAAGGGAGCTCTCAAATGGTAGGCAAGAACTATAACAAACTCCTCATATTTTGCTAGTATTTCTACTATTCATTGAACTGACCAGTACTAACCATAGTTAATAAATGGGACAGCTTCATTATTTTTTCTCTTTGGGAGAAGTAAAAGCAGAGCTTCTTAGATTAAACCAACTTTCCATCATTCTGGTTAATGTGCAAGCAAAAATTATTTTCACTCCTTTCATAGCACAGATTTCTCCATGCAACTCTTGGGTTGAAAATTACTTCCAGAGCCTTCTAAGAGTAGGACAAATATTTCTTATTCTGCCATTAACTCATCAACAATACTTCTCAGAACTTTAAATCTTACAATTCAGGGGCAGAATTCCAGCGAGATTCCTACTGCAGTCCTTGATGGTATCCTTGTAACATCCTGGCAGACCTTTAAGATACTTTGGTTTCATAAACTCTCTAACAAAGCTGACTCCAGATTTCAATTAGGATTCATGTCCTTGGCCCACTGGATTAATAAATAACATCATTTAATCATAGAATTATAATTTTTTTAAAATCTCTTTTTTATACTATTTCATTATCATTACTTAGAAAGGCTTATATCTTGCTTCATTATAAGCAAATCATAATCCAGTCATAAACAGTGGTTAAAAAAAGAACATACGAATAATATTGTCTGCTAGCTTTGATCGTTTTAAGATTGGTCTTGGTTTACAGGGAAATAATGACACTTCAGTTAAGTAGAACTTTTAAAAAGTGACAGCTTGATTAAAATTTTTCTTCTTTATTTTGAAGGGTTTGAAATTTGTGTTTCAAATACATTGAAGGAAATTCTTAAACAAAAAAAAACCACTGAAGACTGCTGACATCTTTCACTCAAAGGATGCTGATAAAAGGGTGCTGACTACGTCAGTCAAAACTAAAAATATTTTAAAGAATTTGATGTAATAAAATAGATAATTATTACATACATACAATATTTATTTATTATATGCTTACATAAAATGGATGTACATAAATATGCAATTCTCAGTATCAAAGTGCTTTGGGAAGTTTGTTCTTAGCAGATGTATCTTATCTTTACGCTGTATCTTAGCAGATATTGTGTTTGTTATCAAAAAAATCAAATGGAAATGCTACACAAATACCAGTCCCCACAAGTTGCAATGAATTATGCTTTACATCTGTCTTTACATCTATCTATCTTTACATGTATCTCTATCTATTTTTACATCTTTACTAGTTAAGTCTAGTAGACGTGGAACAGTTTAGTAATGATCCTAAATCTGCATTTCTAGAATTCTAGATAATCTTGGAACATTTCAACATGGTTCAGGCTTGACACTGTGAATAGATGCCTGGAATAATTTTAATATTTAGTGGCACTTTTCATAATTGCACCTTGGCATGCCTCTACATCTTTTGAGTAAACTTCCAGGTGAACAGGCTTGAGCAATGAAAATCCTACTTGAAAGTCAACACAAAGACTTCATGTTCCATTATATGTGTTTCAGTGGGCTCTGTTAATCAAATCAGGAAACAGGAATAGAATTTAAGGTGAGGTTTAATTGAGTAGCCACAAACATGCACACAGCCCTGATTTCAAACTCTGGTTTTGATGGATGAAATTTTAGAAAAATGCTGCCATTCCAGGACCCCCTTACACACAAAATTAGACAAGTGTTGACTTTACTCAAATTAATGGGTATATTTTATCACTAGTTCATAACCAACCTGAGTGTCACATTCCCAGAATTATATGAAAATAGGACTAGAAGAGATGTGACATTTTTCTTTAGCCTTCTTCTAAAGCAATTTCAGACACTTCTGTCCACTTTTTGTGAGGAAAAAAAAAAAAAAACTAAAAAAAATCTTCCTTTCTGAGCAGCCAAGCTGTCATTTCCAATATTTCTAAGGGACTTTTAGGTTGAATTTCAATTCAGAATCTTTTGTTATCCAACACAACTCAGGAAGCTAAGAGTGCTCTAATGTGAAATGCCACTGTAAGAGAACTACAGTTGTCACCTGAAGTGAGGCACTGAGATGCCACTGCGTTATCTGCACCTTCTACAAATATTTGTGTGCTTTTATGTTCCACTGCATATCCTGAAATCATTTAGAAAACAAAGACCTTGCACTGGAGAGCTTGAGTTTTCTTTTGTGGGTCCAAAGACTGCATTCCAGCATGCTTTTAGCTTTACAATCCTTCACACTACAGAAAGCTATACTGCCAGGCTAATACAGAGGAAGAAACAGCTTTACAAAAAATGCAGAGGAAAAAACATAAACACGCAGTAGATCTTGCTGGCCTGGCCCACTGGGCACATATTGTTGGTCACGGCATGGATCTGACACCATGGGGTGTGTTTACAGCATGGGGTGCAGAGAGATGAACACACAAACAATCATGAGAACAGTATATTTTTTCTTATGTTGAATACATTGACAATTGACCCTGTTGGGATATAAATGGGGGACTGGATTGTTGTGGAAATTCTACTGGGGTTTTTTGTGCTTTTTAAGTGTTGAATTTTCTTTTTGAGTGATCAAAAGTGT
This sequence comes from Ploceus nigricollis, assembly GCA_013399945.1. Taxonomy (NCBI): domain Eukaryota; kingdom Metazoa; phylum Chordata; class Aves; order Passeriformes; family Ploceidae; genus Ploceus; species Ploceus nigricollis. Next base: position 143,647 of record VXBC01003613.1, on the reverse strand, counting down.
CTTTGAGTCACAATAGTCAAAGATGGCAAAGACCACATATTGCTCTAATTCTGGTCTTCAGGACATCTTGTAGAGATTAATGCTTGAAAGATATTATTAGAACTTTTTATCCCTTTATCCCAAACTGACACCATATGAAACACTTGCCATGATAGCTCTACAATATCTTTTTTATTATTATTTTTGAAGCTATACCATGTAAATTAAACTGGTAAAATCACATCAAAGCTAAAAGAAAGAACTAATATGCACTACATACAGACTTTTAAATATCTGTTATATCCTCTGTTCCTCAGGTAGTAGAATAATCACTACACCTCTTGACGTGTCAGTGCTTCAGCCTTCCATTTTGCATTGCTTCCTTTCTGCTTCTTTCTTTCCTCATGGAATTTTTAGCCCCCTGTTTACAAAGCTTCTTCTCACATAGAAGACCAAACAACATCACAATTCCTGTAACTGGTAGGACACAGGACTTTCAGGACCTTCTTATTACAGATTACTGTAGCAACCAAAGGAAAGGTTGATGGAACTGTGTCTATCCTGAATATCATCAGAAAACCATCCCTGGAGAGACTCTCAACACCCATGAGACAGAGGAGCTCTGGTACTAAACAATGGGTTTCGAAATCAGTTTCTCAGTGAAAGGTTTCTCTTCAAAAACCTTTTACAACCTTACTTCTCCATTTGAACTACCACACGTAGCCCATTGTTGTACTACCATTACTCATCATTTCAAGGTATGTGTATATTTCCAGCAAGCAAAATAACATTAAATTTTTTTGTAGCATTGCTTCCTTGTTGAAGTAAAACATTGGAAAAAAAGTCTTATTTTGCAGTAAAAAAACCCCAACAAAACAAAACAAACCCAAAATCCTGCATGGTCTGGTTGCACAGAGTAAAAAGTCTTCTGTAATTGATAAAGTAAAAAAATTGTGTTATTCCTTTAACTATCAAGACCAAATATTGTACCACAGATCTAATGAAGAACAGTCGACTCTGTCATCATTGATAGTGTTATACTCTATCTATAGTATAACATATAGTATATCTATAGTATACTATACTTAGTATTTGCTTCAGATTGCACACCTGGCAAAATAAAAGTATTGATCAATCACTCATACCATTATTTAAGTAAGGAAACCATGCCTTCTTTCACCCAAAGGCATTTCAGAAAAGTGAATTTGAAATACTGTCCCATTTTCAAATATTGACTGATGTATATGGAAAGTTGAAATGCTTGCAAAACTTATCACAGTGACAAAATTCAATGTGAATTAAACCTCGATGCCTTGGCTCCCTAATCAGCAAAGCAATCCGAACACAAGAGCTGGCAAATAAATTGAGTGGGAAGGTGCATTTCCATAGAGTCATTTTTGCCGAGGGGAAATGAATTTTATCTTTCATTTTCTAGTTAAAAAATACACTGAAGATTACTCATCCTTAAAAGAGATGTTAGCACAGTACTTAGTGGTAATGTTGGAGCGATAATAGTTGATACAAGGGTAGAAGTGTTATGAAAACATGCCTTGTATATCAATGATATGAAAAACTATTGTATTTCATAAAGCTTAAAAGCTTAATTCCAGCACATTTAAACACATGTACAATTCCTAGATTAGAAAAAATCCATAATTTACATATGTGGTGTAAATATATGTCTATGGGAACTTCTGCTTGTGAACTAAATACAATCACAGCTGCAGGATTATTTACCGTGGTTTAGATCTGTACCAAATAGTAAAAGCCCTGCCTACAGGTGAGTTGGTAAGGGGATGTTCAATGTTTCAGGGTTACCCACTGAAAAGCTCAAGGCATCTCAGAAGCCAAAAAAACAGGCACAGTAAGCAGAAAAAGGACATATGGATCTTGTGATGTTTATGAGTGTAAGTGGTGGAACTCCAGTGTTAGGCTGGACATAAATGTCCAGGCCCGTCCAGGCCTATCCAGGTAAAATGCATATTGGAAGAGGAGACTCTGAGCTACAGAAAGTCCTCCTTCAATAGACTGATCTCTTTTCAAGGCAACTGCTGCATCTCTCTTGTCAACCAGCTTAGTATCTGCTGTAACGCAGGAAGATGCAAAAGCCTGGTCACTGAGCAAAAAAGCTCGGCAGCCTCCAGAGGCAGATCTTAGCATATGCATCATGATCCCACTTGGAGATCTGTTCTTGTCTCCTCCTCTATTTTTGTCGATGTCACAATCAAAATCTGTCAGGCCAGTGTAGTATCAAAGATCCAAATAAGTATTTTAAATGAAAAGTCAGTATCTAGAGTATTGACCAGCATGAGGCGAGCAGTTAAATACGTGAAGTCTTGGCAGACTTCAATCATCTCACACAAATGGTACCTGTCTACGAGTGTTATATACCAGCCTTGCTGCATTAAAATCAATGAATTTATGAGTACTTCCAGCAGACAGGGACCTGCCCCAAAGAATGTATAATTAAGCATGCCATAGCACCAGTTCAAGCATAGTTAAAGACAGTCCTAATGGTACATCAAAAACAGGGAAAAGCTTTTGCATGTTTGCCTTAGAAGTATCTTTTATGTCAGGTAAAAAAAATTCTTTGACATTTCGTTTCCAAATAGAGGATTCTAACAGCTGTTAGAATCATGAATTATTACCTATGTAAAAATAGTCACAAAAAATTAACTCAAATTTTTAAACTTATTTTTAAATATGTTCAAAACATATCTGACAACTTAAATTTCGAGTGAGATAGAAAGTTATTTTTGAATAATAATTTCTTCAGCGCAGCAGCTGTCATAAGGACACTTGTAAAAAGTGATGGAGAAAGAGTCTATCTTGTTAACATATCAAAGATGAGCATAACTCTCTTAATTTCAACCCATGTCTCTTTTCATCTGAATGCAGCACAAGAACACTAAATGTCTGGAAAAGGGGTGGCTTCCCGTCTTCCTGTCATTTATTACTTCTTTTCACTAATCTTCTGACTTATATACACATTTAACAAAAAACCCCATGCTTGTAGAGGTAGGCATTTTTGTTTCAGTGTCCTAAAATTCCACATTTTTGGGCAATCTATAGCGAGTGATGGTTTTGGGCCAATATCCTAGAAATAAGTTTAGAGCAAAAACAAAAGGCAGGAAAATCCCATGAAGTTGTAGGAGTAACCAACAAAGATTTTCAGCTTGAATTTTTAATGTAAAGTTTAACTGCTGTTAAATGACAAAGGGGGGAGGGTATAAGGAGAGTAAATCACAGACCATTTCCCATACACATTTTATCTGATGTTTTATCTGATCCCTAACTTCTTGTAAGGAAAACTGACACTAGGGACTAAAGCCTGCTGCACACTTCATAGTTTTGTGGAAACTTTTAATGTACTTTTTTCCTTTTATTTTCCCATCCTACCTGCTCACACAATCCCTGACTTCATCATCCACTTCTCAGTGGAATCATGCCCTGAGACAGGGTAAATGTATCAGCTTGGACTTTGCAGTAGCTCAGCCTGGAGGGGCTTCCTTCTCTCCTCTACCCTTTCCACTTCCTCTCTTCAGCACACATGCTGTGGATTCTTTCTGCACATCCAGATGTAAATGTGGAGTTACTTTGCATATGATCCTGACAGAAAAGTGCCATAAAAACTCCTCTGCCACTCAGTCTGTACCTTCAAAGAGACAACAACACAACATGCCCTGCTTAATATTGACACACACAGAAAAACAGGTTAAGTTACAGGTTAAGTGTGATGCTCAGTCGCTGAATTAATAGGGTTTGTGTTGGAAGCTACTGAAAACTAAGTATTTTATCTCATCATGTGGAAAGCAAAACTAACTCAGTTTTGGAAAGTACACAACAATTCATCAGTGGCAAGGGTGGTGATGGCACATTTGCTTGTATATATGTATATACCAAATACACAGGTTCCAGTAGATGATGTGATGACAACTTCATGCCCTTCATTGCATGACTATCCTTCTGAGGGGTTGAAAATTTTACCCAATATCTTGGATCCATCTTTTTCCATCCATGAGAGGTTGCATCCGCAGTAGTAGCACTTTAATTAGGTTCTTTTGTAGCAAGAAAAGGAAATAACGTGAAAGCCATTTCAAATGCTTGATGCTTTTTGATGCTTCTTATAGCAGCAGTTGAAGCTGAAGAATAGGGGAAAAATGTATAATGACCAACATCTTTCATCTGATATACATATAAATGCAATGGACATACACAGTAACAACCTGTATAGATAGGTTTAGTTTCGTTACATAAGTGAAACATGTTCGGTGGAACTGGGAGCTTCAGCAAGTTAAAAGGTTGAGATGAACGTAGGGTCATAAATTGTGGTGCTGTTGAGTGGGGCTAAAAACAGTACAAAGGTGTCTAAAATGAAGAGATTTAATTGATTACTGTTTTAATACTTCAGCTAATTCAATATGCAGATGGCACTCACTAAATAATACAATTCAATCATCTCTAAGTAGAGTCCAGTGATAAGCATGACTAAAATTTTCAATGGCATTCAGGACTTAATGGGAGAGGAATGTACAATTATTCTTCAGACCCATTGAACATCTCAGTCTTGATACTTACTGCTTGTTGATTACAAACTGTAACATATCTGAAGGCAGACCACAACTTTATTTGATTAAATGAAATATTTGTTAGGATAATCTTATAAAAAAAAGGCAAAAAAGATAAAAAAATATGAGAAGGAAATAAAATTTCTAGTTAGGAGCTCTTATCACCACACTTTATACACTGATCTCCAATGGCTGCTGATCATGACTTATTTCTAAAAATGGAACCAAAAAAAAAAGGAGTCTGTAAAGGAGTCTGCCCCCGCAAGTGTGCATTTCATGTGTACTTCTGCGCTTGGGACACCTGAGACCTCATGAGACCAAGCAGCTGTGGCTCTCACATATGGAGGCCTCACTTCCCTGGAAAAAATGGCCTTGCTCTTGACCACTAGAAGAGTTCAACGGTTTTTGGATATGACCTTTTTTGCAGCACCAACTACAATAACCTCTCTAGAAGCATGTCAGTTTTCCTGTCTGACCAACATCCAACTGCAATACAGAGCCAAGACAGTGATACCGATGCTCAAACACCTGAAGCACCCTTTGGAACAGGAGAATGAACCCACTTCCTTGTAGCACTGCACTGCTGGTGGTCTAGGTCTTTAACTGGACATATCTGAACCTACATCTGGAGGAATGGATCTATATTACTCAAGAAATAAATTTCAAGGCCAATTCAACACTGAGCTTCCAATGTTTTGTTGTTACAGTTCAATAAAACCACTTTGCGTTACATTCATTTCTGTATAAAATAAAGTGAATGTCACACTTTTTTGTCATATCATTTTTATTTAACAGGGTTTTTTTCTTTATCCATTAGTTAAAAAAGTTATAACAAGGCAAATCATTTATCAAGATGAAAAATGCTTTACTCCTTGAGCAAGGAAAGGGAGCCTAAATAGAATGTCCCTGCTTTTAAATTAATAGAACCATCTTACATTTAATAGTTTCTCTTAAGTAGTTATGTAAGCACTCCAAGATCATTAATGAAGAAATACAGAATCACAATTTACAGCTGAAGGGCAAAACTGCTAAAAAAGCATTTCAAAACCTTGTCATCAAGTGATATAGTCTAGGCAAATAAATGTAAGTATCATTGATCTCTGATATCATAATTAAATGTACATAACACATCACAAGGAGAAAGGACAACAAAGTTCATTGAAACTTGACTTCAAGATGAAGATGCAGAACTAATCAAATAGATGTACTAGGGGAGGGTCAGGTTTATAAACAAGAAACACTTTCATTTTGACAAAAAGAAATTTTAAAATCTTTTTTTAGTCACTATTACAATTTTCACTAAGACTAATGGTTAACAGTTATTAATAATAAAGGCAATTCATATGTGTGCAACATCCTCAAAGGTACCCTTCACAAGTTCTGGTGAACTGGTGAAGGTGTTTCTGGTTCTGCTGAGCTGATGTTGTGAAATTTTACATTTCTGTCCCTGCGTTTCAATTGTTGTTTGTAAATCCAGCTCCCCCTTTGCCATCTAGACACTAACAAACACATTCTTAGCTTTCTTCCTAAATAACCCATCAAAAGAGATTTACCCAGACTTAATAAAGTAATGCAATAACTGGTTTTTAATGTACAGAATGTTTATTGCAACAAAAGAAAATTCACAGATATCAGATGGAATGAATCCCTGAGTGCTAATGGAACTTGCAGAAATAGTGTTGGAGTCAGTGGCTATTATTCTTCAGAACCAGTGGAGAAAAGTCAAGCTCCTAGAGTCGGAAAACTACAAACCATATTACCTATCTTGAAGAGAAAAACATAAAAGCTAGAGAACCTGCTAGAGGAATTACAGAAGAGAGACTTCAAATTTGAATTTCCAAGTCAGCTAGCAAAGCAATCATTTTGCAACCTGCTACAAAGGCATGTTGAGACGTGATGATGAACAACAGAAATAAGAATTGGCAAACACAAAACATGTCTATGATACAAATATTATTGAACATGGGTCTCCTGTTCTGTGCCTTTGTTATCACTCAACAATTTAAGGCAGTTTCACATGTAGCAGCAAGTATAATAATCACTTTTATCAGAAACAAAAATCTTCCAGTCTAATTCTTCATTTGTCCCCACCACTTTCACTGGAAACCTATATTTTGTCAATGTCCCTTTATACCCTTCAAATATTTTCATTAAACCCCCTTGCATTTGTCCAGGTTAAATTGCATGCTGAGTACACAAAAAGACTCACAACAATATTGTCAAAAGACAATAATAGAAGGTGTGGAATGTGGAATATGGAATATTCCCACGTAGGGATTAGGTCTTCAACAGTAACAAAAAATACTTAAAGAACTGATTGTGAGGTTTTGATTTGTCATGTTTTAGGAAGGTCATGTCCCCCACAGTTGCAAGAAGTGTCTCCTGTTGAAAATCTAACAATAAAAATAGATTCCTCTTTCATCCCACAGGACATGGGAACTAGAACCAGAAAGCACAGAGGTACTTAGAACAGCCAGATTTATCAGGAAACACACACAAAAATTCTTCCTTCTTCAATTTAGTCCTGAAGTAACTGGATAAAGAATGAGTTTACCTCTTCCAGAATATATCACAAAGTTCCAGAAAATAAATAATATTATCCATTTTAGCAAACATTTGTTTATTTATTTGTTTGTTTATTTAAAAAGCCAAAAGTTAAACTTCCTTAATTTTTAAATCCCCTTCTTTACATGAACATACATGGAATTTTATCATGTATCAGACAAACTATTTTAGTTTTGCTTCTTCAGTACTGATAGTCCATTTTCTGGCATAGCATATATTCCTGTGTTTGCCACATTGAAGTTCTGTATGTAGGTACTCAGTATGGGTTTGGGACTGTGATCCTAACTTTTGCCAGGATCATATATATGGTAGAAAAGCTCATATGGGGTCTACCTTTTTTAGACTGATGGAAGGAAAAAAATTTTCTTTTTCTTCAAAGCAAGTGAGGCAGATGATTCCAGGCATGAGCAAAATCATAAACCAGAAAGAACACTATTAAGGGCATTAAAAAGTACAAATTTAACCAGGGAGAATTATGCTGCTGCTAGCTCAACATATTTCACCCCATTCCACAAGCAGTGAGTGAGTGTTCTCTTTGCAAGAACTTGAGCATTTTCTCTGTAATTCTATAAAATATAAATGTTTTCTACAACTGGAATCAGGTCTATATCACCTGACTATAAAAGTCACAGAAGAATGTTTTATTCACAATACTTCTTACTGCTATTCAGAAATATTTTAGTTACTATAATTCTTTTTGAAAACTTTCCTTCTGCTAGCCATCCTGTATTCAATGAGAATATCTAAGGAAGTGCAGAGATATCTCTTATATTATGCTTAATAATAATATGAAATGAAATGTTTAATATAATAAAAAATAGCTGGAATTATTTGAGCTGATGAGAAAGACTAATAGTACAAAAACCACAAGAATGCATGCTTAATTTGCTTACCATTAGTGCTGCATCTGATTTGAAAACTATACAGTCTTGTATTGGAAAAAAAAATTATCCATTATTGCTTTCTATTTAAAATTTTATAATTATTCTCACCCTAGATTTTAATTTTTCTTAAAATGTTATACCTTTGCTATTAGAAAGCCCAGGTTTTCCTCTGAATATTTTTCTGAACTCTGATTCTAATCACATACAAGGTATTGCCCTTTTTTCCCTGTACTTGCACTTATTCTATGTGTTTTTTGCTTCAGAGGCAGGAAAGAAAACCACATCTGGCACCTCACACCACGTGCCACTTTGCATTTTATTTTTAAATAGGAGGGAAAAATATTGAATCAGAAAAATATATTAAAAATAAATATAAACAAGTGATCCAATGCACAAGTGATCCAAGCTAATTCAAAAAATATGCAAGAACACAGGTTAGGCTGAAATCTCAAAAGTGATGTTTCTTAAAGGTATACTCTGGGATTTTATTTTGCCCCCCTCTATTTCTTTTCCCTCCATTTTTCAAGTCAAAATGTAAGTAATCTGTAGAATCAAACAGATTCCTCAGCTAATTTAAAATTACTTTTAAATGTTCATCTATGGGGCAAAACCAGGACCTTTCAAAGATTTTGCTTCAAAAATGGAGCAACATAGGAGAGCTGCTAGGCCTTCCTCATCCACTGGGCAAAGAAGCAGGAGAAATAACACTAAAATGACCCTGAATCCACATATTAGTGCCTTCTGTAAATATTTAGAAATGCATTCAGTGGATGAAGGACTCAAAAAAAAAAATCCTGATAGCACTGGAACAGAAATCTAAGGAAATCCACAGAATTTTCCAACTTCAGACCAGAACTCCATCTACAAAGAGATAGCAAGAACACAGGTAAGAGAGAAAAGACAGGGAACACAGATTTCATACTAAAAAGGCAGATTTTCTTCCTTATGAAAATTACTCTTTAAATCTTGAACAGTAATTAAAGTTTGGATTACATGTGAAATGCAATATGCAGCTAAAATACATTTTCATATTTCATACAATGAGATAGTTGGAACAGATACACAATACTCTTCTAAATGGATTGTGCTCCTGAAACTCTGGTAGAATAAACTTTGCATTTATTTTCATCAACATGGCAGACTTGTCTCATTAACAAGATTCATGTTTGTCTTCCAGAGGATTTCAATTGTAAGTATTTGGTAGCCAACTCTGAAAAAAGAAAAAGTGTATTAATCACTCCCCTAATATAGACATGTGAGAGCCTGGGGTGCAATAAAACTTGTATTCCCTCTGGTTTAGGAAAACTCTATTAATAGCAGGTGGCAGAGCTGTAAGTTAGATGTATGTATTCTCCCAAACAACTGTCAACCAAAACTTTGTAGAATCCTACATGTAGAACTGTGTTCTCATGTCGATACTCAGGCTCCAAGTCAAGCACTGCTCAAGCATCAGAACTCCTTTTGCATGTGCATTATGATACAGTCCTTAATTTCACAGTCCTGTCTCCTTCACTGCACCCAACTGATGATGTTCACCTCATAAGCAGTTACTCAGGAGATTTTTTTTTCTCCTTTATCAGTGTTATCCTAGGGCTTGATTACCATACAGTACTCATGCTCTGAGCAGAGGACAAAATTACCAATTTCTTACTTCTTCATGGGACTTACCACGAGAGTATCAGATGTTCAGAGACATTAAAAAATTTACCTTTGTGACAGCCTCTGGGATGAACAGGTTGTATTACTCCCATTTTACTGCTTAGGAGTTAAGGCACTGAGGATCAGATTTTTCACAGTTAAATAAGTACTCAAAAATGCATGAAGGAGCCTAATAGTTTTCCCAAAAGAACTAAAACACTTCATTTACAGCACGAGGGTGCTTTTGTAGTTTCTTCCATGAAACTGTGCCCATCACTAGCCATGCAAATAAGTACACTTTAAAATCTGACTAAAAAAAGATTAAGGATGAGGGCATCAATGTATTGTGGGTTCCAGCTCTCTTACATCTCAGATCTCATCTTCAGTGTGTTTGGAATTCTACTCTTATTTTGTATGCCTGAAACCCTGGCTTCAAGCTGCAGCAAAAATCTAAATATCAGTTGTAGCTCTGAATCCTCAGCATTTTTGCATATCAGTCAACATGATCCCAAGTCAGGCATCCAGAAATACTGAATACCTCTGCAAACACTTTTACATAAATGAACTCTCAGCAAAAAGAAACTCTGTGGAGCTGCTGTGGGCAATTTTTGAATACTCTTAACTGACTAACAATTCTCTCCCTGCAATTCTCATCATCATTTGCTGCATACCTTCCAGCTTCTGCAGCAAAATGGAGGAGTCCTGGCTGCAATCTCTTTCACTTCAAACTCTGAATCTCTTGATGGGGCAGCAATTTCTCACAAAGATACACATGACTGTGCAACTGAAGACCATTACTCTATGTATATACACAGAGGCCAATTTACATTTGTAGTGCAGCTGATGTGCAAAATACAGATCACTTGCCTTTGCAACTCCAACAGGGTTCTTTTAATGGTTTGCAGACTTGTTGTTGGAAGAGTTTTTGTGGCAATTCAAAAGAACATATTAGAAAGAACATACAAACAAAAGTATGATGTTGATTTAATGCACTGTCAATATGGAGATTTTGGCAGGCAGCGAGCCATTGCTGCCCCACATACATGTAGGTGCCCTTGATCACAATTTCCATGATAAGAAGGCAGAATTCATGGTCTTGCCTTTCTGGTAGATGTGCTCAAACCCAGCTTCATGATTCCACAGTCCTCAGAACAAAATTATCACTTCAAGGCACTTCATTTCATCTATAGACACCAAGTAAATTCTGTTCTGTAGTTAAACAGATAGCCTTTTCTTAAGATGACCAACATTTCATTTTTTTACTACTTTATTTTCCTTGACATATATGAGTTATCCTGAAATAAAGTTGTATTTGTAGTAGTCATATCAAGTCAATAGATCTAGCTCTGCACATGGAATCCAATCCAAAATCCAAGACCTGCCGCAGTTTCTTAACTTATTTTTGTCTCCTCTTGTATAAATGAGCTGAAATATTCCATCATATAAACTCTTATATTACACTAGAGATGTGCTGGCTTTTGACAATTATATAAGTGGTAATTATGAAGTGTTATTTCCACTAGCTGTTGCAATTATTGCATCAAACTAAGATTTATCATATAATAAGGCCTCAAAACTTGAAGGACATATGAGGACATTTTTGTTCCTGTAAAAGTAATTGCTTATCACATCATTTGCACTGACATAGATGTACAGATGAAATAATAAATGAGGAGTCAAAATTGAAAGCAGTAGAGACTCCTGAACGCCCTAATAAATTTGCAGTGCAAGGATACTTCAGTTGTTGGCTAACACAGAAACAGAGACCAATCATAAGCATATCTCCATCAACACTGAAATATGAGCAAGGACAATAACACTATATATATGTTCTTTTGTTCAACATCTTTGATGGAGAACTATCATTTAGAAATAATACATAATAGCTCTATAATGTATAATATATAATTATGTAAATAATTAGTATAATCTTGAGATGAGATGAGGGTTATTAGTGGCAGTGGATACTTTGAACCTTGCACATTTAGTCAAAAAGACCAATGCCATCCAATCAAAGTTCCTTAAAATGAATTGCAACAAACAATGGCAGCACAGCTGCTATTAGAATTATAATTGAGTTTAGGAGGGAAACAGCAGCTGAATGCAAGGCAGATAATTAAGGAGCAAGCTTTTGTTAACACTATCAGTAGGGTCATGATTCTGCAGATTGTGAACTTATTGCGGCTGAACAAACTGGTCTCTTTTTACAACAGAGGTATATTTCAGCTTTTTAAGCCAATAAATAGTATTCTGGCTACTAGAAAACTAATGACTTATTTTTTTAAAGCTATCCATTTAGAGAATGATAAGCATTTACAGAATCTAAGATTACCATGGCAACATTATTCTTAAATGCCGAGGATTATGAGAACAATTGGTTATACAATTGGATGGATAAATAGCAAGCCTCTGAGTATGACAAAGGCTGTAGCCACAGAATTACATTAAGTAATTTCTCTCTTTCAGGCTAATATACATTTTATATTTACCCAGCTCTGAAAGGGGAGCAGTTTACCTTCCATGGGTAAATGGTGAAAAGGAAACCTTTATGGTATGCAGGAAAAAAATACACTGGGTTCTCTTGGGTTCCTAGCATCTAACCCAGGTGTTAGGAAACTACCAAATCCAAGCTTGGGAATTAGAAAAGTGATCTAGAATTTGTGTTTCCTATTGTATGTTGACTAATGTTGGAACAAAGGTAGAAAAGACAAACAGACAACAATCATGAAAGGATCCAAAATCACTCTGAGCTTGCAGCTTGGAGCCACAGTCAGGCAAAGCAAGATGCTTGACCACTCATAACTGTGAGTCAGGGTTCAAGAACTGGGAAGAAGGACATTAAAATCTCAGCAGCAACAACATTACATGCTGCAAGAAATACTGCTGTTATAATATCATTTTTTCATAATAACACATACTCTTTAAGGAAACTGAAGGGTCTGAAGATCTACCAAAGATATTTTCATCACCATTGTACTCGTGACTCCTGTAACTTGTGTAGCACAAACTCAAGATCTTTGGTTTAAAACAATCCTGCTGACAACCAGAGGTCATTTCACCTGTACATCTAAATTTGTTAGGCGCAAATGAGTAATCCTACTTCGGAATTTCATTGACCTCAATGTGTAAATACAGCAAGCAGAATGTGTCTGACTGGCAGCAAGCCATTACCGTGCTGTGTGCAATAAAAACACTAATATGTCAAAAGGATTTTAAAAATACACTTTGGTATTCCAACCTGCTGAAAATTCTATTTTTGACCCTACAACCTCCTGAAATAATATAACAAAAACTTTTAAAAAATATTTCAACATTGATAAACACTTGCACTGTAGTAAATTTGCAGTAGTCATTTGCAGGTTTTGTATTCCTGGTTCTGAGGTCTCATTTCACTGACTGTGGAGAAGGTAAGCAAAAGCTTGTGCAGATTTGAAACTATTTTTATCTGTGTTTCTTTAGGAAATCCATGCCCAGCATCAATATGGAAATGCTTAATTTGATCATTATTACAATGGAATTCAAATGTGCTTTAGTAAGAATAGGAACATTTCTAGCCAGGAATACAAACACACCCTTCTGTTCATATGCACAGCATGTTGTGAGCTCTACTTACAGATTAGTCTCAGATGTCAGCAGAAATCTGAAGCACCTTTCAGATTTTATAAAAGTTACTGTTGATAACTTACTAAAACTTTACTCTCTTCCCATTTGCAGTGGGAGTAAAAACACGGATTTTTATCTAGAAACGTAAGAGAAAGAGTCAAATCGAAGTGAAACAAACTTGCAGGTTTACTAAAGCATGTTGTAATGGTGACCAGTCACACCAACATCTCTCAAGAGTATAATCTGAGTATATCCTGACTTTTACTCTGTTTGCAAAGGAAATTTCAAAGGAATATTTGACTATTACCCCTTATATCCTGAATGTTCATAGCAGATTTGGTATCCTGCAGAATAAAGAACTTTGACTTAAAGTGGCCAACAAAAAGTTTCAAGATTACTACGGATAAGGATGATCTTCCAGAAAGGGTTCTAAAACCCAAATGAACTTGGAGTTCTGGCATTTCCTGTCATAGGTAAATTCTGGAATACTCTTGTAATTGATAGTTTCATTGGTTTTTCTTTTTAAAACTGCTATATGTTATAGATTCAAAGACTCCTGAGTTTAAAATTTTAGGAATTCCCTATCTAGGAAATATAAAGAACTGTGAAAATAAATAATGGGCTAAAATTTATTTTCTGAACAGTTCAGAGAGTCAGTGTGATTGAGATGTGAATGAGGTAATGGCATATAAAATGTGAAGTTAACATTTTTCTTAAGGCCATTAATAAATATATTTTTATCACCTTCTTATTGGAAAATCTGGAAGTTTTCCTCAACATGCTCAGATTTCATTAAGGCAACAGCACTGGGGGCCTGTCCCTGTAAAGCAAGGCCTGTTTTCTAATCAGCCTCTGTAATAATCATTTCACAGTTTGCCACTTCAAGGACTTGGAGCCCAACAGAAAATCAACATTATCTCCTTTTGGCAAGAATTTTTTCTGCTAATTTAAAATTAAAGACTGCTGCTATGATTGTATATGTTGTTATGATCACCAGGGAACACAGTGATGCAGAGCAGAGAGCAATCTGGAGCTGCACCATTTTCCAACTTTATTAGACATCACTCTAATGCAAGGCTGATATATTTGAACATTTAAACACACAAAGCCCTCTAAGAGAAATATATTGCTCACCAACAAATGAAATCAGCAACTTTTGAACAATTTTAGAATTTATTTTCTCTCCAACTGATACGGTTTTTACAGTTCTTCAATTATAATAATGATTTCAAATATTTTGCACAAGTTGAAGTGTCTACCAGAAGCAATAAACTGCTCAAACCAAACCCTCCTCATTCCTGTCACAATTTCCTAGTACCACCTCCCAAATTCTCCCACTAAAATACCTTCTTCTTTTTATATGATAGCTTGATTTAAAGTGCAAATGTTTCCTGTTTACACTGAGTACAGTTATGATAACGGAAATCCAGCATTTCAATAAGAAAGTGAGTTTCAAAAGAATAAACAGGAGTGTTTTTTTCCTCTATGCAAAAAGGAAAATAATCAGCCTTTCTAACTAAATAAGCTTGTAAAATTTAGTCTGATATAGTAGAAGCACGTACAGTAGCTAATGACGGCAAAAATGTCTGGAGGCAGAATCAGCATATTGGTAGGTTCTGTCCAACAGCTCAGTGCCTTCCTCAGCTGGTCTGATGTCCCATCAAAGGGTAGGTGAATGTCGCTTGTGACACGTTTTTTCCTAATTCTTCTCTTCAATCAAGAATGTAGGTTAAGGTCTCTCATTCTTGAAGGGTCTTTACTTCAACAGAAAAGAGTTAGAGTAGTGGAAAAATCTGGAGATTTAGTTCTCTTCCTGTCTTTTGTTTTCCACCTTCTCGGAGGGGTGGATGATTGAAAGGTCTGTCATATTGTGAATAATTAAGATCTAGAGGGTACCATATTCTTTCTTGCACAGCTGCAATGGTTGTCCTGAGGGACATGCATTACCTGTTGGCACTCCAACAGCAGCATTTCATCTGAATAGATATTGATAAGGAAAGAATTTGGTCTTCATGATTTTCATTACCATGAACGCATGATTTCTAATAATGCAGGAGGAATAAAACCCAAGCCTGATTTCCTTTGCTGTTGGGGAAATAAAAATAGATTTTCTGGTAAGCAGCAAAGCTTTGCTGCAAAATACCTGACACATGATTAAATGTGGAAACCTTCCTAATGCAATGTGACAGGATGATTTCTCAGCTGAAACCTGTTTACTCCTCCCTTTACTCCTGAATAGCAGTTAACACTATTGAACTGAACAACAGGTCATATCTGCAATTTTCTTTTTATTGATGAGAGCTTTCTCTCCATAGTGATGTAATTGCTACTCCACAGAGTGGTTAGGAGCAAAGTGTGGAATTGGAACGTCCCCGATCATTGCACCACGCTGCCACCGAGCGCTCTGTGGATGCAGAGGGCTGCAAAGCACATTCCAAGGAGAACAACTTTTGTGTGGGAGGCTTGCAGAACACAGCTCAGACGGACTGGAGTGATGAGATATGGTACAGTGCAGTAATATTTGTCACTTACAGATCACTTTATTATTTTAAAATACCTTGCGAATATTAATCAAGCAACCTCTTTAGTACCCCGTGAGGTGGGATAACACCCACTGTTAGCAATATTGTGTTGGGTTATGTGATCTACAAGTCCACATATAATACATGACTTAATAAGATTTACTAAAGACCTTGAGTTCTATTCAGACTTTCATTCTATCTTCAGCTGTATGGAACTGAAGCCCAGAAATTCAAATATCTTTAGGTATGCAACTTCCACGGATAGCAGTGCAGGTGAGGCAGATAACCTCTGAGAATCTGAAGTCAAATACTCACGTGACGTGCATTAGAGGACAGGACAAGCATTTTGTTTCCCCTTTTCCTTCTCTCAGTATTTTTCCCAATGGGAAAATTATGTGGCTTCTTTCAAAATTATTTTTCATTTATTTATTTTATTTCTGCTGTGCTTCACATGTTTGATATTGAGGCAAGGTTAATGACATGCAGTTTGCATTTGGAATTGAAAGTAGAAATGTTTAAGGTTGTTCCTAGATCCTGTGGGTATTTGGTAGATATTGCAGAATATACAAGAGATTAAATGATGCTTGTCAAAAAATCAATGTATACTAATTTTTTCCTATCTGTGCAAATTTGCTGGGTTCACAATACAGTGGAGGTAATGCCTGCATTCCATACATACTAGCTACCCAAATTCAAGGTCAAATTCTAAATTACTTCTTGAGGCGAAACTCTCAGGTAGTTGATTAATGTTTTGGCTGTGGTAGCACGTTAGGTTTCACCTTCTGCAATGATTATATATGAGGCGTCACTGAAGTCTTGTATGGAATCAAGGATGCTTGATTGATTCTTTTAATGCCTTTAAGTTGTTTCCATTTAAAAATACTTCTGAAAACTGTAGCTGTAATTAAAGGCAGGACAATGGTTCCCTCTCTCCATAGAGACACTTAAGATGAATAGCGCCGGTGAAAAGAGACTTCAAATGCGTTTGTCACATTCTGTGGGAGATTTGTAAACTTAATGTGTGCTAAAAAGAGATATGAGACAAAAAAACCTGTTAACACAGTTAAACATCTGATTAGGCCACAGGGAAAACACAGTCAGAATCTGTTTCTCTTGATGATTTCTTGTGTGACTGTTGGTAAATCCCTAATTTTCCCATGCCTCCATGTTCCAGTCGAAAAACAGGCATAAACCTTCATCTTTCTTCAAGGAAGTATTGCTGAATCCAACAGTGTTTGTGAGGCATTCACAAACTACAAGTATGTAGGGGAGGGCAAATAAGGTTTTCCTTGACATTTTTTCCCCTCTCTTGACTGAGAGCCAGGCTACATCACCCAGGAAATTTATGTATGTCTGGAGGTTCTCCGAAGGCTTGATTTACACTGGAAGTGTGGCTGAGCACAGTGCATATCTCAGATATGAAGCATATTGACCAAGGAAGTCATTGCAATTGAAGAAAGAATTAACTGCTCTGTTGGAGGGCTCCATAAACTCGTTTGTTATTACTGTTGCCCCACAGAGCCCCAACAGTCCAGCACAATCTCCTTCTGCCGGTACAGTCTGCTGGGAGCTCCAGAGCTCTTCCACTGAACAATGAGTCTTTTTGGGGTTGGGGTTTTCCAAGTTTTTGGGGCTTTTTTTCTATAAAATAGTGCACTTAAAGCAATGTGTTGGGCACTGTTATGCATTTATTTACCATGGTGGGTTAATCTAATCTGGGGACATATAGAAACCAAATCACAAGTGCTACAGTATATAAGCTAATTGCCAGGATAAAAACCAAATGAATAATTACTTAACTTCAGAATAAGGCCTGGGGGAGTTTTTCTTTAATAAAGGTTTAATTCACCAGTGATAATGAATGCAATCTCACATACTACTGAACAACACCATTAGCATAATGGCTAAGATACAAAAACTATAATTAGAACAAAACAGAAATGTTAATTACAGCCACGAAGGTACCCAAGGAAAAGGGAGTTATCCTTTACCTGTCAAATGGGTTTCTGCCTGTGTAGCTTTAGTAATCCCTGCGAATGGGTCATCAGTTCTGCTCAGAATTCAGACTGACTGACAGGCAGAAATTAAAAACTGAGGCTTGCTTTGCCTTTTGATTCCAGAGGGGACTGCCATTCACACAAGAGACTTAAACAGTTAGGAGGACAAGTGAGGGTAGTAAAGACTGCACCTCTAATCACAAAGCTTAAAAATTAAGCTTCCATGTATCCGAATCCCACCCTTCAATTCCTTTTCACACAACAGCAGCCCCATCATGTCGGCTCAGGAATATGAGATCTTCTCCAAGTTTATTTGCTACCCCCAGGCGTTCTTGCTGTGCACAGCACCATGTTGCTGGACAAGGAAATGTGGGAGCCTCTTGGCTAGGAACTGCTGGGAAGTTTACTGATAACAAGCAGCTTCATTTCCGGCACTAACAACAATAACCAAAGCCCTTTGTAGATAAAAATTTTCACAAACTCTTATGTCTCCCTTAAATGACAGCTGGGAGATGTCCTCATGGAAGAGGACTCTTTTTGTGCTGTTTCTGGTCTGCATTTTCTCTAATCTCATGCTACTCAAATATTAAATTTGCAGACTCAAGAATTCAAAACTTATAAAATATGAGAATGAACATTGCATTTTTCCCTCTGACAAGACTCAGTGCATAAAATGGACACCAACTGAATGGGGACTTATTCAGTTTTTCTTTTTATCTTCATCATTCTGTGTTTGATTCCAGACCTTATTTAGCACTCATCATCAAAACCCTGCACTGAATACAAAATTACCAATTTCTCCATAGGCTTTTTTGTGGTTTTCTCAGCTTTTTTTTTTTTTTTTTTTTGTGGTGCTCTCAGCTCTCACTATAATTAATCTATCCTCCCAACACCTCTAAGAAATCATATAATTGAAGCACAGAGAAGAAGGCCACTTTGCTAAGTATTCCGTAATTTTGGTGCCTGCTTTGATACAAATAAGTTGTAATTCATGCAGCAGTGCACGCATTTAAAATACAGCCCCTATTCACTTGTGCTTTACACATGAGCTTTCAGCTTGTCCATAAACAGGAAATATCTGTAAAAAAATCAGTGAAAACTCCAGTTGAAGAAATCTGCAGATGATCTCATTAAGAACATGGCAGTGAGGGCAGGAGAGAAGCTCAGTCCCTCACAGTGGCATTTGGCCACCTGAACCTGGGACAACCCCTCAGCCTGAACAGTTCTGCCTCCTGCATGCTGAAGTCTTGCATACAACAAATGAAGAAGCAAACAAAAATGGTGAGAACAAAAAAAGAAAAATAATAAAAAACCTGAGAAATCAGAGAAATTTTTGTTATTGTGTTTTCTAGTTTCCTTGCAAATTAGAGAACCTGGAGGCAGATGTTGGTGAGAAAGACTCTTCTACTGCTCACCTAACACCATTGCCATTAAAGCTAATGAAGGCTGACTTCAGTATTTACAGCTGAACTTGATCACAGTCCAGGCAGGGAATAAACCTGCCTTGTGGTGGATGCAGCCGGTGGCTGACAGGGAGCTGAGAGTAGCTACAAACAGGGCACTTTAACTGATGTCCAGGAGAGAGGTTAGTAAAAGTTCTCACTGTTCTGCAACAGGAAAGTGATCAAAGGCCTGATCCTAAAGCATTGGCTAAACCACCTCAGAGGGAGGAGGCTCAAGGTCCATCTGTTTGAATAGATCTCTCACCACCTGGCTATTCAGGATATGATACCTTTCCTGTTTAAGCTGGACAACCTCAGCAAAATGTATTCAAGTTTCATTAGGTGAACCTCTGGAAAAAAAAACAAAATCCAGCACCATGATGTGATTTTTAATGCAGTAAACAGGATGCTCATGTGAGTGGTTGAGGGGTAAAAATCCTGGGTTATGCTTCTGTTCGTGTATTTTATGTAGTGAGTGTTTAGCATGAAATGCATAATAATGGTTACAGTATGGACTGGAAACCAAATGCCTCTTCTTCCTAGTCCCTTTCTTGAAATCCCATGTTCCAGGCAAAAGAAAAACTCAGAAACCTTAAAAGCAACCAATCAACCAACCAACCAAAACCAAAACCAAACAACAAACACACACAAAAAGAAAAAACCACACAACTAAAACAAAGTATATTAACTTGATAAAAGGAAAAACTTACTGTCCATGAAGGCAGTCAAGGAGGGGAAGAGCCTGCCCAGGAAGATTGTGGATCTCTCATCCAGGTTTTCAGGATCATACTGAATTAAATGCAGACCAACCTGATGTGACCTCACAGTTCAGCCTTTATTCAGCGGGAGGTGGGACCAGAGACATCCTGGGGTTCCTTCCAACCTGAATTATTCTGTATCACAAGAAAAGTGCTTTCACAGGAAAAGTGGTTGGTGGTCTTCCTCATGAGTTATTCTGTGGAAAAATTAACAGTTGAAGCCATGCCTTAAGGAGGACCTCAGAATTACCTGCAGCAGAGTAGGAATGCTCACCAGACAGAGCCCTTCACTCTTACCCATCTGTCTCATTGTTTCACAATGTCTAGAAAAGCTATTTACAGGCAATTTCCATGCACAGGTTTTATAATGGATTTTTATTTTTTTCTTTTGTCTCAGTAATTCTGTTTTTGAAGGCCTGTTAGCCTTACTAGACAATGAGAATATTTCTCTCTAAGCTGATTTTTACATTTCAGAAAATACTAGTTTTTAATTTTGGACAGAAATTACCTATTAGCCTAAACTGCCCACTCCATCAGAATCCTGTGCAACTTTAACAGATTTCAATTCACTCTGTTTAAATTATGATGCACAAAACTAAACAATCTTCTCATATGAATTTGTCTTTCATGCAAAGTAAGGTTTTCTGGAAAAAAATGCTGTAAAACTAACAAAAAAGAACAAAGGAACAGCTGTAAGTCAAGAGTTCTTATGCCAACACACTGTTCAGCTGGGTTCCACATTCATTTCCATCCCCCACATCGTGCTGATTACAAACTTAGATGCAGTTCTAATGTTTTCATTTAATTCATTTTTTCCATATTTTAAATTCATTGTATTTAGCAAGCATTCAGTTTGAAACCTGCAATATCAAAAGAAACCCCCACAGGTGCAGGGAATTTGAATAATCAGGTCCACACGATCCCTGAACCTCAATCCACTGAAGTCTCCCTGGGACCATTTTAAATGTGCAAAGGAAACAAATGTCCAAATTACTCCAAGCAAGAGTGAGATAAGAGATGAAATAAGGCAGATGATTAAAATATTGATACTTTTATTACAGTAATGCCTTCAGTTCCTCACAGAGATACTGGCTCTATTGTGTCAGGCATTGTACAGGTACACAGAATGGTGCTCTGCCCAGGGGGATTTACAGTTCAAACCCTGATTTCCCATCAACATCCATCTTATAACATCAGCACAGGAATAGTCAAAATTGAGTGCTGGAAACAAATAAAAATATAAACATAAATTATGTTATAATTTTAACATTATTACTATAAACATAATAATAAACAAAATAAACAGCTATTCAGGTTGTCCAGTAAGACTGTGACAGAGTTGGGCACAATTTCCAAGGCTCTACAGCTCTGTTTTTGTGTCCTGCTTCCCAGACCTGACAGTAAACTAATCTGTTTGTGTGTTCTTCTGCCATCCAGGGCGGCTCAGCTCTGGCTGGCTGCAACACATTTTCCAGCTTTGTAGGTACTTCAGTTTTCCTCAGACTATTGCCATGTGTCACAATTACTCATGTTGCTGGATTCTCTGCAATGCCTCTTAATTTTAGGATTTTTTTCACTTTCCTTTTTTTTTTTTTTGCAAAAGTTCTCAAATTCACATTTTGACCTAACATTAAGTAGCAGAGTCCTCTAAGGCACTACTCTGTCCCAAAGACAAGGAACAAATGGGGATATGCAGAATGAGCAATGCAGCGCACAATCTTAATAAATTCATCTTCTGTGCTCACACTGCACAATCCATTTGATGTATTGTTGAAATATAGCCAATGACTGAATATAGCCCAAAGAGCTGAAGGACAGCTTTCTCCTAAAAACTGGCATAGTCTGAAAAAAAATCAAAATGAGGCATAAAGGAAAACTTGTGATCTACTTGAAAGCTTCAATTCTGTCCTTTGGCATGTTGTAGGACATACATGCTGATGCACTGCTGAAGATAGAGCAGTGGAAAATCATGCATTCCTACATTACACACCTGACTGACACTTGGGACGCAGAATATTCTAGCAGTTTCTCTTGACAGCTTTATCAATGGGCCTGAAAGTGCTCACAGTTTCATATCTTTCAGGAATGTACAGTCAAATCTCATTATTTTGTGTAACAGCAGTTTTTATGTTATCTATTTACCTTCTAACTGAAAATCCCGCTTACTGAGAAGAGTGCAAAAGAGAAAGACTTTGCTACATGATAACAAATAAGATCTTGATTACTCCAAGGAATGAAGTCTTTTAGAGCAAGGACTGCTTTATTGAGGTGAAGAAATTTTATGCAACCCAATCCTTTGCTATCAGCTCAAGGCTTTACAAGTGAAAATACCAAGTAGAGGTTTATTCAAACCAAATTTGAACTGAAGTCATCTGCATAATGCATACGACCTTCTCTGCATCCATATCAGAGGCAAAAAACAGCAGAGATGCTGAAAAATACCTGCTGATACACCATGTTCCTTATTTATCAGGAGGATTTCTTTAGATATGGCTAAACCACTACTTTTTATTTGGTGTTTTGTTGCAATATATCCAATGATTGAATACAGCTCACACCCAGTTTGCCTCTAATGCAACTAATAACTCTCTCTTTTTCGCGGTGTAAGTAAGAACCCAAACAGCTAATTTCCTTACCCTCCACCTGGAAGCCAGGATATATCTATTGGTTCCTAACTATGTCAGGCCTTTGCCATTTTTATTTACTCAATATGCCAAAAAATTCCATTACACAGTATATTTTGTTACAACTTCTTAGACTTTTACAGCACTGTTTGTTTGAGGATTCAGGAGGGAGAGTTAGGTTGGCAAGGATGTTTGGATCTGAATTATTTCATAAAAAGCAAGAACAGAAAACCATGATTCCTCTCTTATCTCTACATTTATTTTATTATACAAGACATTCTCCTTGACTCCATACTAGGCTCTTTTAAAAATCTGCCATGCTCCAAGACATGGGTTTAAAAGCCTAAATTTAGGCTCAAATCTGCAATGTATTTGCCTGCAGGGTGCCAAAGCTCAAATTCACCCTTCATATCAGGGAGTGCAGTTTCTCTGGCTTCACTTTCACCATCAATGAATAAGTTTATTCAGTTTTGAGAATGTACTTTACCACCTGTCAACACCATTTTTGGGATGTGATGTTTTTTATAATGAAGCTTTACCACCTTTCACTAATTTCCAAGTGAGCCTGACCTTCTCTTAGAACAAGCAAAAGCTGGCTGGTGTTGGTTTGTTCCTTTTCAGCAACATATCTTGCATCTACACTGATTGCTGGGCTTTGGAAAAAGACTGAACATGTATTTATTGACTAATCAAAAATACAGTAAAAGTAGAAAGACACAGCAATATTTAAAATCTAGCTGATTACCCTTTGGTGGCAGATGACTAACAGCTTACCTCAGCAAAGCAAAAATTGCTGCCAAAGGTTTCTTCATAGAAATAATCCTTATTTATTATCCAAGTTCACAGCTGTATACACTGCAGGCAGTAACTAAAAACACTTAAAAAGCACGATGCTAAAAAAACAAACCCCAAGCTTACGTGACCATGATGCTTATTAAAGGTCCAATTCTTCCTCATTAAAACCAACTGGAGGGGCCCTGCCAATGATTTTAGTGGTAAAGGAAGTCATCTCAAGGTAAATATTCAGACAAAGTCATAAAGCTGCATTCTGCTCATTAGCAGTAAATGTGTGATTCTCTCTGGCATGAACAGGGAAAGAGCTAAACAGCTCCAAGAGTTCACAGGTTACTCACTAATCTCCTTTTTGAAATAATAGGACAAAAATAAAATAAATTTTCTGCCCCCCATGCACACATGCAGCCCCAGCTGTCCGAACCCTAGTATTTCTTTCAGAAAAAAGTGATTATACACAGCTATTGTAATAGTTCTTTTGGGGCTAAGTCAGCAAACTTTACATGGAACATTACCTTTTTAAGACTTATTAAAATTCACTTATTATTACTAATCACTATTCACTTTGGTAAAATGTATGGATGGTAAAACCTGATGAAAATAGTAACATTTACTAAGTAATTCAACCACTTAACATTGTTTGCTTGGAGGGAAGAATACAAGGAAATAATCTATTATTCCTCTCCTGCCATGCACTCAATCTTCCCCTCACATAGCTTTATTTGTCCTTCCTGAGCCTCACTCTGCAACATTTTCATACAGTTAGCAGGAGCCAAATACGAAACTGAGCATGGCTAGGTGACAAAATACCAGCCATTTATTTGAAACAGATTGAAATGAAATCTACCCCTTTCTCCTTGTATCACTACTGCAGGAAATAATTGCCTTTAGACAAAAATATCTGATCCCACTTTTCCTGATACATGGTTGGTGAAGGATGCTGTAAAGGACACCCATGGCAGCTGTGTGGTTCAGCAGTCAGACCTCAGCATTGCTCCAAAGTGTGAAAGGTGGGAGCAGTAATGAATATTGTCCCCTGCACCCTGCACAGAGCCTGGGGCCCTGTCAGGACTGGAAAGAGGATTCTGACACTGAAGATCCACCTGGCAGAGCCAGCAAGACAGAGAAGAACAAAAAGCTCGGGAGCCTGTATAAGTAAACGAGCCTCTGACATGAGCTAAAGAACAGAAAACTTGGCAGACTGAGTATGGAAAAAAAATTTAGAATAAGGAAAATGTGTTGGACACCTTTGTCAGTCCTTTGAGGTTGAAGCTGGTGAAAGCCCAAGAGCTTCTGTGCCATAAGGTCTCCCTTAAAGAGAGCCAGCTGAGGGCATAGCTGATGACTCAGTCTGCTCAGAGAGCCCACAGAGACCTCTGAATGAATTAGTAGGCTGACATGTATCATGCAGCATTACTAGCTCAGCTTTCAGAAACATGATGAGATTCATGTTAAGTCTGGACTAATTAGCCATGCCTCCAAGCAAGGCTAATTAGTCCAGGTTCCACATGTGTGCTGACATGGTGGTATTGTCCTGGTTGAAGAGCTAATTGTCCTGCAGTACGACAAACTAAATTCCATCACGAAACAAGAGCAGCCCCTAAAGTAATGAACACAAGACATTTAGAATTTTACAAGTCCAAACTACCGCTCTTAAAAAAAACCTCAGCAATCAGTGCTGGTTATGAATGAGAGGTGCCCTGTGCTTACCCACACCACATCAGTCCAATTCTCCATCAGAGAATTTATATATAACTATTGCTGGGATCAGGTCCCTAGCCAGAAACCTTCTGGCGTCTTGGCAAAGAGCTTACTGGGATTCCTAAGGCAGTGGGAAACCTGAGCAACCAGGAATCCTTCAATACAGTTCTCTTTCCTCCAAATTTTCTACTTCAGGTCTCCTTTTAGCACCTTTTTCCTGTTCTTTTCAATATGTTTATAATGGTCAAAAACATCATTCAGTCCCACAACTCAGTATGTTGCAGTAGCAGCTGGAAAATGCTGTCCAGATGTTTACAGCCAGCTTTCAGACCTTGTGTTCATGCCTCTGATGAACCACAAACTTCCTTACTTTCTTGCCCAGGAAGCCACTTATGAGCCCTAACAAGGGTTGGCAGTTGCCTATACAGCAGCAGTATACTTGGAAAAGTGTGGATATGCCAGGAATTTGTAACCATTCCAATTTATCCCCTAATTATTGCAGTTGCACTCTTGTTTTTGTACACATAGGGTAGTGATTTCTGGTCTATAAGTATTCTTCATCTAGAATATATGATTCATTTTTGTATTCAGTTTTGCTGTGCCTAAATCACATAATTACTGAATGGTTTGGGTTGGAAGGGACCTTAAAGATCATCTCATTCTGACCCTCCTGCCATGGGCAGGGACACCTCCCACTGCACCAGGTTGCTCAGAGCCCCATCCAGCCTGCCCTTGAGCACTTCCAGGGATGGGGCAGCCACAACTCTGGACAACCTGTGCCATGCCTCACCACCCACCCAGCAATAATTTCTTCCTAATATCCAGGCTAAACCTAATCTCTCTCAGTTTAAAACAATTCCTCCTTGTCCTATCACTTCTTGCCCTTGCAAATAGCCACCCCATCCTTCTCATAGGCTCCCTTCAGGTACTGGGAGGCTGATATGCAAGAGTCAATTCATGTAAAGCATCTTTTTTATGTTGCAGGATGCATATAGAAAAAAACCCAACAAATTCCTGAAGAGGAAAACAAGCCTATTAATTGTTGAAGTAATTCTGAGACTGATTTTTTTTCCAGTAGAATTCTGGAGTACAAAGCATCTACATTGTAACTATGTTGCTTAGCAGGCATTTCAAGTATATATGTTTTCTTTAAAGGTAAGTATAAACAAAAGGACTCAGTGGGAGTAAATTCATATTTGCCTATTCTCTCATTATAAATTATGTGATCTTTCCAAATAGAAGCACTAGAATAATTAAACTAATTTTCCAAAATTATTCTAGTATATTCAATTACAGATTTTAATTATTTTTGAGAAATAATTCGCAGTGTTAATGAAAGAGACAGTAGTTAGAATCATGGCAGAGTATGGGTTTCATGTCTCTGCATTCCATAAACCTTATTAGAAATGTAAATCAAATATTTGATGAATACTAAGAGTCTATTGGGACATTAAAATGAATATTACCATTGTGACTCTGAGAATCAGGTTGAAGTATAACAGAAGTCACTTAAGGTAAGTGGATTTCGATGCCAAAGGGAACATTAGCTGTTTTATAGAGGCCTCTAGAGTATTACCCAGTATTAAATGTGAAAAAATAGATGTTTAAATAACACTCAGGTTGTGACATGAACCAACAAAAGACACCAGAACTTCAAATTTTCAGCTGTTACTTCATATGTATTGACCTCATCTCCCATGTTAAATTAAATGAGGACAGCAAGGTGGTGGAAAACACATAGATGGCATAGGGGAGTTGACTCCGAGTCTCCCAGGTTATTCCCTAATCATCCACTACCAGTTAATGAGAACTTTGACATGGCTTTTGAAGACAGGAAGGTCTAACGCTGGCTCTGGCATGCATCTTAAAATATGACTTTGTATTTAATGTGCAGTAAAACCATCCAAACCTCACCATATTCTACAAAGGGCATTTTTATAGCCTGAAAGATTGAACAGCTTTCAGCAATTAAGACACTTCTACATATTTATTGTTAATATAGTTTATAGTATTTTGAAAACTGTGCAAGCTGAAATGTATTCTTTCTAGGAGATATCACACTTTGGAGAAGGGGTAAATGGGAAACAAAAATGAGCTGCCTCTCCTAAGCCGACAGACAAAGGCTCTGTCAGGGAAACAGCTATTACACATTTTATTCCATCTCACTTTATCCACAAAGCACCATGTTCCACTACTTTTTGCGAACTTTTAAGCAGTTACCTACCTCAACTTTATGTTCATTTGAAGGGAAGAAGGAGTTACACCAGCTAGGAAAAAAGTATAAAAATTCTGTATGCTTGCTCTACTACATCCAAAGTGAGATATACAAACAAACACAACTGGTATTGTTGGGGTGAAGCGATAATTCTAAATTTGTGTAGGCTATGGTGAAGTCCGA
This sequence comes from Ploceus nigricollis, assembly GCA_013399945.1. NCBI lineage: Eukaryota > Metazoa > Chordata > Aves > Passeriformes > Ploceidae > Ploceus > Ploceus nigricollis. The sequence goes on along the minus strand of VXBC01003613.1, from coordinate 116,176 downwards.
AGAGAAATTGTAAATAATACATGTATGTATTTGACAGAACCAAGGTTATGAAGAGTGATCCCCTAAACTTAGAGAAATTTCTATACTTGAAACTGTCGGAAGATAAGTTCTATGCCAATTTTTTCACTATTTGAAATTTCCTGCAGGTGAGAGTGCTTGGGAGGTTTTAATTATATGTGGGCTGAACTTGAAAGGATAAAAGAATTTCATATTGCTCCAAATTGAGCCTTTGTACATCTTGTATCACAAAATCTATTTACTTACCAGGACTCATATTCAGACGATTTTGGGTAGTTATCTCCATTTTCTACATTTTATTCTTTCCCTGTCATTTCTATAATTATATCTGTGGCCAGTACATTTCATTATCTATTATGTTAAGGTATCACCTACAATATATTTAAAAACAGAAAATGTAGATGCAGATTTCCTTTGCAGGATGTATTGCTCAAAATGCTCCATATTCAAGGGAAAGGAGAACCAGCGTAATAGCGCTTTTTTTTTTCTTTTTTTCCCAGTGCTTTTACAGAAGTTCTGGAAAAGGCACTGCTCAAACCATCAATAAAACAGAATATTGCCAAAATACTTTCTCATTATAGATTGCCAGTTTTCTCTTTGACCTAGAAATATGGATGAAAATTAGAAACCTTCATAAGATACAAGAATTTTCCAGGGACTTTTCTGCAATTTTTTCTACGGAATCTAATGGAGTGGAGCATAAGTGAACATGTGCAATGGTCAGGTGCACACGGTCCTTTTTCTTTTTTTCCCCAGGATACAGATATTAATAAAACATTTCATTTCAAATTATTTGGATTTTACCTAGACCCTTTCTGTTACATTCAAATAGCCTTCCACTAGTGGAAAAACCAAATAGCTAAAGCAGATTTTGTAACTGTATTTATTCTGTTAGCATAAAACTATCAACTTAATTTTTACAGAGGTTCAATCATGAACTGTTTCAAAACAGGGACATAAGTGACTTAAGTCATTATTTAATTACTTTCACACAAATATTTAACTCAGTGTGACAGCCAACGCTTAAATGAAAGTTGCTCTCATGTCTCTAATCCTATGACTAGGTCAATTAATTGGAGTGATGAACTTGATTCAAATCAGTTCTATTGATGTCACTGGCCTCTGGTTTAAACACTACAAGCAAGGGCCTGTCTGTATATTTAGAAGACAATAACACTTCAAAGGAAATGTCTATTTGGGACTCAATCATTTAGTGTGGAACGTTTTCTAACAAAAGAGCTACAGCCATTAATGCATGTTCTTGGATAAGAAACTAGGATAACTAGGATATAGGAAATAGCATTTTCTCTTTCATTTAACAAGAAACATTTATTGATATACAAATGCAGAAACCCACCATTTCCCACAGCTTTTTAAATGGCAAAAATATATTAACTGCAGTTTCTAGCCTACAGTGTTGCTGACTTTCTTTAAGAGAATGCAGGCTATTGATGGGTATTCTATAGCATTCAGTCATCTACCACACAAAGATTTATTAGGTGCTGCCTTGAACTATACCAGAGAGACATCTTGAATCTTACCCTCCACACCTGCTCCAGAGACTTTGTTTCAAGAAACTGGATGGTTATCACAAAGTCATCCAATACTCAGGGTGCAGTTTCAAATAGATTCAAAAGAAATGACCACAGATATGCAACTTTCAGCACAACTTAAAGAAATCAGAATAATAATCCATGACCCAGAGGAGAAAACTCCAGTAATGATGGTCATGATAAGAGATGTCCCCTTCTTTCTGGGTGACAGACAAAATTAGCAATAATACACTAAAACTCAGTTTCAGATAGAATAGCAGAACTGAGCCCACTGTAATCCCAGCAAAACAAATAATAGAAAACCTAGAAGTTACTCATCATCAAAACTGACAGCCAAGTCTGCTTTCTTTAGGAGAAACACAAACACTGGGCGAAATCCCACATTGGTAGAAGAACTGGGAATTCTCTAGGAGAGTTATAAAGACAAGATTATGTGTTTATTTTGATCAAGCAGATATAACACTTGATAACCAGAAAAGTAATCAATCTTTCTGCTGAACAGAATGTAAAACATAATTTATAGAAAAAAAAATTATTACTCGGTATATCGAGTAAAACTACTTTATATAGAGTTACTACAACAGAGTGCAAAAAGGTCATAATCCAGAAGGAAAAAAAAGCTCTTGCTAAGTCTTGATACACAGAATGCTTAAATGATAGAATTCATATAATTATTGGGCACTCTAATTAGGTGTTTTTGTAGCTGTATAATTTTTCAACCAGGTATGAAAGGGGCAGAATCTTAGCCTATAAAACATTCTTCTGGACATCAGCATAAAGGAAATGGTTTATATAGAAATCAACCAGAAATGGTTGATTCAATGATTTTGCACATAAATTTGCTATAGGAGTTGGAGGGTTTTTTCGCTTTATTTTTGAAGGGTGGATCAGTGGCTTTATAGAATCCTGGTGAACAAAAAAAAAGGAAGCATAACTATGTAAATCAAACTATTGATTAATTTTATGTCATAGACTTAAGAGAACTTTAAAAGCAGCAATGGATTACAGAAACATGTGACAGGACATTTAAAATAACAGAAGGCTGTTACTCAAAAAACTTAGCAGCATAAAGCAACAACTCCCTTTGCTGAAGTTAGGGGAAACATAAGAAAATATTGCAAACAAACGGTCAAGATGAAGGCATATAACAGTCCTGTTATTTTAAATATAAAGTTGTATAGACAAAATTTTACAGTTACAAACATTTCACTACAAATATTAGTTTTTCCATTTTGCAACCTGAAGGGGCTTTTTTGCCACTTCTTTCAAGTGAAAAGAAAATCTGTGCAATAGCATAATCAGCAAAGTAATTTTAATGGGGCAAAGACCCTGTACTCCTGCTTTTGTAACTATGACAAAAAGTTGAATGTTTTATTACAGACAGAGTGCAATTTGCCTAGAATGTGTCAAATTATCAAAATGTAACAGGAAGAAAGAACAATGTTAAGATTTTAGGATTCTATTAAAGAATTTAGGTAAATTCTCTACTTTGGCAAATATTTTGTTTCAGAAAAAGCAAGTCAGATTTTGTTGAAAAACCCTTTTAACTTAATAAACTCTTGCACATATTCCCTATTGCAAGAAAGAATTCAAGGAGGACCTTTTTTTTGAGTAGTATCTGGCTCAAGAGGCAACAAGAAGTTGAGAACATGTGTTAGGTAAATTCCTGGAGGAAAGGACTAAACATGAATGTGTATGTGAACACACATGTGAAAGACAGATTAGAAAAAATCAGCTGCCCCTTAGAAAGCACCTGTTTGTTCAGTATGGGCATAAGAGCCAGTTTGAAGACAATTTTAAATAATTCAGCCTGAATTTCTAGCACCGATTCAGTATACAATCAGAGACAAATAACTTCAACTGCTCTTTATTTCTCCATTTAAGAAATGAGAATAATATATGCTTGTCTACAACACAGCAGTATAGGAAATATCATTGCCCTTTCAAAGTATGGCTAAAAATTGCTGAAAAAGTGATGACACTCTATAATAATCCATGGAGTAATACATAAACTGGATATTAGAATGATCCTGTCTTCGTAGTTATCAAGAGAGATGTTTAAACTCTTTACATTTTTTGCTCTGTCAAGACACCTTTGAGTATGAGAACCCATGATTATTCACATTTCCTGCTGTGTAACAAGGGATTTCTTTCACTGGATAATTATTTTTTATAATTTCAAGATATATTATGCAAATTTTCTACTTTTATATTCTATATGTACTAGAAATACTTATCCATGCACCTGTGTAGATGCATTCTACTGTGCATATACTGAAATACAAAATATAAGTATGACAAAACATATTTTAATAGCCATGGTAGTTGAATCAATTGGTATGGTCCATCTCTTTGCAGCCAGCAAGTTCTTCAAACTTTTAAAACCTAATATATATCTTTCTGACCAAGAATACTGCAGTGATAAATCTTTCCATGTACTATTAAAGAATAAACCTTCTGGAAACATGTAAAAGACATATTTGTAGCAATAAATTGTGAGCATTTAATTTCTCTCCCACATGCTGCTATTCTTCTCTGGAATTTGTAAATTACTTAACAGCTACCAAATCTTTAAGCTCATATTTTCTGCTGACTCATTTTTTCTTACTATGGATCAAAATATGCCACTTAAAGGGTGGATAAATACTTTCCTGTCAAAACTGAGGTGAAATATAAAGTGAGGTCTCAGAGAGGTCTGTCCTAAGTCCGGTTCTCTTCAATATTTTCATTAATGACTACTTAGATAATGGAATGGAGAAGTCACTTTATAGAGCTTGTAGGTGACACCATGCTGGAAGCACTCACAAGCACTTTACAGGAGAGCAGTCAAACTCAAAATTGTCTTGATAAATTGGAAAAATGGCTCAAAGTCAATAAGAGGAAATTCAATAAAGACAAGTGCAAAGTAGTAAATTTGGAAAGAAATAATCAAATGTTCAAAAATGAAGAAAACTGACTAGGCAGCAGAGAAGATTTGTGCTATAGAGAACAACCATCAGAAGAGCAGTCAACAACACAACAACAAAAAGAGCAAGTGTCATCCTGAGATATTTTAACTGATATGCTGCTATTCAAGTATGTGAAGTGATGAACTTGTTCTATCAGCACTGGTGAGCCCTAAAGAGCAGTTCCTCCATTTAAGGGACTAAAGTCAAAATCTACACAAAAAAAAAGTTTAAAAAGCCAGTGCCATTAAGACACAAGTGGAATGCAAATGCAAAATACACAAAGCAGCATTATAGTTATTTTTTAACCATTTCAGCATGGCACATATGCTAATTTACTTATTCCTTTAAAAAGCTGTTAAGATGTGTGCATTATCATATCAAGGGAATGAATTGCACTTACTATTGCATGAAATATATTAGCAAACTGAGACACTAATGCTTATATAAAAATACAAATTCCCTGTAGTGACATTAATGAAAACACAAACTGCCGGGTGGAAAAGGATGTAGCATGGTAAAACATAGAATCACAGACTGGTGGAATGGTTTGGGTTGGAAGGGACCTTCAAGGGGACATCTTCAACTGGATCAAGTAATGTAGTGACCCAACCAACCTGATCTTGGACGTTTCCAGGGATGGGGTATCCACCACCCCTCTGGGCAACCCATTCCAGTGTTTCACCACCCTCATTGTAAAAAGAGCTTCTTCCTTGTATTTAATATAAATTGACTCTTTCAGTTTAAAACCATTACTCCTTGTCCTGTCACAATAGGCCCAGCACAAAATTTGTCCCCATCTTTCTTGTAGACCTCCTTCAAGTGCTGAAAGGTTGCAGTAAGAAATCTCCTTCTGGGTATGGGAAAGGCCAAATAGCTAAAGGACAAGACAGGAAATTAGATAAGCCACCCTATTGCAGTAACCCTAAATGGTGTCATTGGAGAGAGGAGGGAAAAAAAGCCATCCTAAGCTTCAGTAAGGAGGTTACACCCCACAGATTTGAGATAATCCCTTGTAATGAAAACTGTTGGTCCAAGGGAGGTCCTTTCTCCCTGATATTCAGCCAGATGGTCCCAGAAGAAAACTGCTCTGTTTTAACTACTGGCCATACGCTGATGGATAAGTACTGTGAGCCTGCTCTGCTTCCCACTCACAACCTGCACTGGATCCTCTGTAAGAGGAATCATCCTTCTTGTATTTGGGGGTAGGGGGATGCAGTTGGCATAGAAAATAGTCAAATGAAAGGATATCTACCCTACGTATAGGTGTAGAGAAGATCCATGCTTTAAATTTAAACATACCCCATCTTTCTTTAGAGCAGATTTGACACTGCACTATTATTTGTACAATCTTTAAGTGTAAGGATAGTGCTCAGGAGCCCCAGGCACAGAATGAGACCCTCAGTGCCAGATTCTAAGTTGGAACAAAAAGCCAGTCCAAGATTTTATAGGTTAGGTATAGCAGGAAGAATGAAGAAGAAGCACAGGAGAATTAAAAAAAAAAAAAAAAAAAGCATTAGCCTGGATGACAAGCAGCAGTGTCAGCGTACTGCTAGTTCAACTCTTGTCAACTATTCTATAGACATTGTAGCAAAAGAGAATTTTAAGGAGAAACTTTATTTTTCAGGTGGTTGTTCTCATGTAGATTTTTAGATTAATTCTGAATGTGATACAAAATATGAATAGACCTGAAAAAACTCTCTTCATCAACTAAGTAGGATATTTGTTTTGTTTAGTTCTCAACTTATTATCAAAACATCTTAATAAAGCCATGATGATGCTTTAGAATATTATTAATAAAGCCATAATGATGTTTTGGGATATTATTACTGACAAAAAGAAATAACATTTTAACCATGTTTAAAGCAGGGTTGGTGGCTGGACTAGGGTACTCTGGCCTGTGTGAAAAATTGAATTTTCTGTTTCTATTTGCCACCCCCAGGAGGAGCATAATGATCATAAGCAAAGAGCAAAATTCTCCAGCAAATTAAGTTCTTAAGCATGAATTCTACCTTGCTTTAAAAAGGAAACAACAAAAAGATACACACAGGCTTTTCTTTGTATATATGTGGAAGGTTAGAACAAACATTGATTAGATAGCTTTTGCATCCAGCAGGGATTCTTGCATGCTTGTTGACAAACATTCCAGATGTTGTGGGAGTTCTTTAACCTTTTAAACCCATATTAATCTGTAATTCTTTTGGGAGAGGATCAGCACAACCAAGGAGAAGAGTATACTCTGTGTATTTTACTTCCTTTTGCTGCAGTTGACAGTGAATGACCCACAGCCCTAAAGACCTGAAGAAATCATTACATAGATTTGCATTCAGCCTTGATCCAGAAACCATTATGAAGGAAATGCAAAGCTTTACAATAGCTCTTTTAAGACATTTTATTAATGCATCTGTTCATTATCACTAGCTCTCTTGCAGAGTTCTTACACAGTGGAATTTAAATTTCTTGATGTTATATGTGGCTTAAATGGCCATAAGGAGAGCCTTCACCTCCCTCGGGGCTCATTATTGCATAGGTGTGGAGAACATTATTAAACAGCAGTACAATGGGAGAAACTCCTGAGTATTGTGTTCTGCCAGATGCATGAGAGCTATTACACCTTTGTTCCTACTACAGTATGCACAGCTTTTTGCTGCTTGTCCTTTAAGATTTTCTTTAATGAAAAATAAACAATTTTAGGAGGCAATTTTCCACCAGTGATGCAGGAAGCATATTTTTCTTCAGAATGTGCAGAGTACTCAACACAGAGGGGTCCTGCTCTATAAATAAGGCTTTTCTGGCATGACTGCAAGAGAAATTGCTGTTAGGTGTTGTTTATTTAACAATTTATGCATAGTTACACATGTAAACCACAGTAAGGAAGAACTGAGAGAGAAAATAACTGCAGGGTGCATTGGTGAGAGCTGCAGTCAGCCAGTGCCATTTCTGAAATGAACCTCCAACACCATGAGAGCTTTCCAAAAGTCCCAGCAACAAGCACCAGTTATCATGGAATCGACAGTGGGACTGAAAACTGCTGAAGGTTCAGCATGAGTCAAGCCCTGAACCATAGGTTGTGACAAGGGACTGCTCTCATATCCTCTCTTAGCTTCATGCAAAAACCGAATCCCAGGGACCTCCTGCATCTCTCTTGCCTCTCTGCAGCTTGAAAGGGAATTGGCATTGACTTTAATGAGGATACATTGCTTCGAGATGTCTCTTAGAGATCACTGTTTTGCACTCTCATTTGTTTTTTCAGCTCAAGCCAGACCAGTCTGCAACCTAAAAGCTCCCATAAAAACCTTGCCTCCCACTAATATGTGTGAAAATTCAAATAAATTAAAAATCTGGGCACTTCTGTGCTTAGATGAAGAGATGGTTTACTGCCTCCCTGCAGATACAGAAAAATCTACAATGAGGGAAGGCCAATATAAATTGAGATGGCTTAAAGGCAATTATTCAAATTATATGAAATATTGCATATTCTTAGCCTAAACACAAGATATTTTGTGTAAATACAGGACTAGTTAACAAGATCACAAACACAAAAATGAAAAAAATATGGATTTTAGTAGAGGCAACTCCGAAGGGCCAATTGCAGAGAAAATCCTTACTGTGTTTACATGTTATTTGAAAACAATCCAATTATCAGGATGCTGCAACTGTGAACAGTTTGCCTTCACAACATATAAACAGCTACAACTATTTCCCCAATCCTGCCCCAAACATCATTAATAGCAGTAATTTCAGTGACTGCAGAATACAGCAAATACAAAGATGTTATGGCTGGACTCTTCAGCAAATAAAGAAGCAAAATAACTAGCACTCCCAATACCTAACCTGCAGGCATGCATGGTTCTTCTGAGCTCAGTGTAAAGGTTTACCTGAATAGAACATGCAGCATTTTGAATCAACCAGAGGGAAAAAAGGTATGTTTAAACATTAGTTACAATACTGTTTTCAAAAGAAACCTTTCAATAAATATTTTTCATGACAATTAGCTATGATGTCAATGGATGCATCGAAGAATTTGGCCAAAATTGATTGGTTCATTATCTCTATTTTTCATGTTATATTCAAGCAAAGTACAGCACTGCTGCACTGAGGCTTTCCCCTGACCTGCATAGTGCATGGCATTCTGCTTTTCAACAGCAGAATGGTGTAGCTGCACAAATTGGCTTGAAATATGATGAAATAGCATCATTACTTGTGTATGAAGTCTCAAAATCACTGCACTATGACCTTAATTTTAATTGGCTTTTTCACGAAGCCAGCAGCTAAACCTCACCACTGATGGAAATTCATTCAGTTATTTCTAGGCAGTTCCTAACTCCTCAGCCAGCAATGTGCTAGGTAGTAACACAGTCACTGATTTTCCCTTACACTGTGGAGAACAGGATATGTATAGATACATCTAGAGAATCATCTGTGCTTGTGTTCATCTGACTTAAAGGAAGCTCCCTTGGTTTCCCAGAAGCTGAAAAGCAGATTTCATAAGGAAATCACAAATATGTTTGTCTGTACAAGCCTCCTTTCAGGACTCTTGAGTCCACTCCAAGTATCATTCTCCTCTTCAGTTCCTGACAGTGCCATTGCTGTAGTCTGGTTTGGTCAAATTATTGTACCAGCTCTGCTTGTACAAACAGGGACTCAAAACACCATGTTGAGTACAGCATCATATATTGTCTTTTTTTTTTAAAGCCCACCTATTTTTCTAGTGCACATTTCATGGTATTTTTTAACATATAGTCTTCTTTCCTATTTTCACAGCAAGATCTTTGTTATTTAATGATGAACATCAGCATTTTCCTACAAATATTTTGGTTTTATTCTGATAAATTTACTACCTTTGGTGTCTAACCTTTACAAAAAATAAGCAGATCCTTTTGTAGTTATGAATAGTACTGATGTAATTAAAACTCACAAGAGAATATGTAAAATTAAAAATCTTCAAGCTTTTCCTGTCTAAACTATCATTAGCCAAAGACAGCATTCATTTATGGCCGAAAATGGAGAATCAACAGAACATTTAATATCTGAGCACTGTTTTTTCAGTATTGTCTAGCTTCAATTAAAAAATAAACAAACAAACAAACTCAGCAAAACTAGTAAGAGTAAAATGAGATTGGAAAATTTTCAAGAGATCTGAATTTTTTTTTTATTTACCTATACTCAGACTAAATAGCCACATGCTCCCTTTTCTTGTTTTAATCTTCCATGGATCAGTCCACAGGTATGCAGGATGCAATGTTAACCTGAAAAAGTAGATCAGTAGATCTCTCCACCATTCTTCCTAGACACACAAACCTCCTCTTCCCTCTTATCTTTCCACTCCTAAATAAGCAGACTGATGCTATGGAATGCTTTTGCATCAGGGTATGGTTGCATCAAATCAGTATTCAAGGAATCCAAACATCAACCAGTTGCAGTGTCTCTCCCAAGCAATTTAGCAAGGCTTCATTCTGCTCATAACTTGTCTTCAGGAATTATGACATCTATATTATAAAATTGAGGAAGAGAGGCACTTTGCTGATAAGTGGCATTTATTCAAAATGCTTCCATGTTACAAATCACTTTATGGGCACCCTTTAGACTCAGGCACATCTCTATGTTTTAGCAATTATTCATCATTTCCATGTTCACAATTTAGAGAGTTTTAAAATCAAAATGCATTAGAAGCCTACACTGCCTCAAATGGCCAAACAAGTCTTGATAGCATTTCATACTTAAGAGATTCTAAATAAATTAAATAATGACTAGGGAAGCATGAACCTTTCCTGGTGTGTCTGTGAACACAGTGAAAAGTAGCAACAGTCTCCCAAATCTAGGATATAAGACAAAAACCTGTCTCACAGTCACAAAATATCCTGTTACCATAGTGATGGGGACTGAGCAAATGACTAAAAATACCTGGTCTTATTCACACTGTCTTAGGAATGTGACCTAAATGACACGTGATAGATGATTTTCCTTGAGAAATTGATGGCATTTACAAGGAGGCAACACTGGAAAGCATGTCCCATGTGTGGTAAGACACTCAGAGAGACCACCTTCTCAAAGATGCAGCTTGGAAAGAAAGCTCTCTGGGACAAGGCAAGCAAAAAATTATGATCAAGAGAAACCACATGTAGGTCATTAACTAGTCAAACGCATGAATTACATGTGGGTTTCTCTCACTAGATAAAGTTGGACTTCTTTGGAGCGGCTAATACATAAAATTAACCATAACCTCCAAAGAAGAGCACTGTCCACAAGAATCTCCCAGCTGTGACTGTCAAAGTTAGGACAACTCATGTTTAGGCTAGCTTTGGTTCACAACACCTACATATGTCACTACAACCCAAGAGGGGCTAATAAAGTGTGCTACAGGAGAAGCTACCAGTGGCATCTCCCACATCCTGTTTTATTTAAAAACAGTCATCTAAGAACATTTTCATCTCTGAATGTTTCTGAAAGTCTTCTGCCCTGAGCTGTTCAAGAGTGTTGGAAGGTAAGCACCACAAACACCAGTGAGTGTACAAAGGGGTTAATGTTTGCCTGGAGACATCTGCAAGTGCACACCTGCCACAAAATTGCTCTTCACCCTCTTAAGGATGTTTTAAAATAGTATGGGATTATATTCCAGCATTCTTAGACACAGTGGAATTCTGAAAATATGTATTTTATTTCAAGTTTAACAATAAAATGCTCAGTTTTGAAAAAGATCATCAACACCCCATAAGGTTTATCCTGACTATACTTCTAAGAAGAGTAGTTTCTTATTCATGCAAGGAAAAGGAATAAAGGAATAAAAAAACAACAAACAAAAAGCCCAAAACCTGCAGCACCTGCAGGTGAAATTTTGTACCATTGTAAAGAATTTACGAGGAGCCACTTACCTGAACAGGCCAGCTGGGGGACATACTGAATTCCACTGGGAAATATTGAATATCCACAGTATCTCAAACTCAAACTTCAGACAGATCATTTCTGATGATCTTTTTGACAAATTCTCCCTAGGAAAACCTGATTTAACAAATTGAAAAAGAAAAGTTTTTGTCAGATATATCTTTAAAATAAGGTATTAGGTACTGGAGGGTTTTTTTAGAAATATTCTTCTCATTTTTCAGAAATACTTCTTCAGAACCAAGTTAGCATGCTTGAAATACTTTGTATGAAGACACAGGCCTGTGCAGAGGTTACATGCTGAGGTTCTTTTCTCCTGACTTATTCCTGCACAGAAGGGAAAGTCATGCATCATCCTTGCTGATGAAAGGAGAACAGCTGTGCTCAAACACGTCTCTCCCATATTAGAACCTCACCATATGAAGAGGGGATGGTCAGCAGAACTGGTAGAAAGAGGTTGAGGTAAGTGAAAAATTATTGTGGTTAACATTCTTTTTTTACTTGGCAGATACACTCAACCTAAATCAGTATATGAAGCCTCTCTCCCTAGGATAAAAGGCAAGAGAAAAACTCAGTGGAAGAAATTTTCCCTAGTATTATTATAATGGGAATGCCCATAGATGTCTTGCCACAACTACTTAAAAAAAAAAAACCAAGGAGAACTCATAGCAGTAGGCTGTCAATAATTTTCTTGAGAAATTTAATATATTAAATAATATAGCTTCAGTCAAGGAGGCTAACTCAGAGATAGGTGTTGTATGATTTATTTTGTTCTACTCAGGAAAAGAAAAGTACAAAATAAAAATTAAAAAAGCTTCACAGTCTCTTCACAAAACATTTCAGGTAATCTACTTCTAACTCACAGATTTTTGCAGATTTGGTGAGAGTCTGCAAACCTTTTTCCCTGAGAGGCAGAGGTAATGAGTCTAGCTGATGAACTATTGATTAACAAAGCCATCAGACTTCCTGTAAGTGTTAACACCACTAGATCATATTATACTCTATGTTGTGCATGAGCATCTATAAAATATCGTTTTAAAGAAGATTTAAAAAATTCAAGTAGTATTTCTAACTCTTAGGTGTGAAAAAATGGTTACCTAAGCCCAGCTTGCAGTATTGTGTTTGGATGTATAGTTGAATACTCACCAATTCTCTTTCTCTCACTTTTTTCTCATGAGGGAAGCCGTTTTCTAGTGTATACTTGACTAATCTTGCTCATATTTTGTGGTGAGATGGCCACCTGCTATTCTAGAAGAGGAATTTGAAGGGCAATGGATGAGACAAAAAGGAAGTTTAGATTAACTTTGCAGTCTAAACTTTTTTATTTTCCTTAGTATCATCATATAATCCTTGAGGTGATAAGGACTACATAAACAAAAATATTCAGAAGAATGCAGATGGGAGTGAGCAGAGCACTTGGAGCTAAAGAACAGGCAAGTTTGGTATCAGTCAACTATTTCCTCTTCTTTTAACACTTCTTTGCTTACGTATCAGGAGAAGCAGCCCATGTCTCTATTTATATATATTTTTATTCTATTGAATGCATTATTTTTTTTTCTTTTTTTTTTTAGCAATTGAGATGTAAAAGAAAGTGGGAGAAGTAAGAGTGCAATGAACATTCTGTTAGTTACAGGCTGTGTCTCTACCTGAAAAGCTGCAAGCCCCAGCTTTGACAGTACAACATGCAGGCACACCACGACTCTCTGGAGGCAGAGGGATCAAGTGCTGCACGGGGCATTCTCCTCTAAAAACTGATACAGAGCTTTCTGGAGATGGGAGGATGGGAATGGGGACCAGCACAGCACTCAGTCTCACTGAATTCTCCCTAGCCTTGAAGGTGCAGAACATGACAGTCAGACTAGCTGAGTATGGGGTTTTTTAATAGCAAAATAACAGTAATCAAGAATTCTGACACTGCTAAAATATAAGTGCTGAATGAATTAAACAACCAAAATAATATCTTAACCTTTAGTGTCTTGAATATGCTGTGTTCAACCCACCTTCTGATGTATCTTCAAGTGCAAACAACAGCTTTAAGTTCATCTCCATTGCCAGGGTGCTTTCTACTATCTCAAGAAGCTGCAAAGACTTCCAAGTGAGTTACATTTTTCTTGTGAGTTTGAAGGTCAAGATGTTTCTCTCTAGAATTTAAAGGACAGAAGATTTATTTTTTCAGTTTGATGGACTATGGATAAAAATTCTAGAAAGCAAATTGTAATGTGCACCTAAAATAATTACAGAATCACGTAGAATCCTCTTATTTACATGAATAGCTTGAAAAGATTGAAAAGGAACTCTTGGTCATTTACCATCTACAATTACAGAATTAGCATCCAGATCTTCTTGCCAAGTGTTCTGCTGCAGCTGGATAGATCTGCACAATGCCCACGGCTTTGCAAACTATAAGGATTAAGTTCTTTTCAAAATTGTTAACATTTTGAATTCTTATTCAACTGTACAGCTTTGGTTTTGTTTGGGAGTTTTTTTTACAAAATATGAAGTCATATATGTGTGTGCAAATACAGGGTAATTTGAGAGAGACTAAAGAAATATTTTACCTGTCAGCTCTTACAATTGAACTGGTAATACAAGCTATAGCTGAAAGACATTGAAAGCTTTAAGTGTTTCTTCCATATAAATGCAAACTTTCATGTATTTTATTAATGTGTATTCATTAAACTTGCCAGGAAATTTCACACACACCCCCAACAAAAAAAAAAAAAGAAAAAAGAAAGATTTTAGGAGACAAGAGAAATATATTGAAACCAATCCTTTACATAAGAACACAGCAGGAAATTCTGTATTGGAGATTTTCCTGTCAAAACAAGATAACAGAAATACTAGGAAAGTGAGGATATTCAATATCCTGAAATATACATGTATTTGCTACAATAAAATTACTAAAAGTAATTTTAAAACTCTGAAAGCTCTCAATTTTATCTTGATACATGAGCATGAGTAGAAAGGAGCTCTTTGAAGTTTCATCTCCAAAGTCCTCCTATGTGATTATCTTACTATGGCTCAGCTGAGGAAACAATCACAATATATATGATAAATAACCAAAAATGTTGGATTTTGCATTTCAAGCAGTGTAACTGGCAGAAATGTAAACCAAACCATAGCTGAAAATTTTCCATCAACGACATTTAGGTTTTCTTTTTGTCCCGAAGATGCAATTCTGAATAGAAATAGTAATTTTATATTTAAGGTCATGAGTAGCTGCGTGCATAAAGTCACTTTTAATTTTACTGAATACATCCAGATTGTGCCCAGACTAAACCAATCTGCTTGAAATAGCTTTGAATTAAGAGGAAAATGAGGTTTTATGCCTGGTCTTCATTCAGCAAGGTGCTAGTAAGATAAAATTAGAGAAATGGAGACCTGGGTATTTCTCAAAATATTATCTTTTGGTAGTTTTTTGTTTGTTTGTTTGTTTCTGTGTTTTTGAGGTTATAAAACATTGGGTTTTTTAAAAAGAAAATTACTTAGCTGATGAATTTCATCTGAAACTGATTATTTTCTGGCATTTTATAGTTCTTTCTCTGTGTAACCAAAAGCCTGCAGGATTCCTCATCAGACCATCTTCTTATAATTAAAAAATACCATTTGCACTTATTCATCACTCCCCTCTATGCCACAAAGACATATCTGTTCCATGGATCTTGATCTCTCTACTGGCTAAAAAAATCTTCCAGGTATTCCATATAACCTGACAATATGGCACCACAATTGCATCCTTCACTCATGATCTGACAGACCCTCTAACCTTTCTCACTGACCAAGGAGCTGAACCCTCCAGCAGCATCATTCAGTTCCATACCTGCAGAGACTGTGCATTTGCCATCTTCGCCAGAGAGTCTATCTGAGAAGAACAACATTTTAATTTGTCTGTAGGGTTTCGAGGAGATTGCAGTTTCCTGGGCTGCACAGGGAATACCCTGAGTGGATACCCATCACCACAGTTCTTTCTAGACATGCCTATGAGGTCCAGGTGATGCATATCTGCTCTAAGACAGGAGAATGTGCCAAGCATGGGAATATTCAAGGGCTACATCTCTGCACTGATCAAACCCACTGTTTTCAAAGACGAAGAAACATCATTATGTTAGATGGACAAGAATGGAAAAACATGACTGATTATCTACATGGATATATAGAGTATACACAGCATTTCTACATATTATTTTTTGTCAAATTTTGAGAAAAAGTTTATCCAAGGCAATTATCTGTATTGGGAGGGCAGGGTGCATTATACTCTCTTGAAGGAAGAAAAGCTTGAAATGGTGTCATAACATTGTTTTTATATTCATTTCAGATTCTACTTAAAGTTTGATGCTTCAAACAAGATCCTCAAATCAATAGGTAAGTTAAGGAAGAGACAGATTGTTTAAGGAAGGCAGGGTATTTGGACAGAAGGAGAGAAAGTCTTCTGAAAATCAGCACATTTAATTATTTCTTTTGTTTAATAAAAATGTGTTCAGATCAGTTCTGATTAAGTTACCATTACATTCTTTTGTAGATCCATGATAAAAAAAAAAAATTATGTGAAAGATATGGACAAGTGGCTGTTTGAAAGATCAAGTGTACAATCAAACCCTCACTTAGGTACAGCAGCTGTCTGCACTACAGATGTCTTTGTAAAATCAAATTCATGCTGCAGATCTGATGGGAATGCATTGAATGGCTCTTCCTACTGAATTATACATGGGGTAATTTTTTTTTTATAATATCACAATTTAATTTTATGCAATTTACATATTCTGATTAATAGTGCAGTGCAAAGATATATTTAATATGCTCTGGCACTGCTGTATAAATAATGTCTGACATCAGTATTTTGTGCTGTTCTTTAAGATTAATTAATTTTAAGGTTGTAGTCAAGTTACACTACTCTTTCTCTTATATGCCACAAAAAATGTATTCTAAACTACCTTTTGCTTAATGTAATTTCTCTCAGTTACACTATCTCTAATGAGAACTTTTACAGGAAAATATGTTGTTTTAATAGAACAAGATAGCTAAACTGGAAAAAAAAGTGCTTTTTATTTAGTAAGTGTTTAGAATATACTAAAGCAGAACAAATACCAAGCGGGATGGTTGAAAAGGAATTTCTATCAATTTATCTGCATTGATGTATATTCCATCACTTACAAATTTCAGTTCAGATAATGCTACTAATTAGTTTTGGCTGATATTGGAGTATTTTGTATGCCCCATTTATAAAAGCTGTTTGCCCATCTGTTAATAGGTTGGAAGTGATTAAAGGACACTTATTTTGGCTGTTGCAAAGGCCAAATCATTTTAAAGCTGCAAATAAGTGACAAAATCAGCTAAAGGTTTGCCAAGTTCAGGACCTAATTTTCTTAAAGCATTGTGGTGTCTGCTTCCTTTCCCTCCTGCCTAAAGCGCCTCTGAGTTTTCAGTATATAAAAGCAAAAATTCACTCTACTATGGCAGGCTACACCTTCCATCTATTTGTTTAAACTGAGGTTTTAATGAACTTTGAATGTTTTTCAGATTTCTAGCATTTCTGCTGTTTGTCGACTAGCTTTGAAGCATTGCTTCTGGGAGCTTAATTAAAATGGGGCTTACAAGAGTACTCAGTATCACTGTATTTTAATACCTGCGCCTACTCTTCCTGTCTATTGTTTCATCAGTGTGCAAAAAAGAATGGGAAAGCCAGAGGAAAAGGAAGACAAAAAATAGGATAAATAATTTGGTTGACAAGGATAGTCATGGACAGTGAGCTGGGAATCAACAGAAAATCAAAACCTCTAATGATACAATATTTATGCGTGCCATTATTGAGAGACAATTATAAAACTTCAGTTCCATCCGGCAAAGAGTCATAAGCTAAACTTCAATGAAGGTAAGAATTAGCCTTGTACACAGAGCTGGAATAAATCCCATATAGCATTTACATCCTATGGCCTACCTGAGGGCGAAGGTCACATTTAAATGATACTCTTTTTTCTACATATACTTAACTTAATGCTTTGCAGTATGAGGACAGAAGCTTTTCATTGCTACAATGAAAAGTAGCAATCGAGTTGTGAAAAGAGCATTTACACAGATATTCTTCCCCTGTTTTTTCTGCAAACTCCTGAATACTTTTTTCTTGATGGGGTTTGAATGTAATACCAAAGGGAAAAGAGCAATAACTAACTCTCGACTTATTCTCTTCATCTGCAAATTTAATTTTATAAATGAGCAACATAAAGTGCTACCGACATACATTAAAGAAATACCACCTGCTTCGAACTGCTTTAATGGAAAATCTGTCTAGCACTTTCTTTAATGATTATATGTCTTAAAAATTCAACAAATGAAAGGATTATCACCAAAATCATATTAATCTGAAAAGGATTAACAGCCTACTGTTGAAAGACTTCATGAACTGCAGTAGGAGAGGATCTGAAATAAAAATGCAAAGAGCTTTTCACATAAATAGTGCAGAAAGACTGTTAAAGGTTGAAGCAGCAAAAGTGAAAATGGACTGTAATGAAGAATGGGGATGTGAATCAAACACATCAGTGGTGAAAATAAAAGAAAATCGCAGAAAACATTCTGTAAGCTTTAACATCCTTAACACCTGTATATGCATTTTCCTTTGCAGGTTTCTGTGACTGGCTGCACTCTCATTATCATTTGTAATTTTGGACAAATTTAGATTCATTATTTTAAATGTCTTGTTTAAAGAATGAAAATTTTATTGAGCATTCTGAACTTAATGAAATGCTGAGAATGAACCCTTGGCTTCCTATGGATACAGATCTTTCGAGGGTTAGAAAGACCTCCCACAGTCTGCAAAATACTTTATCTTCAACAATACACAATTTAGCTTCTAGAATTTCAACACACAAAAAGAATGTTTTATTTTTCTGTAATATCTTCCCTGCCTGTAGGACATTAATGGAATCGTGGCCAGGCATTTCTTGTTATTTAATGGCCAACAGAGTTCATTTCATCAAACCTCATTCAGTAGTTATTCATATTCATGAAGACACTTAAGGATGTGTTTGATTTTAGCTTTAGTAGGATTTAAGGATATGTTTAAACTTCGGCACATACTTAAAACGCTATGCTGAATTTGGATGGAGGCAATCTCATGCTTACCTGAGCTAAAGTTAAAATTAAGCGGATGCTTAAGTATTTTGCTGAATACAGATGGAGTGCTGAACTGCATCCCAGTGATTACTCATAAGTGTCAGTATGTTCTCAATCCAGAAATTATCACTTTACAAATAAAATCTGAAGATATGCATATACATAATCAATGTATGGCTGAGTAGAATTTTGATGACCAGCTAATTACAATTCATGCAGACATAAATTAATAAGGGGATGAAACACTGCTCGAACTCAAACATACATCTCAAATTATTCACTTGGGCTGCACACAGAAGATAAAAATAGGACAGTAAAACAAAATGGAAGCATAAGGACAAACCATAATGACAAGCACAACAGTAGCTTTTGCTTCCGGTTGAAGACACCAATCTAAATCTCAGTGGGACCAGTTTAGTTGGGCCTTATAGTAAAACTTGCCTGGTTTCCTGAGGCTGGAATCATGTTAAGAGGATGTTAATATGAACATCAAACAAACAAAAGCCAGAATCACGATTCTGAGGTTTTGCGGTTTAATGACATTGAGATTCTAAGGGTTCCACTTGGAAATAGTCTAAATGTATGACTGTGACCGGCTTATGCTTATGCTTTCTAATTCCTCTGTCAGTTTTCAATATTAATTACCAAAAGAAAAACATTGAAAAATAAGTTTGAAAACAACTACTTCAGTTTCATCTGTACCTCATATTCCTCCTTTTTGACTTAGCATTTGATACAGAGCTTTACTTTTAGTTGGCTTGGAAGACTACTGTAGTCTGGAAAGACAGAAAAAAGACCTTGTGAATTAGATATGTAAAATCTTAGACAGCTCATGACTGCCATATATTTCAAGAACTCTACATATATTTTAAAAGGTTCCAAACTTAGACAGGACTAAAAACAGTTGAGAGATATAAATCTACCTAATCAGTAACCACAAATGCTGGGGATGAATAAAGTAATACTTTGCTTTAAACTTCAGTGTACAGATTCAAAAAAGGAAAATATTGCTTTCCCATTTCCATCTTCTCAGTGACTACTCTCTGTCTTGCTACCCAATAATTCTAACAAATCAGGGTGTTTGGCTTTTGCTTGATGTATTTTTGATCTTGATACCTCTTAAGAAGGATACATCATCTATTTAAAAAAATGGAAAAAAAATTCCAACAAAATAACCCAGTATATAATAGAAGCATGTCCTTGCCATTTTAATTCCTGTGTTCCCGAAGCACAGATTTAAACAAAAAATGTATCTCTGATATCCTGATCCGTTATCTCTGTTGCCATCCATGGATGGTAAAATGGTGTTCAGGATCTGTTATCATTCAACGTTTCCCTACCTGATTATTCCCATCTTATCTAGCCTGTTTTATGACAGAAACTATCCCACACCTCTGGCAATTCCATACGCTACCTCCTAGATTTCTTCTCCTTTTAGGACAGCATGACTGGCACATTGTATTTTGTCACTAACTTGTGACTGTAGCATGGCCACACCACCTAGAAGGACACAGACACGGTGATGTTTTCTGTTCAGACCTAAATTCTTTTCCTTTCCATACCCAACCTCCTACTGTGTTTTGTACTCCTTAGGATTAGCAGTTTCATACAATTAAACAGCAATTTTAAGCTCCTGCTTGTGTGAAAATGCCAAATTCAGGGCTTATTCAGGTGTTAATATATAGAGGAGTTCTCTCCACCAAACATTTTCATTACTTTTCAAATTGCCAGCATGTTTTGATGAACAAATCTTGTTTTAAAAAGTCAGATATGGTACATGCTAGACTCATGTAGGCAATTACATTACAACTACAACTAAACCATTCTTTCAGGCATTTCATTTAGCAAGTTTACCCACTGAGTCTGAATTCTAGAGGCTGATTATCATTTTTTTAATCAAAGAATGCAGGTTTTAAAGGCTGCAAAGTCAGTGCCCTGACATGTATTGCAGGTTTCCAGCAGGGAGGTATGAGTTACTCAACTGTTAAACATTTTTCTCATAAAGCCAAGCATGCAATTCAAGCAACTGCTATTGCAAATAGAAGACCTGGCTCGCCACAGCCTTGTATATTTTAGGATCATCAGGCACCACATTATCTGATGGGAGAGCTAAAATGCATGCAGATGCTCAGGAATAGCCTTATTTAGTACTTCATTTTATAGGTGTATAATTCTTGGGTCATTTATTTAATAAGTTCTGTGTCACCACTGAGTAGTCCTGCCCAATTTAGTTGCCTCTTATATTAGCTAGCTATATATTGGGTTTTGCTTCTGGTTGTAATCTAGGGATTGGAGTCCTGATGTTGCTCCTCCCAGAACCAGAGTGGCTAAAGCCTATAATTTTATCAACCCCATTCATAGGAAACCCTATCAGCCATGTAAGGTATATGCTGGAAGATTATCTACATTTTAGTTCATGTGGTCTAAAGCCAAGACAATGACTAGTAAAGTCACCCTCCATAATTTAATATGAAGATGAAATTATGCTTCTTCTGCAATTGAGATGTGACTAGTTATTTAATGAAGTCTGGATGTTAACACCAACTGTCTGAGGAAAAAAACATGAGAAAAGAGTGGACATAGAGGTGCAGTAGGCAGAGGATCTGCATAAAAACCTCAAGAGCCATTCTCCAAAAATTCCTTTCTGGGCAAAGATCCAGCACTACTTTTGCATGTCTGGGCTTAAATGTATGAATTCAGGAAAGGATAGACACTTGAAATAACAGAGAGAGATACTGGGTATTTTAGCAATTCACATGAAATTTCCCAAATGCTATGAAGACATTGTCTGAGGCAGTCTTATATCCTCCAACTGTGCATATCAGAATGATTCTGATTATGAGCTGATAACAGAAACTAAAATCCTACCATGCAAGTGATCAGCATGGGCCAGATCTCTGAAGATCTCTGATATTCATGACTCAAGTTTCAAACACATAAAAATGTTGTTCATTTCAAAAATGATCATTTTGAGATGACAAACCATTGATCAGCAGATTGCCGCACATAAGACTTAATACAGCTGTGTGAAAATTAATTTTCACCTTATTTTCTTAAGTATTCTTTCTTTATTTAAAGAAAGAATATTGTACTTTGCTTTCCAAAATTTGACCACGTAACTTGAAGCATGTCCCCCTTTAAAAATAAGGAAAATCATGTCATCAACCCCTGAGAAGTGGGAGTTGAGAAATACAGGCAAAGGTTCTTTACAACTTGCACTGCCAGGCGATTTGATACTCTGCTGTAGCAAAGGAGTCAAATGGCTTTATCCTCTCAGAATCTTCCAAGTAAAACAGTGCAGCAAAGCATGTGTTTAACCCAGAATGTGCTGCTCCCACTTTACACCAGGATGAGCCACTTGCCAATTGAGTTCAGTCTCCTGCCTCCCACTTGCAAAAGGGGTTTAATTGGCACTAACAGCAATCTGCACTCTGACAAGGTTGCTGAGAGAGACCAAAAAAACCCAACAAACAAACAAACAAACGAAAAACCAAAAAACAGCAACAAACCCACTTAGATGAAGACCTCATACAGCGTATTTCTTCCACAGTCCTCTCTCTCTGTTCTGGTCTACAACCACCCCAGTGTGTAGTGACTCTTTGAATAGCCATTCCTCCCTCTAGATTTCCAATTTTTATCCCTGGCCACCCAAAAGTTCACAATTCCTTCCCTTTGCTTCCCAAACCGTCTTTCAAGTCTCCAGTATGTGGTCCAATGGATTGGATATGCTTTCATGTGAGGCTACCTCCCCCTTTCAAATTCCCAGCTTAATTATGCTGGAGACAAGGGTGGCCTACAATAAAGACCTTGCTTCCACTTCACAAGCCACCTGTTATCTCCCTCTCCAACCTGCCAACTCCTCTGCTGTTTCCCAGTCCTGCTGCTCGCCAGCCCACTGTGCCATCTGCACAGCAGGAATTCAGAGATAAACTTACCAAGTGTTAGAAGTCTCAGCTTTGTCTCCGAGCCGGTGCTGCTTTGTGAGCAGAATAATTATTCTGGAATAAAAATAAGTTTCATTTAAGTATAATGTCTGCATGGAAAACTACTCCAGAACCAGGGATATCAAATTATTCTATTCTAGCTCTGCTAGTTTGCTTCCTCTTTTCTACAGGGCCCGAGTCTACCTTAAATTTTCCTACTCATACAAGTTGTATATGGATATAACAATTATGTTAATCTACAAAAAGAATTAGAAAATTACTCAAAGTGGAATTTAAAAATTAGCAGCAATTTCAGAGAGTAATATTTGAAACCTTTCTGAAACTGGGGAGAAGCTGAAATGCAGAAATCTGATTACTCAGAAGACTATTAGAAGGCTTCAGAAGATTTCTTTCCCAAAGGTTATTAAAAGCAAAACAAAAAACCCCACACCAAACAAAAAGAAAAAAAAAGCTGCCAACCAGTGATCACCACAACCCAGAAACCGGACTGAGTGCTATATGACAAACTGAAAGAGATTACTAGTTTTCAACCAGGGAAAAAAGTTCCACTTATCTATTATGGCTAGTGGCCCCTTGCCACAGAAACTAAGGTCCTTAGTTTCTGTGACAAGGTGCCACTGGACCATTATTGGTCCCAGTGTCCCATAATGCTGGACATGGCCTGAATACATAAAGTATAGAACAATTACCATCCCAGAAAATTCACAGTTGCAGCAAAGATCATGAGAAACAGAAGTACAGAAGACAGACAGATAAAATAATACAAGAAAACCATGAAGTGGATTCAATTTACATGACACAAAGCTGTCACAGTACACCAGGAACTAAATGCTCGTTACTTTAGATCAGAGAGTATGGTAAATGTTAACCTTAAGAATGAGCATAAAGTGCATTAAAGAGGATGGTCTGGACCATCTACAAGCAGCACAGAAAAAAATTCACCTTCAATTCCATGCTGGAATATTGAAACTGTCATCATTCATCAATGGGAAGAATAGAAGTTGATCATTCTATTGTGAGATGATAGAGGGGGGAAATATTTCATATTTTGTTCAATTCAGATTATTGTGGTATCCTGTCTGAACTGGTGAATTTGAACTATGCAAGCACTTTGCATGATAAACAGTAGAACTCTTTATCAGCTTTGAATCATGATGCAGGAATGGGTAATTCACAGCCAGCTTTGAAAGGGCTTTTGATTTAAATAACGATCTCCTGTTTTAGGTCGAGTGCAAAACCCTACTAAAGTGCAAATCACAAGCAAACAACACTATCTTGTCTCTTAAACCACCACAGATATATCCTATCTCATCCAAAAGAAAATAAATCAATAATTCAAAATAATGGCATTCTGGCAATGGAACACCTTGCCTATAACATATTCCTCCTCATGTGTCTTTTGGGGAAAGATTTTATGAAGTATATTTTAAAGTTTAACAAACCATTCTCATGTTTTTGTTTCTGCTAATTTTACAGGAAATACATGAAAGTCATTCTGAAATAAGAATATCCCTTGTGTCCAGATGCAAGCAAAGCTACAGGCATCTTCTGAGCACACTCGCTGTTTTATCCAGGTTCACAAGTTACATTATCTCTGTTGCCTTTCTCATTAAGTAAAATGCAATCAGACATGGAAATACTCAGCAAGGTGATTTTCTTTCACATGAAACGTCCAGTAACAAAGATGTCTTTGTGCATGCCATGCTTTCTACTTCCCCACTTCTTGTCTGCATTTTAATCCAGGTTACCTTTTCTTCTTAGTAGTTTAGACTTTGTATTTGGTTTTAACGACATAAAAATGCCATGATGCAAGCACAAAGGTTGTGTAACTTACCTACCATGGTAGCTTATCCACCAGGAATATGGGTACTGTAAATAGCTGAGTTGGAGCTGAAAATAATTAAAAGAATGCGCACTGGGTTCAGTTGTGAAAACAACGTAACTGCAGTGGGAACACAGGCCCATCATCCAATCTGTCATGTCTCTGGACAATGTGTCTTTTACAGACTCACTCATAACTTCACAAGGAACTTCAAGATTTTGAAGTTCAGCTTTGGTTTGCTGCAGAACAAAACCAAGGGATTCTACAATTGTGGAACTGAAATGGAATAAAAGGCCTTGAATGGATAAGCAAAGAGATTTCAACCTCACTTTTTCAACACCTTAAACAACCCCCCCAACTGCATGCTTGGTTTCCTGAGATGGTTTGAATTTCTGTTTTTCTCCTCTAGTCCCCACAGCAGATACTACCCTACACCTGAGAAATTATTTTTGAGAAAAATTCTTTGAAATTCATTTTGGGGGGAAGGGGGAAACATTTCAGCTGTAGAGCTTCAGGATTTGTCTTAAGTCAGCATGTATTTCTCAGTCATTTGTTCCTTGTTGAGGAAGTGGTGGCTTAAATTTGCTAAAAACACTTTTCAATAAGCACAGCACAGTAACGTCAGTGCACCCTGTCCTGGTGAAAGTCTCTGCAGTGCCACCGGAGACACTCAACTCCCAAAATTCCATAAACTCATCCTTCTCAGCGACATCTGTTCCTGACACTTTGCTCCTTCCATAGAAGTAAAATTGCATGCTTATCTCATCCTTAATATCAAGAAAAATTAAAAATCAAGGAACTCTTTTAAGGCCAGATTAGAAATAACACATTTTCAAGAAATAAAAAAACGGAGTTTTAGTTTAGATTTAATGATCAGGTGCCTCTCTAGGCAAGAGTTAACCTGATTTATCTAGGCTGCCCAGGACTTCCCCTGTCAAAGCTAGACAAAGTTAGACATTTACTTTTTGAGAACAAAAAAAATTTAAACAGAAAATAAAATTTCCAATTTTTTCTTGCAAACCTTTCAGTCTTCACAAGTGTTTTCAAACAGGCTAAAATAAGTTTACAGTTATTTTATTAAATAATAGGATTTATGCAGCTCTAAGGTCAAACCGAAAACTTTTAGTAGATTAATTACCTCCCCCAGCTGCTTGCTACTTTAAATTGCTCTTAACATTTCATCTTACCTCCAAATAATATAGTTTCTAAACCTTGTGTAGAGAATGTGTAAAGCTTTGTTAAATTCTTCTGTTATGTTCTGAGCTTTACCTCATTTTAACTATTTGAATTTGAGAATTTGTAATCTCTGCCCTGTCCAATATTTTTCATAAAATATTTCCTAAAATTGCTATAAAAGTAGGAAAATACATCATTTATCCAAATTATTTCACATTCGTTATTTGAACTCTTCTGATTCTCTCCCCCATCCCAGCACAGGGAGTGAGTGAGCTGCTGGCTGGGGTTAAACCACAGCACTGAGCCACAGGCGCCTGTTTAAATGTCCTTTATTAGTAGCTCAGCCAGTACTCTTTTTTTGAAGCTTAATCCAGGTAAATTTTGTCAAGGCCTTGGACGGTAAATAGGCCACCCTGCTGCTGCCATGTGCTTTTGGAATGCTGTGACCCAGACTGCACAATATTTCTGATGAGGCTGCATTGGTTATTTATGGAGAAGCTCTTCATTAATTCTTTCTGCATTGCTATACTATACTTTCTCTTTTCTGTTCACAACATTTATATTTAATAGCACATGAGAGCTCAGCCTTCTACCCAAGCTCAACAAAAATTCTGTCAAATATTCACTAATGCTAAAAGATGAAAAACACTAGGGAAAAAGGACTATGTAAAGAATTCTGTGATAAAATGCTTAAGGCTCAGGCCATGCTTATCAATTTTCCTACTCTCAGATGCCTTCTGCAACCTCTCCTAGTGTAGGATTTTGCTTCATTGACTGCTAGATTCAACATTCTCTCTAATGCAACATAATGGTAATTCCTGCAAGGAACTGATGGGAGTCTTATGGCTGCTACCAGGAGAGATGAGCTCCCTAACTACTAAGTTACCAAATTGCTTCCTAGAATATATTGGGGAAAAAATGAACAAGCAAACAAAGCACACCACAGAAAATTCTGCTCTATATTTCACAGAGCAGTCACACCATACCATTAGGAATCATGGGTTAAGCCTCTACATGTGAGAAAGAACAGGATTTAAAGATATTTCTGCCTATTGCACTTTTAAATTTGTTTGATTAAGCACATTTCTGTTTAGTGGGAGGGGTTGTACAACTTCTAACTCTGTCTGTGAATGCCTAACTCATGGAATCCACTGAAAAATTCACTAATTTGAGTCACTTGTAAAAACCTTGAAAATTTCAGACATACTTCAGAATGTTGGCTATTGCCTGTATTGATATTAATCCCTCCTCTAAAATGAGAAATTATATTTGAAAAATATTTGAGACACTCAGGTATGAAAGATAAAAGAGCAGCAGTCTACTGATCACAAGTAAATATCTTAATGTAGAGACATTCAGAGTTCCCAACATACTGGGCTCTCTGTTCCAATTGCATATTCCCACAGCTTGGCAGTAAGTCTTTCCACTATACACAACACTGCTTACCTTGCAGCCTGAGAAGTTAATAAATACCAGCAATATCAAAAATAGATTGATGGGAAAAAAAAATATGTTTATAAACCTTTGAAATACCAGGGGCCAGTGAATCAGAATGAAATTTTTAAAGTAAGCAAATTCTTTTTTTTTTTATACCTTTCCAAGTTTTCTGACTCTTATTGGACTTTATCAGTCCCAAATTAAGTTCCCTTCTGAACTGCCATTGTGTTCCATTTCTATATCAGGCTTTTTCATCTATCTCTTTCCCATAAAGAAGATTTCTGCAGGGTCAGCCAGGTGTGCTTTTAAACTTTTTACAGGTAAAGGCTATTGCAGGAATCCCACAAAGATACATCTATGTTAGCTGATAAATCAGTGAGAAAAGCCAGAGTTTAAACCAAGCTTGTCATAGAAGCCTCTTTACCAGTTAACATCGAACTCCAAAAATTAATGCATTGAGGGAAGAGAAGCTGATGAAGATTCACAGCTAGCTCATGGCGTTTTAAAATAGGACATTCATTTTTATCTATAGTATTTGCAAGAAGTTATTACCTAGAATATAGAAATAACAATTCATAGTTTATTTGTACGTTTACTAACTTTGTGTTAGATCTTAATTCAAAGCATTTGAATTTTATCTGTAGAGTCAGTCTATGGGTGCTTTAAAACAGTGAACAAGAAAAATAGCAGCCAGGATCTAGAAATATAAAGCAGTCATAGAACAAGGTTGAAGTTTGCATCCACTTTGATGTCTTTTATATTGCCAGGATATTTTAAATAACACTGTGTTTCATCCAAGCATCAAAATAGGAGAATGAACTCCATGTCTAGATTGCAACTCTCATTACATTTATTTTAAATAAAGCTGCATAACAAGAAATAAGTATTTTCTGAATGTCTCCAGTGGCTGAAGCCTTAACGGAATTAGGATATTTTTGTTTTGTTTGGTGAAACTTTCAAAGTATACAAAAACTTAAGTGTTTGTCTAATGGAATTTTGAGTAATCTATAAACCTTAACTCCCACATTAATAAATACAACAATTGAAACCTCATGGGTTTTCCTAAAATACCCAGTGCTTAGACTGTGTTTTGACAT
This sequence comes from Ploceus nigricollis, assembly GCA_013399945.1. Lineage (NCBI taxonomy): Eukaryota > Metazoa > Chordata > Aves > Passeriformes > Ploceidae > Ploceus > Ploceus nigricollis. The sequence goes on along the minus strand of VXBC01003613.1, from coordinate 88,198 downwards.
GCCAAATTATTGTTGAAGTCTGAGTTTTTCTTTTCAATTTTTGGTTGATTTTGTGAACGCATTCATTTTACTCACCATTTTTAATGTGTAGAATGCAAACTTTCTGGGGCAGGAGCTGCCTATACTCACATGTAGGTACAGCAGCTATCTATGCAAAAATTACTGTTTCTGTTCCCAAACTCTTTCATCTCCCAGCTTCACTCTTTGTCACTTCTAATCCAGCTTTCACCCTATCCTAGCTCCTCTGGACTGCTGCAATTTTATTTTAGGTTACCTATGTAAACTAGATTTAACTAACACACCATGACAGTGCTCATCTTCATTTTCTCTTGCAGACACATACTTGGGCTACTTCAGGGCTTTTTAAGAGCTTTCAAATGCAATAATTCTGGTTTTGTAATCTAAATAGTATAGAAATTCTCAGTCCATTTTTTTTTATTTCTACTGGTTTGTGAAATTTGTGTTTTCACTTCATTTTTATTGATTTACATGTTGCTGCATGTAAATCAATAGTAAAGGATTTGGAACACTGAAATTTGTTTTCTCTTCTCAGACCTCTTTTTCTCAGCAAAAGGAGGTCTGTTACTCTTCCTAATAGCACAGCTACTGCTGGTAGCACACTTCCAGTGCCAAGCGGCCAATGTAAGGTGCAATGATTCATGGTATAGAAATAGCTATTGAATCAGCAGTAATTGTACTTTTGGTGTCAGGTTCAACAGCAACAACAAAACCAATCCCTGCTAACCCACAGAAATGGAACTGGTCAGTGCCAGACACGGAGTATTTCTTAGAATTCATCTGTTGTATATCTCCGTTTCTAAACCTGGTTATTTAAAATGAAAAATAGATTCTTCATTATCTTTCATTAAAGTATTGTGAAACACCCTTCTATATTTTAAACAAAGATACGTATTTAGCAAGTAGTTTCATATCATTGGAAAAACATGCATTTTGTTTACTAGAAATGCACCAGAGAGACTGCGACTAGAGAAGAATAAGGCTTCTGAAAGTGCACCCACAAAGGTTTGCTTTTCAGGGTTGATATTACAAGTAATTAGGTTGACATTTAATGAATGACATGTCTAAGGACTGCTAAAGCCAACTTAACAGGCAAACAGAACAACCTTTTTTTTGTTTAGAGAAGGTAGTAGTATTGTTGCACGTTTTATGTAAAGTGATTTTGCCAACTAATGTTGAAGACACCTGCATTCATTAAATACTTGAAATAAAAATGCTCTCTGTTAATTGAGTTTCTGGTACGGTGCTGTGTGCTTAGTACAAGCTCTGATAAGAGCTCCTGTGGTAAAGATGAGCAGGCCCATACTAGAGTTAGAATAAACTGACCCTCAATTAAAATTGTGTGGCTTTTCCAAGCAGGTTTAAAATCATAAACAATTCAGACAGCATTTTCCATTTTTATAAAGAAGGGAAAAGAAGAGAAAAGAAGAAAAGAGAAGAAAAGAGAAGAGAAGAGAAGAGAAGAGAAGAGAAGAAAAGAAAAGAAAAGAAAAGAAAAGAAAAGAAAAGAAAAGAAAAGAGAAAAGGAGGCAGATCTGTTGAAATTATATGTTCTTAAGCTTTTCCTACACTTTACAATTTAATTTTATACTGGCAAGAAACTCTTTGGAAAGATCAAGAATGCATGTGTTAGCCTGGTCATCCAACCCAGAGGATATGTTTGTTTACATGCAACACATTTCAAGGGCACTTAGAAAACCACAGTAATTCAAGAAATACGTCTGAAATTTGTCTCATTTCCTGCTTTTATTAAGAATGAAATTAAATGTTTATGTCATGATAGTCTCATCAGCTTTATTTTTGTGCATTAGAAATCTGGAAATCTCTTCCAAGTGCCTGTAATATCAGTCTCAATTCACACAGTTCAGCTGCTGGGTTAGCACACCCACACCTCACCAGGGAATAGAATGGAGTCTTCAACCCAAATGGAAGAAACCTGGTTATAAATAGAGTTCCCATTTAGCACCTTTTCTTTTTTTTTTCTAATTTCTGATGGGTTTTATTTCACTGCTTAAACATGGATAAGGCAGAACTACAAAGTTATCCTGTTTAAAAAGAAATGTGAGCAAAGCCACTGACTCTTTTATTTTCCTAAGGCCATCAATGCCATGAGTGATGATTTGGTCTAGTGAACCGAGTGGCCCTGTCTTGAGACAGTATTAGCATGTACACAAAAGTTTGGTTTAAATCTGGAGTATGAAAGAAAATAACGTGAAATGCTGGAATGAGTATTGAATGTCCTATCTTCTATATTCCTAAGATTTTTGGGGCTAAATGACACATATTTCTTTTGCTCTTTCATTCCTTTCTTTACTAATTCCTTTTACAATCTAAAAGAAAAAGACAGTGAGCCTCATAAATTAAAGGGAAAATAACTTTTTTTTCAAAACCAAGCGATACTTTTCAAGAAAATTTTCATTTCTAAAAAAGAGAAAAGCCCATAGTTTGCAGCAGTCTCGAATAAGTAGAAACATAAACTCAGATATAAATTAATACGGGGTTTTCCATTGCAGTGTACAACTAGTCCTTGCAAATAATCAAAATATGCCACTACAAGGGCTCACGTCCACCAAAGCACAATTTGTTTTACAAAAAAATAGAGGCACACACCTCAAAACTTTGGTGGTCCCTTACTGTCATTGCACTAGCATAGGAACATTGATAGAGGATAGCCCTGAAATTTCCAGTTCAGAAAAGACACTTCAAAAGTGTCTTCACTGACACTCCTTGACGTCTCTCCTACTGCATCTCTTGTTGGCCCCTGCTACTCTTTACATCTGATCCCACAGCTGATATTCTCCCTTCAACTCCTTGTGTAGCTGATCCCCTCTTAGCTGATCCAGCTCATTTCCAGCCTCCCAGCAATACCCTGTTTCACAGCCTTTCTTTATTTCAGTCATATAAACCTTTCCATTAAAGAGCTCACTTTCTGCCCACAAGGCACTTCCATGGGCCTATTTTATTGTAGTGAAAATGCAAACAACAGGGAAAAGAATCTTGTACACACGTGAATGAATTGTGCTCCTTCAGAAAAAGCCCTTTGAACTGCAGTTTCTCTCCCTTCTTCCCCAGCCCTTGTCACCATGGGTTATTTTTCAAATGTGCTTTCACAGCAGCTCTTCATTGAAGTGAATGGTACCACTTTTGGACCTTGGTATTTGTGCAGTAATTACTATTGTTCAGCCCTGTGTTTAATAGGCAAGTGAGAGGACTTCTAAAAATACAGCAGCCCTCATAAAGATTGCTTACAAATCCCTTCAGAAATACAAAGCTGTGGTCCCAAACAAACCCTGTTCCATTCAGCAGTTTTCTGTTCAGCTGTAGCGCAAAAACACAAGATAAAGACGAAGAAATACTGGGTCAGAAGAAACAGAGGAAAGGAAAAAAGACTGGAGTTCAAACAACGAAGGCCTTGGTTGGTAGAGTGAAAGACTGTTTTATCAGTGCTGCAAACTGTTCTCTTTTCCATTGCTTCAAAATCAAGAGAACTCTAATTTGCTCTAAACAGCTTTTGATTTTATCAACAAAGCATCAAAGGGCCTGAGCAATACAATCTTTTGTAAAGGTCAGATCGTTTTCCTGTCTTAGAAAGCAAAATCTCCTCACCTTTTTTATGTTATTATTTGAACTTTATTTGAAAATACACCATTTACTTACAGTGCTACAGCTCTTTCTTCTCCTTTTCTTTCTGCAAATCTTATTTCCAGCTAACACTGTCCTTTATGAAATGAAAGAGTTTACATGTTTTCCCATTAAAAAAAGCCCCATCAGTTCTCTATCTTCATGTTACTAAATAAGTATGGGCTTTGGGTTTTTTTCTGATAGATGCATAAGCATGAACTGTGATGAATAGAGAAAGAAAAATAAACAGTTCCAGAGTTTCCTGTTGTAGAATGGAAGTGAGCCATCATAAAACATAGCCCCCACAAATTGTGCTAAATGGTTTGAAATTACACTTGTAATAATGTTAATTACCAATAGCCCAACTATTTTAGGAGAACATAATTGAAAACCAGTTATGCTGGAATCTAAAAAGGCTAACATCTCTTCATCTGACACTATTTTTCTTCTTTTTGATGGAAAAAAATATAATTTCTATTACACAATAAGGAAGAAAATAGGTAAATGTACCTGAAGCAGACAGGACTAATTTGACTGCTTCTTAAAAACCCATTTATATTGAGCAGCCAAATTGAATCCCAGCCTTGATTTTCTCCATTCTACCCAGGTGTGACTGACTACAGGTCAGCTAAAATGGTGATGGAAAAGGGAATTAGAGCAAGACTTATGCTTCTGCTGGAGCTCAGCAACTTGCCAATGTCCCTTTAGAGAGGAAGAAAGGGTGCAGATGTTCTTATACTGAGTGAGCTCAAGAGAGAGTGTGATTCTGCAATCCCTACATTTAGTAATGAGTCTGAGCAACATGCAAAGACCTCCAGCTTTTGGCAGTCCTTCAGCTCTGAAGATCAGGTTTTCAAAACCATTCAGCTGTCCTAGATAAAGCAGTACCATCCAACACTTGGCCTTTCAGCTTCTGGCCTCTATTGCACCAAGTCTTTAATTCAGAAAACAGATTTCCTATTAGCATCATCTGTTAAGCCAGGGAAGGAAAACTGATTTTCATTGTACAAGCTAATTTTCATCAAGGCATTCAGAAGTGCTAATACTAATGTATTATTTCATGTGGGACCTATCTGTAGAAAATATAGGTTTGGCACATGTTGATAGATGGCTTCTGGGATTCTCTTTTCTTTCCAGCACCAGATCTGTCATCCCCTAACTGTGAAAATATATATACTAACACTGACTTGGACAAACTGAATCAGGCCTTGTTGGGCAGAATGAGCTGTTCTGGAGAGAGCAATACTCTCTTATTGAGTCAGGCCAATAACAGATGAGTGGTCTTGCAAGTGTTTCCAGCACAGCATTATTTTTTCAAAGTATAAATCAGCTGCCTAATTTGCAGCACTTCACTCAACACTGAGATATTTCTCAACCATGCTTTTACATGAATGGGCAACATGAGTGTTGTTACCAGCCCTTCCCACCAAAATTGGTCACTGATTTTCCTTTACAGTACTCTGTTTTCAGCTGCTTCGAGAAACTGCAACTATTGAATCTGACATTTTCTCTGCTGAGCAAATGTATCCTTAGGAAAAAAAAACCCAACTGAGGAAATTTAAAACATCAAAAACTCAAAAACAGACTACTAGACAAAACCTGAATTCATTATTCTGCTAGAAAATCATTATTCCATATGACAGAAATAGAGGTGGGCAACAAAACAAAAAAAGCTGAACTAAGTTCAAACCAGTGCCTGATTGTGACTCATCTCTCTTCATGAATAAGGATGAACCAAGTCAATGAAAGGTTTCTGGCATTATGTCCTTATCATCAAATATGTTTGATTTCCCACATATTTGTCATCAGCTCCTTTGGCTTGGATTGTTTTTGGCTGATAGAAATAATTTAGACCCTTGAATTAAGTCACACCTTGAACTATCTCACTCACTGAAAGAGAAACATTCTGTGTTCTATCACCTTTTATGAGGAATAACCCATAGCAGAAAATAAAGACAAAGAAACAGCCTCACAGTTTTGTTCAAAACATTTTGCTGAGAGGAGAAGGAATGAAAAATCATCTCCAGATCAATCTGCAGGACCTTTAGGCCCTTGCAGGCCATAGTTAACTGCAAGAAGTAAAGAATCAGGGCTTTTCCACAGTTTACTCTACCTTAAACCAGTCTAGTCCCTCTGTATCCTCTTACTCATATGAACTTTATTTAAAAAATGGATAGAATGCAGGAAAAGAAGCATTTTACTCTGCTTGCCTCAGTCTCTCCTTGGCCTCAAGAGGGCCCCATAAGAAGCTGAGGTGTTAAACTCAGAACATTAGTGAGAATGGTTCTTCTCATTATGAAAGTTTCAAAAAAAGGCAGGTTGCTATTTATTTGTCATTAACAAATAAAGAAATCATATCCATTCTCAACAATGTGTCTGTACCTACTTTGCTGTATCTTTTAGCAAAATGGCTCAGTAGATCTTAGGAATCCACATTTATTTTTACTTATGTCTAGTGATAAACATATAAATATTCCCATTAACATACAAGAATTGGTATTTGTCCATAGCCTTGGAGCTATTGCTTCATGTTTTTAATTGAGTGAATTATTTAGCTTTTTTTAACAGTATATTAAGTCTCTACTACAAGAGGAACGACAATATTCATAATTTAATATGCAGTTTAGACTCAAAGGAATACAACCAAATCTGTGCAACAATTTACAGAATTAGTCAGTTTTTCTTCTCAGAGATATGGGAAAAGCTCTGATTATTTTACTTTACAGTTCAGCTGAACTAATGTCGTTTGCTAGAAACATTTTAGAATTAATCTTGACATTTTTAATCAAAGAATTATTTAGTGGTTTGGGATTTTTTTACTGAAGACTTAGGTATTCAGCTAGTTTGACAGTTGCTTGAATATGTTTTGAGGAATATTGGCACTAATCATTGAATATATTATTAGAAAACATATTTTTCTTGCGCAGTCCCAGCCATTTTCACCCCTGTTTATCAGTTTCTAGCTCTTAATGATAAAATCCACTTATCCTAGGGAAAGAATCCCTTTTTCCTCAAAAAAAGAGATAACCTGGCACTTTGTGTTCTTTTAGTGTATTAAAAAAAATTATTTTTACACTAGCATAAACCTAGAAGTTTTAAAGGTATTAAATAGACTTGAAAATGCTTCTTCTTTGAAATCAGCACTGTGAGGACATAATTATAATGTCTTTTTACAAAGATATGCAACAAACATCATCTCACAGCCCGGCTTCAACTTCTTTTACCTACAGTACAAATGTATAGGCAGTACCAATAAGAGTCAGCCATTTTGACCCAAACAGGAGAGTATCACAAACGAAAAGCAACGATGTCCTTTAAAAAAGACAGTTGCAACTTTATGTTTGCAAGACTGTGTCAATTTTTGCTGTTCCGCTGAATGGCACCACACTCTTGGTGACTCCACAGAGGATTCCCCTCCTCAACACACACACTGATGTGCACAGCACGAGTGATGGGAGCAGGATTCGCAGCCTTGCTGCCCAGCAGATCTGGACCACATAGCAAGAGTAATCCTGTGTGAATAGACTGTAACAGATTGCTTGCTCCTGTGAAGAACGAGGGACCAAAGCACAGACCACAACTGCGAGCGAGCTCCCGGCCTGATCTGAGCTGGGGGTGGACAACTGTAGGCTGCCGCTGAAGCAGCTGAAGGCGAGATGTCGTGCTGCAATTTAATCCTGAAGAACAATCAAGCACAGGTTTTCAGAGCCTTTCTTTGTATTTTTAAACAGTATTTGCAGAAACACAATGTGGATATAGACTAAACATTCCTGTTCATTGAGACAGAAGTACCCTATTGATAGTAGCTTAAGACAGTTCCTTTTTTGTCTGCTTGCATAAAAATTTAGGTTTTGAAATGAGTAAAAGACCTAAACAGAAGGCATTGCGAGACAGAACGGATGTTAACTCGCTCTCATTACCCGATCACTTCAGAATCCACTGGCTATTCACAGCCTTGCATTTCCTTACACCAAGATTATGGAGTGCAGACAAAGGAGAAGATCAGAGCAGACAAATCATTTTGCTGCAAGCAACAGCCTATCTGGGGACTTCTAAGTGCAGTAGATTAAGAAAATGTTTAGTGGCTATCATGATTCAGTTAAGCCCAGTTAAATCTGTGAAAGCCCCAAGAAGCATTTATGGCAAACACAATTTTATTATCGTTTCTGTTTATCAATGAAAGCTTGGGTCAGATAAGTGTCTTATTATCACAAAGTTTAGATCTTTTTTATCTGTTTCTCAATGTCCTTTGACTGAAACAGATGAAGCTGAGTAAGTTCCTTAGATCTCAAAAGCATTACATCTTGAATTTTTGCATCAGCTTTTACTGCAGATCTCTTTTCAGTCACAATATTTTTACTCAATTTCCACGGGAGGAGAGGAGTTCAGGCTCTCAGCTGTCCCTTATACTAGCACCTTGGGCCAGTGAAAAGCTAAGAGAAGCTAAATTTAGGATTCAAGCAGTAAATGCAAGGGGAGACTCAGCTGAGTATTACAAGATCCATCCTGCAAAATGGAGCTGTCAAAGGCTGGAGCAGTATTAGTCTGATTTCTCAGCTGCAGGAACAAGCTGGGACAGCAGGCAGGACAGAGGGATCTGTATCCAAGAGACAGGGTCAAGGGCTGGAGCAGATAGAAGCAGGTGTTGGGTCTCAGGATCACAGACCAGAACCACACCCAAGTCCCTGAGGGGAAACCTGGCTGATGGGAAAACCATCAGCTAAGCTTTCAACCCAGTACCTAAATCCTGAGGGACAGACTGTGGCCAGGGAATCTGACTGCTGCTCAGAGTCCCCAAGTTATCCAAGTCAGCTTTGGAAGGGATTTGGTTTGTGCTAGAAATGGTGCTCTCAGTCAGACCTTTGCACATGCTCATGCATACGAACAAACAGGTGTAAAAACTCACAGGAGAACAGATACCTTGCACTTTGGGTTTGAAAGGCGCAGCATAAAGGTTTCAAGTAAGCTAGCAAAGCCTGCTTGGCAGGAGGGCATTAGGAGATAAATATGGAGTGTTGCTTCTTAGATACATGGATTTACAAAAAAGAATTCTGAAATTAAAATATATATATATACATATAAATTTGTCTAGCATCAGTATTGGAAACCTTTTGAAGTTTTGCAGAACTTCAGGAAGAACACACTCAACACAAGGAATTTTATAAAAATATCTCTCCCACCAAAAACTCAAGATAACTTTTCTTTTCTAATACTCACTCTAAGTTAATCATATCCTTTCTATTCTCTGTACCAGAATAGAATTTATTTCTCTTTACCTCTGTGTGTGATCTGAAACCCAGGAATACCATATGGTCTAGAAGACGCACAAAGTCCCAAGATGTGCTTTATAAAAATAAAGACAAAGCAACATTTTATTCTTATCTATCTCTACAAACTTACATTGCAAGTTAAAGTCTCTTCTGTGTAAAATATTAATTCAAATTATGCTTTTAATCACTTAAAAGTCAAAAGTAACCATTTAAATAAATACTAGCTCTTGAGTTTGTGACTTTTTAATGTTTAAGACTATAATTTCTAAATTAACTGTCCTTATTAATGTGCTTAAAGTCATTACAATCTAAAAATTGCTTTGTCAGAATGGAAAATACATTTGTGGCTTCCTTCTGGTTGTTCACAGACTGACTTCTGTCATTGTGACTGCAATCAGCTGCTGCTGGTGTTGGCATTGTGGGTGTGGAAGTCCAAGAATGACAGTAAACGAGTGTTTTCTATGGTAGCACTGCGAAACACAGATTTGTCCATTCTAATAAAGAACACTGGGCAAGTGGCATTGCCTGTAGAGATGCTGTAGCTGTTGTGTGAATCATGGGTGTCAGTGAGACCAGGAAAAACACTTTTGTGAAGCTTCGTTCTCTCTTGGATGGGTAGGAGCAGGCTGGCCTGGCTTTTGCTTCTTCACAGCTATGCCAATCTGTCTCCTCATCTGTTCAATTGCTGCTCTGCAGATTAATTCTGTCAGTTCCAGATGTTTCATTTATCTTAGCATTAAAACAATGTGGTTTGTACCCATGGAGTTGGGTAATTTTCAGAAATAAAAAAGCATTTTCGGTTTGAAGAATCAGTTCCTGAAAGCTATTCACTGTTCATGAGTACCAGGCCCGTATTAGCTGAATTTTAATTCAGTCATGGATCCCTTTTTCCTCGGCTCCATTAAATATATAAATACATTTAATATAAGTAAGTTTATCTAGCAGGTTTTGACCTAGCTCCTTGACAATTGTTAATTTTGCATAAAGCTGGACACATAACACATTCTCATCCCAGAGAACAAGTTTGTTCCCATGGACAGCTTCTAGAACTGTTGTGAAGTAGCTAAGAGCCACAGGAGCCTCCATGGGATAAGCACAGCTTAGTTTCAGTTTTGGCTTGGAAAAAAGACTCCAGAGAAGTGTCGTAATCAACAGTAACACAAAGAGCTTTTAAAACTAGAGCAGTTTTTTTCCCACATCTGTTGTGCAACCATGGTCACAAGGATTCAGATATTATCAAAAGATATCAGGAAATTCACAGAAAGGAAAACACTATCACAACTCATGTATGTAATTGAGCTTGGTTTTTAAGTGTGACATCTTGTAATGAATGTTTCTTTTCCCCTATTTTACTAATTTAATGGCCAAAATCATGTTCATTAAGATCTAGGATACAATATGTATAGGAAATTATCAGAGGCTTATCAGAATTCATCAGTGATAAATGTATTTAAATTCTTGCTTACCTCAATACCTTGTGACACCCACTGAGGAGAGTTGTCCTCCAGAAGCATGGTACGAAATTCTGCTTATTACTGAGATATGTTACACTTCCAAAAAAGAAACCCACCAGATTATTATTTAAAGCCTGAGTTTAAATCTCACATATTTTTTACAATGCACTCTGGAAGTGTTCAGGAGGCTGATCTCAGGTTGTTTGTGAATCCCAAGTAAGAGGGAAAGGTTATGTGAGACTCGCCAGCCGTAAAAGGTTACACTGAAAGCAACACAAGATGAATTCAGAAGTATGGCTTATAGTTTATTTTTCCTTGCGAGTGTCACCAGTGGAACCTTGCATGAAGTCACAAGGATGACTAAATGAGCTTTCCTGAAATTCTTGAAGAGCATTTAGAGCCTGATAAAAGAGAATGCAAAAGAGAAATTCCAAAGAGATTGTAACAGACACTTACAAGGATTTTCAGTAAACAGTGTTATATCTAAAAAAAGCTTGTCACAAAGGTGCAGAAAAACTCAATGTAAACAAAAAAAGAAGCCCTAAAATATCAGGATTATTGACCTTAATCAAAATAGAGTTGCATGCAGTTGCCCTCTCCTGCTGCTTTTTCTGCTTTCTGGTGGTCATCTTTGTTACTCCCTACTTCCTCCCCTCACTGTGATTCCATTTCTCTTGTTTGTGCAGGATAAAGGATAACAAACAAGGTAAACGCTTCAAAACCATCAAATAAATATTGTAGTGAATTTATTAACGTTTGTGCCATTTGGATGGATGGAAGCAGGGGCAAATGCAAGGTCTTGCATAAACAAAAATTTTCTCTCTCATTAAGAATATCTGGAAATAAGCAGCCTGTGTTACTCTGTGTTACAGCTAAAATGCTTTCTCTGAGTAGCCATTTCATTGTGCTCATGCAAGGCAACTATAATTACCCTGCTAAACAGATAAAATCAATCTCTAAAACTGCACACTTAGACCTCTGTATTCTCCTACCGATATTTTAATATCAAATTGAAATTGAAAATGTTCCACTAAGAATGTTCCTTCGAGTGCTAGGATTCAGATGATAAAAGGAAGTTTTTGTCAACAATTTTGAAACATTATTAAAAGGTCTTTAAAATGGTTTAAAAGGAATTTTGATAAACCTTTCAAATTATCAAAAGCATAAAGGGTGAGCTTTTCAGCTGCTGTAAATTATCACCACCGTGCTTAGGTCAAGGCAACTGAAGGTCTTGCTCTTTTTTGTAGATATGGTGGGTTATTGCATAACTGATAGTTTTAAAAGGGTATTGTTTCTGGGGTGGTTTTTTAGTTTTCTTTTCAGTAGTGTTTTACAGCACTTCAGTCATGTTTTAGTGTAGGGCCTTATCAGAGAATAAGATATGAGTTTGACCACTAAAATCTATAAGAAAATAAACCCCAGGAATTTAGAATAATAAGCTTATACATATGAAAAGGACGGTTCAATTCATCTGTGAGAATGTAAGTCTCTCAAATATGTCACTGCCAAGATAGGTCATCCTGCATTTTTCAGTGAAATCTTGGGAATAATCTATATATTGAAGAAACAATAGTGGACTCCATGAGAACAAATGTAAATAACCAATCCAGAAGAACACCTATTTCTAGATTTTGCAGAACATTATGATTTCTCAAAGAGTTTACAGTAAGAAATGTAGAGTAAATACAACATATTGCCTGTAAAAGGCAATCAGCTTCTTATTTGGTTTTGAAAAGTAGAACAATTAATAGTCCAGCCAAACATGCCAAGTCTTACCTGAAAGATAGGAAGCTCTCCAAAGCTCTACTCATGAGTCAATCCCAGACAACCAATTATTCTCTCTACGAAAAAGCCACCGATACAACAAAGATTTAAAATAATTTTATTCTTATACATAAAGGCACTGCCAAATCAAAAGACACTAAAACATCATGTTCTTCTACAAGAGTATGAGAAACTTCTCAGGAAAACAATTAACATATGCACATACTGCAAACACACATCTTCTCCAGTGCCACTCCGCCCTTAATTTTGGACTCCAAACCATTATGCAAGTGGACCACACACTCCACATAGGTCTGGTTTATATTTACCAGCACTGAGAAAGCTAGGTCCCTTTTAAGCACCAAAATTGCTTTAGAAAAGATCTTATTAGGAACGTACATATTCATCAATTGTTCCAGAAGTACCAAAGATAGGAAAAACATTTAGTAGCCTTCAAATATGTAAATATAAGTATCATATCTTGCCCATTGCTCCCTTTAGAAGCCTTCCTTAAACAATAAAATTATTGTCTCTATGCTTACTTCCTATTTATTCCCCAAATGAACGTATTCTAACTTTAACAATCTTTTATATCTTGTCCTGTGTTGATGAATTTGAAATATTTCTATTTATTTTAATATCCACATAATCATACCACAACTACATACAACTACAGTATGGGCAAAGTAAAATTGAAGATGCTCATTCCTACAAACTCCATCATTCCAGTTCAGCACATTGCCAGAAGTGAAAAATACTGGAAAGAAAACAAATGAAGCCCTCTAATTTTAGTAAAATAGTGTATAGAATACAGGTGTGACCTGTAATTTGAAAGTAAAACATATATGGCTCTTTTGCATTCAAAATGTGTTCATGTTTGTTTAACAAAGGTAAAAATTTATTTAGTTTCAGTGTCATCAGTAAATTCACACGTTCCACAGGGGAAGTTAGGCAGGCTGCATATTTTTGGTCTCTATTTCTTTTGCTTCCTCAGGTTTTCAATCTCTTTTAGAGTTACCCTAAACCCATTCTCCTACAAGTTGAACAATTTTCAGTCTCTTAGTTCTTGTAATTAGTAACATGTCATTAGCTCCTCCATCAACAGAGAATTTTCCTTGGAGACTTTGAATTTCAAATGTGGAAATCAAGCAGAAAACTTCTGTTGATGGCATAAACCTTTGAAGATTTCTGTATTTATCATCAAGTACATGGAAAAGCTTTACAGGACATTCAGAACTTCCCCATGATAAACTGGAGTAAACTACAATTCTGAATATCAGGTACCCATCTGTTATTAGACTTAACATTAGCATTAATTCCATGGCTTTTCCAGCCTATACTGTCTGTGTAAGTACAAGCAAGAGTGGTTTCAGGTTTTCACTGCTAGATTCCTTTCTAGCCATCTCCTAAAGAAGGGGTGTTTCAGGTCACTACTGGTCCCTGAGATCTGTTCTCTCCCATTCTCACTACATGTCTTCAAGCCAACCTTTTCTTCATCTCTATTGCTTCTCTCCCTCTGTGTCTCTTCTGCCCTCAGCCAGCAATCATATTAGATGGCAAGTTGAAATATTAATAATAATAATATTCTCTGTGAGAGTATGCAGAGGTATTCACATCCAGAAGCATCATTGTCTCTAAGTGAAGGTAGAGAGTAAAAGGAAAGATTTGGTCCTGACTTGTGAGGAAAACAAAATTTCAGTAGCATATCAGTCACCTCTGAATGTGCGCGAGTTCTAAACAAACATGTACAACTCTGATAAAAGCAGGTCTGTTTCTGCAGCATTGCCACTGTTCTGCTCAATTAAATATTCAATAATTGCATTCTCTTGCTGCTTGCAAAGTGCAGGGACCCTGCTCTTTGAAAGTACAACCACTTTACAGCCAGAAACATGGGCCAAGGCCAATACTAAGGCAGAGCATGAAGTCATAAACATGCACAGATGTTACTATTTGAAAACATTAAAGAGCTACTGAAGTTCCTGAGCACTTCTCAAGTTGTGTTGATTTCAGCAGTAATGAGTCATAAGGGAAGAAGACACTACTAAAATTACATGCCTGGGACACTTTTCTTTGCCACTTACATTTAGGAAAAAAACAACAGTGTCTTTAGAAAATCTTAATGGGGAGGAGAGCACTATGGAAATGAATAGATCTGCTTGCTTGTATTTATGCAGTAAAACAAATACAATCCTAATGCATTACACATTTCTGATGATTTCATGGAAAGCTCAGGAGTTTTGCAAGTATCTAAAAAGGTTAGTGCTGAAGGTTATGAGAAGTTATTAAACTGATTATTTTAGGGAAAATTTTATTTAATGGAATTTGGGGCAGTTTTATAAACATAGCAAAGAAAAGGAGACTACTCACATATTCTGTACCAGTCCAGCACTGACGAATAATTGTACTGAGTCTACTGAAATATTCAGTTATGTGAGTGAACATGCTAAGGAGGTCTTATTTTTTTTGGAAATTCCTGAACCTTTTCTGAGTTCAATTTAGTAGCAGCTCAAGCCTACTCCACCATGTAGAAACAGGGATTTCATGATGAGCATGAAAATGTACCACAGAGTGCTGATATAGTTATGCTCAGGCTAACCTTTCTGTAGTTACCTCACCCATCTATTACAGAAGAAAGGACCCTCAAATTAAAAAAATATTAAAAGAGATGCAACCTAATAACTCTGTTCACCTGGGCAAGTATAAATCGAGGTTTTAGAAAGGTGTCTGTAGGGGAGAAAGCTGAATCTCTGAGAGAATCCTAGCCCATTATCTACTAAAGAACTGTAATTTTAACTGAGGCAGAGTAGAGCTAACATTGTGCATTTTACATTTTTACCAGTGCAAGGATAAAGATGTCCAGCAAAAGAGATAATTTAAGCTACAACTAGGTTTCTGACTCAAGGAATAGGGTATCAAAAGTGGAAGAAAGTAAAAGTTCATGAAAATAGAAATTTCAGATTTTTTCCCCCTTTGCTGCTGCCATTAAGCAATTCTTTTCTTCCCTTTTCTCTGTCATTTAGGAATTATCTTTGTAGAAACAACTTTGCCTTAGACACTTTCTCTCCAGAAACGCTCTCATCTAGTCTTATTCCTAGAGAGAACGACTCAAACTATGCAATAAGTTGGCAGGTATCAGTCAACACATCCTTGTTGGGCCCAAACTCAGCTCATGAAAAGAACCAGTGCAAGTTCCACATCACCTTTTACAAAAGGATCACTTATATATTTAACTATTCATCACAGTATCGGTCTCATCTACCCACTATTATTTGCTGAGGTTTGGCTCTAGATAGTTTGATTTCTAAATATATTTAGTCTTATATCTAGAAATATGGAGACTTATGAAATGTATGGAGAAGTTGGTTTAATTCAGAGTGTTTGAAATGAGGTGCAATCCTCCAAAGAATAAGGGAAAAAGAATGCAGTTTTGTTAGTGCTTATTATTCATAAACAAATCTACACTATAGCTTATAGACCATGAAGATTATGATGTAGCTCATGAGCTGCATTAATCTATTAATGGACATGGAAAAGTACCAATGTCAAGCCACGTGAGAATGTGGCCTCATGACAAAACAGGCAGCAGTGGGCAAAGGGTAAAGCACTGAATTTCCTCACGTTTAAAAACTTACACATGAAAGAAAAAGTCTTTCACCTCTTGGCCCACAGCTGTCTTTGGAGATAGGTACATGCAAGCCTTGCAAATCTTGACAGGTTTCTCATTAAATATAGGGCTGAATGTTACAGAAAGTGGTCTTTCAGATAACTTGTACAACAATTTTTTTAACCGAGGCTCTTGCTGGAAAACTTTTCTTTCCAAAACATTTGGATGTCACAAGGTTTGGTGTTGTTTTCCAAAACAGAAGGAGACCTCACAACAGTTTGAGGTGATTCCCAGCTGCAGTAAGGTACAGAGAGTTGCTGGGAAGAAATGGGCCTGTTGCATTTCTGTTGATAAAATGAATATATTTATTATTAAGGGGCTTGTAGTTGATACTTATTTCTGTTGCACTGAATTATCTCCAAGCCCTTGATATTGAATAAGATAACAGTGAATCAAACAGCTATCTCAGAAATGTCCCAAGTCCATTATGAAAAGGAATGTCATCACCTGACTTTTTATTATTTTTATTTCTATTTATGAGAAATTGTTGACTTTGCAATGAATTACAAACATTAGCTTGTTCTTATAGAAAAAAACCATGAAAAATAACAATTGATACATTGAGCTGCAGTTTTTAGATCTTGAAGCTCCTTCTGACTACCGAATTTGTATTTATAGGTTTAGTGCCCAAATATGAAAGTTTTTGTCAAGAACCCATTCATCTTTGACCCAGAATTCTGAGATTAGACTTTACACCTATTTAGCGTCTGGTCACTTAACATTGGCCTATTTTATGCAAATAGTCTTCCATTTGAATAACAGTCATTTCCATTTATTAGAGTAATTCAATTTTCTAAGGACGGTCTAATCATACAGCTGGCCCATTATGCCATGGATGAATGTCATCAAATACTTGTAATTACATTTAAAATCTGTTACTGCTGTTTAGCATTCTGTCACACCTGCAGCACTATCAGTGGCTCACAGATATGAAGTACAGAGATCCCTGTCTTATCTAGAGAGCGTATGGAGTACATTCCTGTTCTAACCAGGATCACTGTATTGGTGCATTTTGTAATGCTCATAAAGGGAAAATTACTAGGGCTTTGATGAAGAAAAGTTGAATTGACAATCACTTTACAGACATTAGCTGTAGGTAGTTCAGCAGAGGTGAATTACTGTAATATTTGCACAGTATTTTAGAGAGTCCTTCATCCACCTGAACACTGAGCCTGGTTTTGCTGCAGGCTGTTATACCACAAAAGAGGGGTGCATTTACAAAGCCACAATTTCTCTTAAGTAGGAGAGAATATTCTAAAGGTCTTTTACAACTAAGCTCATCTGAGACCTCCCTCAAGAGGTTTTTCCTTAACTGGAATTTGTTACAGGCTCCTTGAAGCTTGTGACTTCCTCTACCACCAACACTATTCAAGATGCAATAAGAGAGATTTTCATTCTCCTGTTGACTTCATCCCTTTGAAAGGGCCACATTCCTTCCTTTATCCCTTATTTGGGACTCAGCTGAAAATCTTTTCAATGGTCAGAAACAAAGTTGTCTTCTGCTTAGTAAATTACAGGTGCTGCGTGATATTTGCACAAGAGCTTTGTTGGTTTACTGATGCCAAATCAATAGAATTATGTAAATCAGGAGAATCGTGTGAGTTTTCAAGAATTTTAATACAAATTGCCATAACACTGCACTCTGAAGAAGGCAGCTAGAAGTTATTTGGCTGTATGTGCTAAACCCAGTAAGTAATAGTACTTTAAATACTTAAATACTATGATATAGTTTGTTTTTCATAAGTCAAGAGAATCTTTCCTAAAAGCATTATCTCCATATTGAGCTATTCACTCTCCAAAGTTCTGTATAGGTTCAATCCCAAATTCAAAGCACCTACAATCAAAGCCAGGCAACATGAAATAGAAGGGAAAAGGAAGAAAATACAGCCATCCTCAACTGCCTTTTCCTTGAACATTACAAATTAATTATGTGAGACATTTTATTTGACACCAGCTCTAGGAAGCATGTATAAGAGGGAGAAGCTTCCTACACAGCTTGTCTCAAGAAGGGTATGATCTTGTCAGGCATCAGAGACGCACAAAAGTAGCGCTCATCACATTTCTTTTCATTAGACAGGCTTAGAAATCACCACTGATTTAGCTGAGGTAAAAGTACATAGGACAAAAGTAGAGCTTTGGAAGAAAGTTGAGGTAATGAATAGAAACAATTTAATTTAGCAAGAAGAGAAAATAAGAGGGCTGAGAAGACACCATAGTCTGTATAGATGGTCTGGAGAGATGTAGTCTGAGGTCAGGAAAGCTGGAGACAGGAATCCTGACAAAGTGGGTGATGAGAACCAAGACTGGTAGTTGCAGGAGATGGGTCAGAAATAAGTCACCAGTATAAAATGGCCGTGGACTCACGTACAGGGGGAACAGATAGAAAAGCCACAGCACTCTCAGTGTGAAAAGAAACTGAAAGAGATGCTGTAAAATTAGGCAGAGGTGTGAGCAGAAAATCAGAAGAAATTTCACCAAACTCTGCAAGGGATAGTATTTTGAAAGGAAAGATAAGATTGAAAGTGGCAGTGGAATAAAGAAGAGGGAAAGAGTGGAAGACATTCCAAGCAATTCCAAGATTTGGCTGAGAGGAGTTTCAGGAAAATGTTGAGACTGAAAGCTGATTAGAAGTGACTCAAGATGTAATTACAGAAATGAATTAAATACTTCTGTTTGCAGAGCCAAATAACTTAGATTCCTAAAAAGATAGAGCAGTGTGAATTACTGAAGGGAGGCTTGCCTGCAGCTTGGGGTATTGTGTAGGTAATTTTGTGGCCCATAACATCTATAAATTATTTAATCTGATTGAACCACTCTTCTTAGGTTTCTATGGAAAACAACACGATTTAATTTCTAATCATCTATCTGCAGAAAAAATTATCTTTGAACGCACGTCACTTCCCCTTGTAAATACCCGCTACATCACACATCTCTGCATAATTTATGTTTGCTCACAGATCTTAGTTTTGTTGATTACAAATAAAAAGTCATCACCAAGATGGTGCCTGCATGACAAAATTAATGTGCAATACAATAAAGAGTGATTTATCTCTTTTTCTTACAGCTGTTTATGTATTTGAACAATTTTTTAAGCACAAACTCCATAAGGAAATGTTGCAGTTGAGTAAATAACTCCTTCCCCTCCCATCATTGGCAGGAAGGTAAGTCCCATTGACTCTAGCAGAAAACAGAGCTAGACAAACCCAAATATTTTTTAAGACCCTGCCAGTCAAAGAACTGAAAAATTGTGTGACTTAGTTTCCAAAATGGAGACTCAAAACAGCCTAAAAAATTTTGCAGAGGCTGCTTAATCAAATTTGCACTTGATGCTGACCTTCCTCAGCTCACACCGTACTTCCACACTGCACAGCCCAGCTGTCCAGCTTCCTGCCTCATCATCATCATCATCATCATCATCATCATCATCATCATCATCATCATCATCATCATCACTAGCCTCAGAGTTCTGAGGTGGTTCAAGGCCCCTGGCCTGCATTCCACAGGTGGACACTGACACCTGACAGATCTCTGGGCAGTGTGAGGGACAAGGAATTGCAGCAGCTCTGTCTTAGGTCAGCTCTGCCTTGGGTCAGCTCACTCTGTTTTGGATCTGCTTCATTGGGAACAGACCAACAAGGAGCTGCCCCCCATAACCAGAATACCTGACACCATTTTCTAGTTTCTAATTTCATTTCTCACAGCCCAGCAGGGACATTGTAATGCACTAATCTTCTGCAAGCTTAGAATAAACTTCTGCTTTAAAATTTAAATAACATTTTTCAGCTTATATCCTACTATTAGAAAAAAAGAATTGTGAAATGTGGCTTTCTTATCTTCCCCAAAAGTTTAATTGATTTTATGGAAATGGAGGAATGTACCTTGAGCACTCCAGCTGCAAGCTTGAGAGAAGAAAATTGGTTAATATACTGTACTTACATAACTGTAAAGCATTTGGCTTATTTCCACATTCTGAGCTACCATATTCTTGCTGATTTCTCAGAGTGAGGAGTATTAAATACATATTTGAAAAATGAATTGTATTAAACACAATGAGTAAAATAGTATTTAAATAGTTTAGGTTTATTTTTAAATTATAATTTTTTTTAAATTATACATTTTTAAATGATAATTTTTTTATTATCTATAGTGGTTAAAAATACATTCTGCATTCCTCTTCAGCTGTATAGGAGTCTACAGGAATGCCTCTTTAATTAACCAGCATTTTAAATATGGACTAGCCAGCATCTAAACCTTAAGCATCATTTTCAATGATCTGGAAGAAAATACAAAGTGATTGTTGGCAAAACTTGAAGAGTTTGCATGCAAAAATTGGTAGAGTGGCAAGTAATAAGGCAAATGTTCTGTAGAAAAACCTGTCTCAGCTGTCTAGGTGGCCTCATTTGAACAAGATAAATTTTAATAAGGACAATTGCAAAGACATAAATCTGGGCACAGGGAATGCAGGTCATATTTCTAGGATGGAACACTGAAAAAAATTGATTCTGAAACTGTAGGGGGGCAAGGAACTTTCTGTGAACTTCCAGTGCAATGCTGTGTCTAAATTAACTGATTTGATCCTTGGGAAAATAAAGGGATATCAAAAAGAAGCAGATTATTTTCATTATTTCCAAATTCAAAAACTCATGTCATCAGTGCTGGAACACTGTGTTTAGTCTGGGGTTTGAATTTTTAAAGACATATGAAGAAATTGAAAATA
Source organism: Ploceus nigricollis (assembly GCA_013399945.1). NCBI lineage: Eukaryota > Metazoa > Chordata > Aves > Passeriformes > Ploceidae > Ploceus > Ploceus nigricollis. Next base: position 67,690 of record VXBC01003613.1, on the reverse strand, counting down.
TTTAAAAGTCAATTAAAGCTTATTTTGACACCTGAAAAATCTGCCTTAAAGCCATATAAGATCAATATGCTTAGTTTAATCAAGAGAATGCTAGAAAACACTTGTTCATGCTGAAAGAAGCTCAGAGTAAACCAGCAGAAAGCATGAAAGGAGATATATAAAAGACTTAGGTGTTTAGAGGAACTTGTGCATGTTATGTATACAGAATTCATACAGATAGATAGCAACTTAAACTCATAAATAGTTCGATTCTGTAGCTGCAGAAGGTGTTTTCCCTTGCTTCCTGTGAATATCAATATGAAGGATATCATTGCTCTTGGAATGAGAGATTGGAAGTGGTAATTTCCAAGAAATCAGGAAAACAGCCAACACCAGAGTTAAGGAGAAAATGTTGTCTTACCATCAAACATGTTCAGAGCAGACAGGAAAGACACACGTTTAATCACCACCTGAAAACAATATGAAGAATATATTTTCTTTCACCATCCCTTTATAAAGGAGGGACAAAGGGATATGGAGCAGCCAGTCAAAGAAGGATTAAGATAAAATCAGATCTGAATGGAGGATGAAACTATTTATGGAGACATTAAACGGGGGGATAAGAGGTTGGAGGTGTGGGGTTTGGGTCTGTGGATTTCTTTAAACCACAACATTGGAAATAAAGAAGAATACAGAGGAAGCTGAAAGGATGATTCCTTTAGAACCACCTTGCCAAATATAGCCAATATTAATTTTCAATAAAAATTAAATTGCTTGTTTGCTTGAAAACCAGCAACACACTGTATTACCCA
>VXBC01003613.1:0-66893 GCA_013399945.1 Ploceus nigricollis | reverse complement strand
ACCACGTTTAACCAAAAAAAAAAAAAAAAAAAAAAGCTCTATGAACCTGGTATGCCTACTATCAATTTCTTATCTTCTTACTTACAGGAAGAGAGAAAATGTTCTGTAATATCAGGAGAAGTTTTGTGCAACAAATCACAGTCTGTGTGAGCCTACATGAGATTTCCAATAGTAACTGTCTTTTTAATCAGACAGCAAAACCCAACATGTAGAATTGAAATGAAGTGCACTTGTTTACACTGCAGATACCTGTTGCAAGATAAAACTCATGTGCTTGATTTTCCGTAAGCTGGAATCTATAAATCAAGATTTGATGTTTATCTAAAAAATACATTTCAGAAGTGACGGCTTCATGCAAGAGTTCCTCAGACATGTTATGCAGGAAGCCAGTCTCCATTATTTTTCCAGCTTTGAATGCAATGAATCTGAAATCTGTAAAAAAATGTTTAGAAGCATTCCTAAATCCCACTGCAACAGAAAAGATAAATTGCAACGGAGAGAAACAGCAGCACATACAGATAGACCGTGTACTAAATGAATCCTCACTTCCTGGAGAAGGGTAGGTGAGCCAGCTTTCTTAAAACATATTTTTTGAGAGAACTGGGGGGAAGGAAAACTCAGAAGGGTAAGAGGGGCATCAGGGATTAAAATGAACATCCATATGTTTTCATATTTCTTCAGACTGGATCTAATAATTCCAAAGACACACATAATTAACCAAGGATAGAGCATTTCCTTTCAAAGTACTGTACACACAGTGACTAATCACCTAGAAATACTTTTAATTTGTAAAGTTTTCAGCATCAGCTTCGTTTTTAAAGGTTTAAATATTGCTTATTATTAGCCTGAAATATTCTGTGTGATGTTTCCAAATAATTCTTTTTGTATCTTTAAAACATTCTCTGTTAGAGAGAACAATATGAAATACTAATCTGTAGTAATTTACTTTAGATTATGCTGATTTTATTTTGTCAGATACATGGTAATATTTGTAGCAATAAATAATAATAACAATGTAGATAATTTCTGCAGGGAGAGAAAATATGTACAGAGAATAAATCTATAATTATGTAAAATATAAAATGCAATATTTTTAGTGGCAGCAGGTTCCATGATAAATAGCTGGTAGGAAGCAAATTGGAGGGAAGCAAGGGAGCCAAGATAAAAATTATCAAATTATTTAGGTTTTATGGCACAACCATTTTCTTCCTGAATATGGACTTAACTATATTTGAAAATAAGACTTTGGTTGATATCAGTGACCCTGAATTTAAAGCTTCATAGATTATTTTTATCAAAAATCATCTCAGAATTACAGCACAGGTGAAAATAATTTTTAAAAATACAAATGCATAAAGAAAGTTCCCCTTAAAATTTCACATTGTGGCAATTCCAACCAAGACCAGCATTACTTTCTGTGACTGTAAATTCTGCAGAGCCTTTACCTCCCCCTTTCCCAAGGATTTTCAAAAATATAATCTGTTCACTTATCCTCCTATCTGAACAAAAAAAGAAATGGCGTTTTCCTAAGACATCAATTTTTACCTCTTGTGTGATGATTTATAAGATTGCAGTTTCCCTTTTATTCTGTCAAACAGACATCTGTATTCTCATTGCAGCTGACCTCTGAATGCACCGTGGGAAGCAGGAAAGTTTGATACCATCACTGCAGGGTAACCTCTCCTTACAGAAGCAATGAATGCTTGAGCAGCAGGAGACTCTGTGAGAAACGTCTTAATTCCAATCATTCAAAAGATGACTTCTTCATCTAAATGATCCTGGAGCCCCTGATCTTATTCTTGAAAATGAAAATATTGAAGGAGCAGTGTTTAGTCAAAGAAGGATTTTGTTAGAGCAGATGCAGTAAGCAGGGCCTTATTTTTCTGAGATGTCTCCAAGAAATGAACCCGCAATTCTTTGTAAATTGACCACACTGTTTGCACCTCCAAACTATTATTTTAACCCAGGTTAGACTTACTGTATCTGTGCTCCCTAGTGCATTCCTACCAGTTATTAAATAGCAAGGAATAACCTTGGAGTGGTGTCATTAAAGGCATTGCTTCTCACAATATGTTTGGAAGTTAGCTGGTAGGAAGGTACACAACAATGAAATCCTACAATGAAAGCAACATTTTCTGAAAGCTTTGCTTATCTAGTATATTTAAACAACTAATATTTTAAATTAAGTGGTGTCAGCCTTCTCTTAAAGGTTCTTCCAAGAAAACTGTGCCCAGGCTTTTGGTTTGTTTTGAGGGAAGTGGGGGTAAGATGGTTTGTTTGTTTTTTGTTTTTAATGGGGAAGCAGAGGCAAGAGCCCTCTGTGGCCACTGCAAGAAAGTACAGCAATGACATCACAGCAATGCTACTTTCTGCAAAGTTGCAGATCAATCCCAAAATGGTATTAGCTCTAGCAGGCACTTGGGAAATAAAAATATCAGCTTGACTTACAACTGCAAATGTTAAAGGCTAAGAAAAAAAGAGGAAACTATAGGGTCAGCTACAAGTATCTGAAGCTGCTGGAGAAAGAATAGCCTCATGTCAGTCTAAAGATAAATGTATCTATGGAAAAGAAAATATAGGATGAAAACAGTACTGCAGGAAAATATCACCACAGAATAGGTACCACATCACAGACACATCTGAGATGGAATGATGTTAGCAACAAGACACATAACTAGGAAATGTCCAGCATGAGAGAAATACAATATGAAATATAATAATGTGGCTGACAAATGGAGGAAAAGGAGAAGCAAAGGTAGTCCAAAGGAAAAAAATCTGTGAGAGATTTTAGTAGCAGCTCTGAGCATCTGTATTTTAACCTTTCAAAACAGAACTTCTGAAGCTTTCCTAAGAGATGGTAAAAATCATCACTATTTACAGATGTGTACAGTTGTTTCTATTTGACATAGATATTTGTTAACTATGCCATAGGCATATGCAGAGAAGTTCTTCAAAATGAAACAACAAATTCAAGACATAACACAAAAAAGCTAAATTTAAGTTGTTCAGAAACAACATTCACACTCAAAACCTTCTGAAACTGGGTCTTTCAATAATCTGAGATGCAGAATAATCTTCCTTTCAAAACCCCAATGCTGAGATACTGCATTTTTGCATCATTTTTGAAGTCAACACTTCTGTTTATCTAAATATTCTAACAAATTGAAGTTCTAAGTGTGAATTCACAATTTACAGATCAGTTCAACAAATATTTAAAGCAATATTGCTTCCACAACTCTGAGAACAGTTCCAGAATCTAGGATAGTGTATCATACTAATAGAGAAATCCCCTATAATGAGTCATTTAGCTACTTTTGATCTCCAAGTTGAAGACTTACTAAGCATGTTGCTAAAGGGAGTAGAAATTGTTAATCATAAACTGCCAGGGACAAGTAGGCATCTTAAAATCTAATTCTCAAACAATGTGTAAAGAAGTCTATCTGGTTTTGGCCAATCAGATGCCTTTAGTAGCCATTCTAAAGAAAGCCCATTCATGTTGCCCTACCATAAAATGTGGAAAATTGCATTTACTTTTGTTATCAGTTCTCTGGGAATCAAAACGTCTCTATGAAGCCACAATAGCTGTAGATTCATTCCGGAGAAACCTGCATTGTTCGCTTAGCAGATCCTCTAGCTCAAAACTATCTAAAGACATAGCCCTGTGGGATACTCTCAAGAATCATAAACTTCTGTCTTCTAAAAATGTAGCTCAATTCTTCATTTTTCCCCACACCTTGTAACAAAACCAACCAAACACACACCAAAAAAAAACAAACCAAAACAAACAAAAACACTCAACCAAAAACCCCTTAATAACTACAACAAAAGAGGATTAAGACATCAGCAATGGTACCTCTCTTTACTGGGCGAGTGGAATACTGAAAGGCACAAAGTTCTCTAATTAGTACTGGAAAGGAAAAACAGAAACAATTAAAAATATTTGTTTTCCTGCTCATCTATTATAGCTTTAACTGTGATGAACTTTTAATTTAGAATTACTCAGAAACAACTTAACTTATGAAGACCTTCCAATTCAGCAGCTCAAAGCCAAATGCCATTTAAATTTGAAGACCTAAGAATTAATTCAAATATGGTACGATTTCTTTCCTCAGAACCTCTTTGCAGGTTCTGTGCTATACCTGAGGGCGGCCCCAGTCACTGATAGTCCAGCTGACTATCTCCAATGGAATTTTCATGATCTAAAATATGACCTAAGAACTACTTTTGACAGAAAAAAGAAATATGTTAAAAAGCACAAGTACTCTATTAGTCATGGTCACCGATCTTTTGTACAGCCTTACAAAACAGGGACATGGCCTTATTCACCCTTATCTTATGTAGCACTGATGCCTTATGTAGAAAATTGTACATATCTTTGCAAGACAGCAGAGCATTTTGCAGTCTGAGATCTCAAAATAAATGAAACAGTACCTCTACACTAATACTCCGTTTTACCAGGCCTTGTAAGTCTTCTCTCCATTTATTCTACATCTCACTTACTAAACCACCAAGTATGCACCTCACTCTGCTGGTGTCATACAGGAGCTTAGTTTGCCATAAATTTCCTCTTTGCCAACATCAAAATGCATGAAAAAGACCAAAGTAGGTAGAGCACCTGACTTCACTAAAAATGCAAGTTCTGCTCTCTTGGTGCAAGGTTATGCACCTTCAGGCTGGGGAACAGCTGGGCAGAGCTATGCCTGCAAAGAGGCAGAATGCAAGGACAGGTCCCAGTCCAAGGCGAAGTTGGCATTTAGGACAGAGAAGCCATGGATTTGCTACATTACAGAGATCCTTGCAATTTTTTTATTTATGCCCATAAATCAGCAACTCTGTTGCTTTCAGACAACCATTCTTCCCCACAAGGTAAGAAAATGTTTGGTTAAATTACTGCATAAGGACTTCTGCCTTCTTTGCCATTCTTTCCCTAAATGGCTGAACTTTGTGTGAGATTCTACAAGGCACTTTGAGGGGTTTTCTTAAGATAAAATGTTAAATGAACAAAAGCCTGTAGAGACTGCATGACCCTGCTTCAGCAGCTGCATTATTTGATTCACTGGAGTTGAATCAAAAATGATCAGATCCAACTGAATGTTCACAGGCGCAGTGAGCTAAAGTTTGTAGCTGCAGCTGGAAACATAACAAGCACTTCTTCAACGCATTTTTATTCTTCTGTTTGGCAGGAAATATCACATGTAAAGGGATATGAGGCAGGGTCAACATTCAGAAGGGTCAGCAGTGGAACCTTGGAGCACAGGGGATTGCACAGCATCTTCAAAGCACTGTACTAATTTTTCAAACTAAAACCAGAAATCTATATCCCTAAAAAGTGAAAGCGTTACCTAAAGCTTCACCTTTTAAATCACCAGTTGGCAAGATATCATATATATGCAGAACATTTAAAAATATTAGCATTTCTATGGCAAATTAATGCGGAAAAGCATTAACAGATCAGGTTAACCTGTTTTCCATCTTGTTTCTGTAACTTCAGCAAGATAGTTGCTTATGATATCACCAGAACACATCACTGAAATCAGAACCTCCAGAATAAGTCCTGGGAGATTCAAGTTAGAAGTCAAGCTGAGCTTCCTAATCAGTAGATTTCTTTTTAAAAGCTATTTGGATTAATAAAAGAACAATTACTTTCACTCTCAATCTTCTTCTAAATTGTTGTAATCTTGGATAAATAGAGTGTAATGTGATCACCTTATGCTAAATTGATTTTTCTATTCTACAGAGCAAAGTGCTTTTCAGTTCAGAACTCGGCAATACACGCAGTGAAGTTATCATGATCAAAATACTCCTTTCAGTATGGGAAATGTGATACAGGCACAGTATATTGCTTTGCTGTGAAATTCTAATATAAATGTGGGTCACTTCTACATTCAGATTTCTAAAATGAATGTTTCGTTCCTTGCAATAAATTAATTTTTTTCCCCCCTTTCCACTGCAGGATTTTTCAAAACCAGATACATTGCTTTTGGAAATCACATATATCCTCATGAGACAGATAAAGTCATCTTATGTTGAATGGAAGTCGGGACCTACAAAATCTAATACATCTTTTGAATCAAATATATGCTCTACTAAATCTTAATGGTATTATGTATATTGAAAGCTAAACTGATGAATCACTGGATAAATTAGCTAGCAAATGCATGACAATATAGTATTTATTAAAATGGATCAGCAATTTTTTTCAGCTCTTACAACCTCATATATCAACCCTTGAAGAATTCTTTAAAAATGCAGAGATTTTAGAGAAAGGCAAGAGACACAGGTAAAAAATAGGCCAGAAATGGGCAATCTGTGTGTGATGATACTGTATGCTGCTGTTTTGCTGGTAGGGTGGCATCATTAGGGCTTTCAAAGAAATGCAGCATCGCTATTAGTCAGATGTAGGCATTTATCTGGGATTTCACAATTAACAGGTAAAAACAAAAAGGCAACAACTCCCAAAAAATTACTCCATATCTGGGGGAAGAAAACCTAGACCTTAATGAAAGACTCAATAAAGTAGATATATTCACTCAAGAAAGTAAGAATAAGATACGTAGCACACACATGTTTGATTTTAATCTCTGTAAATATTATTTAGACGTGGTTTTCAACAACATAATTACCGTTACTAAAAATTACTCCAAAAATCCTTACAGTGAATTCTAAATAAGAGAGCATGCTTCAAAAACTCTGTTGTCACTCTACTTCCAGAATATCTGCCCTGAAAGTTTCAGAAAAGATCTGAGAACCCATGTTCACTTAACCTCCTCTATTTTCCTTGGAAAACTGAAATCTGTGATTACACTGGAATGATGGTTTCCTTAACATCACTCCATTTGCATCATTGTGAGGATTCCAGTATTATCTGAATTATCTGTCAGAATAAGTGGTCCAGAATTTATTCCAATTTGCACACCTGTAACATTTTTTTTTTTTTTTTTTTTTTATTTAAAAAAACAGGCAGCTCACAAAATCACAGAATGGGTAAGGTTGGGAGGCATCACAATTGGCCATCTGGTCCAACCTCCCTGCTCCAGCAGGGTCATCCCAGAGCACATGGCACAGGATTGTGTCCAGATTGCTCTTGAACAAGTGACTTCACGCCCTCTCTGGACAATCTATCCCAGTGTGTGGTCACTGCACAGTAAAGAAGTCCTTCCTCATATTCAGGTGGAACTTCCTGTGCATCAGTTTCTGCTGTTGCCCCTTGTCCTATTGCTCAGCACAACCGAGCAGAGCCTGGAAACCTCCTCTGATACCTCTCTGCAGGCACTGACAGACATTGACCAGGGTTCCCATCATTTATCTCCTCTCAAGGCTGAACAGGCCAAGCTCCCTCAGCCTTTCCTCACAAGAAAGATTCTCCAGTCCTTTAAGCACCTTTCTTGTCACCTGCTGGACCCACTCCAGGAGCTCCATGTCTCTCCTGTCATGAGGAGCCCAGAACTGGACACTGCACTCCAGATGTGCCTCACTAGGGCTGAGTAGAGGAGCAGGATCACCTCCCTTGTTCTGCTGGCAATGCTCTTCCTAATGCATCCCAGGACACCACTGGCCTTCTTGGGCACCAGGACTCACTTCTGGCTCATGGAAAGCCTGTTGTCCGCCAGGACCCCCAGGTCCTTTTCCACAGAGCTTCTTCTCAAGAGGCTGGCCCCCAGCCTGTGCTGGTGCCTGGGGTTATTCCCCCCCAGGTGCAGGACCCTGAATTTGAATTTCAGACAGTTCTTCTCCACCCATCTGTCCAACCTGTCAAGATCCTTCTGATCACCAAATCCAACCCTTAACCCAGCCCCGTCATGTTCACTGCTAAACCAAATCCCCAAGTGCAGCATAAGTAATGCAAAACAAAAGCAAAAGGAGGGCTTGAGAGTAGTGTCATGTAAAACTTTTGAAAATGAGATAATAGAAAGGCAACATACCATGAGACAATATTCAAAGCTGTAGATGTTTCAATTTACCGATAGATTTAAGTGCCTTAATACAAACTTCTGTTTGGAAAGATCTGCAGCATGTATCTATGACTTAAGAATTTTTTTTAACTCATTTGATTTTTGTGGTTATGATATCCATATATTCATGTACATATGTGTTTTTATATATATATAGAGATAGATAGACATATACTTATTTATACATATATTTATGTACACATATTTATATATAAAATACAGATATGTATTACAATAGATGGAATCCAATATTCCTCCCTGCTTAGACCTCATTTACTTGTGCCTTTCTCACTCAAAGTCTGTAACAACTTGCTTACACATTTACCTAATTTAATGCTCCACTAAACATTTCTGAGTCTTTGCAAAATTTTATTCCTTTTAAACATCTTTTTTTTAATGGCTTCTACTCTCTTAAATATTATTATATTACCAATAATATTCACTGGTTTGGCTTATTCTATTCCTGGTTTTTAATGTGGCAGGTTATTTGAAATGCATTCTGATTTCTGATAGCCAGGGAAAAATTCATATTTGCTTTGTAAATATATTGAACCTCTACCTCAAAAAATGCAGTGTACAGTGTGTTTCATGATTTCACTCTCAGTATAATGTTGGGATGTATCTGTCTATCACCCTGAAGAACTTGTAGTTTTCATGGTCATCCATGGCTAAAGCTTTTTAACATTTTGTGGGAGTCTATGTCACATTTTCAAACTCCAGCTATGAGTATTGGAATCTAATTATACTTGCTTTCAATGGATGTTAGGCTTCTTCAAACCCTTTAAAATTAGGACACTGGATATTTCTGAAAATTTTATTTCATGATCATTCTTGTTATTTCTACTGCCTAATAATTAAGGCAATTAGATTTTTTTCCTGCAGTGTCATTAGCATGTATGTGACATACTCAACTGATTATGGGATACTGGACTGCTTTACATTTCTGAATTAACACAACATCATCAAAAGAAGAATGTTCCTGATGAAAGCTAACAGCAAGATTTGAGGTAGAGCAAACTGATAACACAGGTCCTGGTCACTGCACGGTAGAATTCACAATGCTCCATGAGCAACGCAGCCACAAAATTGTGAGAGTGTCAGGAGAGTGGTCCCTGTGTTATAAAATTTTTACTTTCTTTTATACTATGTTACAGGTTTGGGGTTTTTAAGATGAGGCTGTAAAAAAAATTGCATAGGAAATAGCAACCATAGCTCAAGATTAATCTTATCATAATGTATGTTGTTAGATACCTTTGTCATAGGTCCTCTGAGGAGGACCTTTCTAGAGGCCTATTTCTTTAAAAATCCTGTAATGCAGATAAAGTAAAACATATGCAATAATGATTTAGCTGAGATGCTACGATGTGTCTACAATGGAGTCCTTCTCTGACCTTGCCAAGTTTACAGACTGTGCCAATAACAGAGCTGGGATTTGAAAACTGACTGATTAAAATTTTGCTCACTAGGATAAAACACTTGAAATGAATCATCTAATTTTCCAGCATGTCCTCAGTTTGCTGCAGGCACAATAAATTACATTCATATAAAAGCAAAAAACTATATAAAAATAGTTAATACGTTTAATATATATTGTTGCACTGTGTCCTGTTTTTAGGACAAAAACTCTCAATTACCTTAACTTTTGATGTTCACAAAGAATGAAATAGATGACCACTATTTTTCAGGGTGAAATTTCAGAGCCATCAGACTGATCCAAAATACACAGAACTCCACTGAATTCTTTCTCCTGACTCAGTAGACCACAGAAAAACTCATATCTGCACATTTCTGATAACATCAAATGCTGTGCCTGGTATCTGCAAAAAGAACAGACTTGTAGAGATGCTGAATGCTCTGGGTATGACCTTGTACTCCTGTGAAATGAGCAGAATATAAATAGAAAATAGCAACAAGCAGTCACAATGTAAAATAATCAGCAGAGGTAGTAATGGACTTATTGGATGCCAATGCCTTGTATACCATGGCAAAAATGCCATATATCATATGGCAGCCTTGCAAGGGGTTCCAAAGGGCTGAGACTCCCCTAAGAGGCAAATCTTTGGATTTTCTCTCTAGTGGAGAGATGTAGGCTCCTCCTCCAGAGGGAGATTAAGAGCATCCTCTTCCTGTTTCCTTCTCAAGAAACCATGTTATTAGCAGTGTGGTTTAGGTAAAGACTCTTAAAATTTAAATTAAATTCTTTCGCATTACTAAAAATATTATTTTTGATTCCATCTATTTGTACTGCATCCGTTACAGTAGTTCTTGAAAGTTTCAGAGTGAAATATGGTGGATGCTCTATAAAGACATCAAAAATCCCCACAGTATCTCCTTACACTTGTCTTCTTTTTCTGTTCATTTGATGCCATGAGTAACTCCCACAATTACTGAAAGGTACAGGAGTTACATTTTGCACTCTGTGCATTAATTGGATTTGAAAGCACTTGAACACATATATATGTCAGAATGCCAGCTATCAGGCAAATTGGGGAAACGCCAAACCTAAAAGAAAACTGTAAAAATGAGATCATTGCAGCAGTTCTCAGCATGCTCAAAATTTATAATAGGCTTTTGAACTGGATTTGAAAGCATATGGACACTCTTAAAAGGAGCTCCATAATTTTTTAACTCCTGAAAGGCAACCTACACTCTTCAGAATATCCTACTGTTCTGCTGCACTGGGAACCTGGTGCCTACAAGGTAAGGCAGATTTCTGTACCATGAAATACTGATATTAGATTTTTTTTATTGCAAATTGCATTACCATATCAAGGACTCAGAATATTCCCAAAGTAATGCAAAAGTGTTAGCAAGTTAAAACTGCCCTGCTGCAGGGCTACAGCTAAAAATATTTCATTTTTCATACTACAAATATTTGCCTTCAATTTTAAAAAATGACAGCCATTGTTATCAACAGACAAACAACAAGTTAATCCTAAACAGCCATTTATCTCAGCAGTAATAAGGTACAAACAGATTACCTTTTAAAATGCATTTAAAAGAATCAAAAAACGACACTCCTTCATTGATTTTGCTATATATAAGATTTAATGTATTACAAATGACTGCACGGGTGACAAATGAAAGAGGCTTCTCCAAAAAATAATCAAAGGTAGACCATAATCTCTCTAAAACAAAACTCTAATATTCATGTTAGTTAATAAATTTATAGACTAATGATGAGATGCTACTATATTTTAAAGAATATTTCTTTATTCCATTGTAGCCCTGAATAAGAGGTTTGCTCTAACAGTAATATAATATCCTACAACTAAAGAAAAAATATGCAATTAAAAAAGGAATTCAATCCATGTGATCCTTTTTTTTCTTCTAAACTTAAAGAAAAATATATTAATCAAAGCTCAGATTTGGTACTGAACACATTGAACAATTACATGGTAGAAGATGTTTCCTTTTCACATAGGGTTCATCCACTTTAAGTTTACTTATTCAGGAAAACACTTAAGCACATGCTTGACTTTAAACACATGCTTTGGGCCCAGTGAAGCAAATGGGATTTAATCACATTCCAAATAATGATGGATATAAAGCCAAAAGATATTAACACAAATGGTTTTTGGATTCAGGCTCAGCATTTTTCAAGTCTTAAATATACACATACAGACATGTACATACACATATACGTACACCCACACACAGACACATACACAGAAAGATCTGTCTCCACACGAAGCCAAAACATGCAAAACCAGAATTCAAAAGATGATTTTCTAAGATATTAATATCAGAGTTAAACTGAAAACCGAGATTTTAAAATACAGACTACTGTATGTTACTGGCTCCTTAAATCACAAATATATTTACTCTAAAGTCTGAGCATCTCCTAGCTGGAATCTTCCTTCCATACTCCCATGCCCCAGGTTGTGATCTCACAGAAAATAAATGGTTTGACTCTAAAAAAAAATCCAGTTTACATAGCTATTTTTTTTGGTCATGCTTTGATTCCAGGAACGAGAATCAATTCCTCTTCTAAAGAGATGAGTCTCCTGATAAGAGATTCATGTTGGCAAAAGCACAGACTTTACATCACAGATCACTTTATAGGCTTTTTCAAATGAGATACAAAATTAAAAATAAGTCATCCAATCTTTATCATTAGATTACTATAATAATTAATTATTCAATAACTTATTGGGTTCATAATTAATCATTATTTTGCTGATAATTCAAAAGAAGATTTCTTCTTGTTTTATCTCCCAAATGAAGGAAAAAAGCATTTTTAGACAGAATTGCTAAAACAGGGGTTGGGTGAAGCTTCATTGAGAATATGGTGCACATGAACATCCTTTTTTTGGAGCACATTTAACAGGCAGCTAAGCTCTCTAAAAGCCTGATAATAACTGAAGTGTAAGACTTTCCCCCTGAAACACAGCACTTGGACAAATCTGCCCAGCAGTCAGACTATATGTTTGAGGAGTCTTTTCCTTGAGCTAAAGGTAATGACCTGATTATCCCTTGATGAAGATCTACAGATGAGTGGAGAGAGGCAGCCAAACAGTCGGAAAAGTCAGGGGAACAGCAAGATAAATACTTACCATCCAACTACCAGATCATCTCTTCTATTTAGAAATCAGAATGAAACACATAAAATAAACTGCTATCTCTTTTATTCCTGTTGTGTTTGAGGAAACAGTTTGCTACATCTTCAGTCAACAAGCAAAGTGGCATCTAAGAAATACTGCTTAATACCACTGATTTCTCCCTAAAACAAGAAAGAAAAATAACATGATAAAAATCAAAAAACCCAAACCCCACAAAACTAAACAAAACAAAGCAAAAAAAAATACACAAACAAACAAACAAACAAACTCTCCTTCAAACCAAATACTTTCTAATTGTTAAAAAAACTCACTGCTGAATAGAAGAACTTGCTTTAACCAAATACTTATACAAATAACTGGAGGAAGTTCTATGCCTTGATATTATGTAACACATTGGTCTAATGGTTGCCTGCACAACTAAATCAGGATATAAATCTCCACAGTCATGAGGAGCCCACTTCAGCCAAAGCCTGTCAGGGTGGGATATGGAAGCTCTGTATAGGGGAACACCTACACTGAGTCTACAGGGTCTTGGGATGTGACTCAGCGCAGATAAAATGGCTGCATCCATGCCAGAACTACTCACAAGAGATTTTTTCTTACCTGTGGCAGAAGACTCCCATGTCCAAGAGACAGGATGTTCAGGACTCTGTCTAAAAACCCTTTCTACACTGCTGTTTGCAAGAGAGAGCAGCAGGGTGCCAGTTGTGTTCCAACAGCCTGAGAATGAAATGCATCAAAAGTAATGCAATAAAGTCTGCCTGATTTCCTTCCCATGTTTCCACAGAATCAAAAGATGAACTAGTCCCACTAATCTCCCTCTATCTGAAGCCCAGAGGAAAAGCTGATCCTGGAATATATACTAATTTCAGTAAGCTCTGCAACAGAATGACTTACATTTCCAACATCATACAAACTGAAGTGAATCATTCCTCTTATTTGCAAAGCTGCTAACTTCCAAGGGTGGCTTAGAAAAGATGTAAGGAAAACATAGCTGAAAGGCATCCAAAGCACATTCTACACCATACATGGAAAAGATACCAAGATGTCCAAGCTGGTAAATTCATGTATCACATAAACAACACTAATTTGCTCGCTTGGATTCAGAAGCTGTAAAATTCTCAGTGCTGGAAAACAGCTATGCTTCTCTAAGGACTGAGGTGAAGATGGTTCCTGGGGATGTGAGAGACTTTTCTGCTTGATTTTAATATATTTGATAACTCCTAATACACAAGAGTTATAAAACTTAAAATTGTAACGGGTGTGCTGTTAAGATCAGCATTATAAATCCTTCTTTTGGCAGAGAGAAAGGGTTTGGCTGGAGAAGGGCACAAGAACGAAGATGAAAGACAGCATTTCAGATACAAATTAAAAATCTGTCTACACAGCTATATGAACACCAGTATCAATGACTAGAATTTTGGGATCCATAACAAAATGGTGTTGAAATTTCAGTTAATGTTTGGATGACTGATTTTTCCACTTCTATTAGATCTTGTATCTGATTTGCTGTTTGATTTGATAATTGCTTTGCTTTATTCTTTATGTTACCATAACCTAAAGAACAGTAAGTTTTTAAAAAGATTTTCTTCAATGTGTTCATATTATTCAATAACACTGGCCATTACCCCAACATTTAACTTTATTGATAAAAATTTTGTTAGCTTAAGCACTTTTACAATAGCAGAATGCAAGTGGTTATTTGTTTTTAATACAAACATGTGATCTGCTATTAGACAACCCAGAATTTTACCTAAATCTTCCACTTGCCACTTGTATCTCAAGTATTACATGGATCAGCAGAGAAGCTGGACACACTGCCCACAGCCAGCTGAGATACTCAAACTGATAAGCATTAAAACCTAAAGGAAGGTTTCCACCCGGAGAAGCAGTTATCACTTGTTTCTTTCCCAGAGAGAAAAAATTATATACTTTTCTCAAGCATAGCATTTTACAACTTGTCCAACTGAAAACCATACTATTCTCCTTTATTTCAGATTGCTTTTTATCCCAGATTACCTCATGGAGGAGGATTACTACACAAATTCAGAATATTTTGTTGAAATGTATCTAAATATGCTTCAAAGAGTTTCAGTCTTACTGAAATAAAATGTTTCCATGAATCTTTTCAATATTCCTGGGATGAAAGTTTCTGCAATCTTTTTATTAAGTCTCTAGGTTTTATTTTGATTCATGATCACTAGAGAGAAATTTTTTCTTTTGAATTTTTGACCAGCTTAAAAATAGCTAAATAATGGTTTTTATTATTTAATATTACCATCACAATTTCATCTCTTTAGAGATTCCAGGAAGAAAGTACTAGGAACTGTATAAATACCATTTTACTTTTCATCACCATAAATTCCCCACCTACTGACAAAAACCTCAGCTTATCAAGATCATCTTTTTCCCAAAAGCAGATTTTTCAAGCTGTCTTGCATTTTAAGTTTGAATTTAACCTCAAAACAGTAAGGTCGAAGGAAAGTATTTACAGGGGTTCATAGGCTATCCCTAACCAGCACCACTAATATTTTGCAGTGGTTTATGACATTTCATTTACATTGTGTTCATTTCAGCTCCAGTACTCTCAGTGCACACTTCAGATATGAAGAGGCAGCACTAACCCAAGCAATGGCTGCAATAAAAAATTAGAAAAAAACCACCAACTAAAAAAACAAATACAACACTAAGATCTTTTCTTTCTGATAATACCTGCACAAAAGAAGATTTGCTTTGCTTTCCATGCAAATTTATTGAGATGTCATACCAGTTATCCTTGACTGGTGACCTTGACCAAAATTTCACTAGTATAGCCTCTCCTCTCTCTCTCAGCCAGTTTGGAAACAACAGACTGCAGTGGCCTTTTCAACTCTTTAAGCTATATTTTTATAACAGCAAAGAACATGGAGTATTTGAGCTCTGTTAGGATGAAAAGTGGAACATATTGTGCATGCCTTGAAAACTGGATACCCAGTGTCTTCTAGTTGAGCTGTTGTAAGGATAATCAGGGAACTTGCACCCAGAATCTCTTAATTACATGGATATCTCCTCTGTTTGTTAGGCACAGCAGATTACTGGGAGAGAGAGAAATGGAAAGTGCCCATATTGCTGGGAAAGAAAATAATTCAACAACAGCATTTTATTTAACTCAATGTCCCTAAAGTGTTTTAAATGAAGCCAGTCATTAAGGTCTTATAATTAAAGCCTTGCACAATTATAAAATAATTAGGGCCGGATCTTGTAACATTTTCTCTCTGGAGAGCACACACATCAGATTCCCTTGGAATACTTGTACACTAAGCACAGTTGCTGCTAGGATGGATGTATCTGAGCTAGCTTTAACCAAACCAGCCTGAGTGCTGTGCAGCAGTAACAGGGCAAAGCTCAGAAAATACTGCCTTTTTAATTACTTTTAGGTCTATTCAAACACATTTTTGTAGTCCACACTGCACTCTGTCACTGCAGCTACTCTGCCAGCACAAGCAGGAATAGACCATTTCAAACTGCAGTGTAGTTCTATATCACTCTGATGAGTAAATGCTATAGTAATAATTCTAAGACTCTAATTTTCCCAACTGTCTAAGGATGCCAGATACCAGCTCCCACACTATTAAAAAAACAAAAGTATTTTAATAAGAAGACCTATGTCCAACTAATCCTTAGGGCCTTACTTACAAAAGCCAAGTCAGAATTAAGGAAGTGTAATTGAATTACACTTGCCAGCAGCTTTTCTTAGCCACTGTGCTGGGTTTGGCTGGGGTAGAGTTAATTCTCCTCACACTAGTCAGAATAGGGAAGCAATTTGGCTTTTTTGCTGGAAGCAGTGTTGATAACACAGGGATGTTTTTGTTATTGCTGACAGGGCTTACACAGAGCCAAGGCCTTTTCTGCCTCTCACCCCACCCCAGCAGCGAGGGGGCTGGGGGGTGCACAAGGAGCTGGGAGGGGACACAGCCAGGACAGCCAACTCTAAGTGACCCAAGGGATATCCCATTACACAGAGAGTCATGCTCAGTATATAAAGCCGGGGGAAGAAGAAGGAAGGTGGGGGACATTTGGAGCAATGGTGTTTGTCTTCCCAAGTCACCGTTACCCATGATGGGGCCCTGCTCTCCTGGGAGAGGCTGAACACCTGCCTGCCCATGGGGAGTGGTGACTTAATTCCTTGTTTAACTTTGCTTGTGAGTGTGGCTTTTGCTTTACCTAATGACCTGACTTCACCTCAGCCCAAACAGTGAGGCTTCCTCACTGTTACCCCTCAGATGGTCTCTCTCATCCTGTGGTGGGGAGTGAGGGAGCCCCTGCATGGTGCTGGGGTCAAAACCAGCAGGGGAGCAACTTCTGAAGGGGTGGTGAGCCCACGGGGTGGTGAGCCCATCGCTCTGCAGCAGATACACCTTGAAGCATTTGTGGCTGTGCCTGAGGTCATGCTGGAGCACCTCAAAGTGTTTGCCATGAATAAGCCCATGGCAGAGCAGGCACACCCCTGCAGGAACAGTAGCCATGGGAAGGCCTTGCCAACATGGGTATCTGTGAGACTGTGCCTTGTAGATAGGGCTCTACTTGGAGCAGATACAGCCCTAAGGTGCTGCAATCTGTGGATCAACCCAAGCCCAAGCAAGAGGAAGTGCTCATTGCAATGCTGAACCTTATCTGGTCCAAAGGGACCAGGATGGAGATTGTTGTGGAAATACCTTAAAATTCTGATACCCATGATTTCAGAATTCCCATAGCAGCAGCTCCTTGCTTCTAGTCAGAGTAGGAGCAAGAGGAATAGTTCACTGCAATGTCAAAGCCTATAATTTAGCCCAGCGGAGCCAGGGGTGGAGATTGTAATGGATTTATGTTTAAACTGTGGTAAACCATGATTTGAGTTGCGTTTTTAGGATTTACTACTGCAGGAACCACTCCAGAGTGGAGAACCACAGTGGAGGACGAGTGATACAAGAAGCAGTGCAGGTACAGCAGTGACATGACCTGAGGTGGCTTTGGTGCCCAATAACTCCACTCAGCACACCATCTCTCCTGTCCTGAGTGACCACCACACACAATCTTACACCTCTGATTCTCTCACTCATTCTGTTGGATGGCTGGGGTTAAACCACAGCAGCTACAGTGAATGTCAAGACAGGAAAGTAAAGTTTGTTCACCTCCATTTCTCTTGGATTCTAACAGACTTTTTTTGAAAAAAACGGAATTAAAAAAAAAATCAATGTCTATCTACATCTAGCTGGATGTCAGGTATCATTTTAAAAGCTTCACTGGGCATTCAAAGCATAATCATACTTCAAATGATGTCCTTATTTTACACCACAGGAAAGACTGCAAGAAAATGTAGTAATAGCCTGAGAAATGAAACTCACGGTCCCCTGAAATGCATTGGAAATAATCATCCTTGCATATAGGTTTCACACAATGATGTTAGACTGCGGTTTCATAAGTGAAAACTAAAATATTAGAAAATACAGGTTAACCTCTCAAAATCGTTTCAGACATTATTAAAGATGCCTTACATAATGTTACTAATAAGGTATTGAAGATGTATGATACTGCAAAGAGCAAACTACTGTTCTGAACCAGCCTGTGTGTAATACTTACACACACACACCCCCCTCCCAGAAGGGACTACCTAACCAGAGATTCAGGCAACTCAAAATATATGCCAAACAAAACTACTTTTCACTTCCAAAAGTTTTCCCCAAGATGAGAATACCATTTTCCATAGCTGTGGAAATGACTGAATTAAGTTTGGTAATAAAATAGTCATAGCTACTTTTTATGTATGATTCAACATTTCATTTCTCTACTGAAAAATATGGGTTGCATTAATTACATAAAAAGAAAGCTCATCTTTATTATTCAATGAAATGATTAACATTCAAAAAAACCACAATATTTTAAAACACTAGGGAATATTTAACTCAATGTTTAAAGCATAAAATTTGCTTATTTTAACCTACTTTTCATCCTGGAAAATTATTTATATTATTACAGCTTAATCTTACAGAATTTCAATTACATATAAAATATATTGAACACAATTTGTATTAAGTGTTGCTAATTATACAGTGGATACTTTGCAATTAAAATATCTTAGATCTAATTTTCATGCAGTTCTGTGCATAGACCAGTTCAGAAACCACCAATGAGTTCAGGAAGAGAATACTTTTTCATGTTCTTTTCCCAGCAATAAATATTGAGGCAGCCTCTCGTGTGTGGTGCCCAGCATTCCACTGAGATTTCATTGAGAATCTCAGATCTCAGCTTTGCTTTCTGACCTTTCTGGCCATAAACCTCTCTACTGGTGTTGGCTACTTTGTTGTCCCACCAGAATAAAGCTCTTACAGGAGGTGAAAGCTATGCACAAAGGCAGCAGAGAGGCAGATTTTCAGTAAATTTTCAGTTAACAGGAATTAATATAGCAAAAGGCCTGAAATTATGAAAACTCAGTGCCTGAATTTGACCCAGTGGATTCAGAGAAAAGGGCAATGAGATTTAATATTCTTGGTGGACTTAATTTATAAGAAAAAGCCCTGAGCTTGCATGCCCAACTCATCTTGCCAATTTACATGTGTATCATTTGATTTCTATAGTTGACACATAGATGTCCATAGTAAAGTCTACAGGTAACACCGGTTTGAATCATCCTACTAAAATCCAGCAATCCAGGAGAAAACAACCTCTGGCTGGCAGCTGCTAATTGCTGACATTAGATTAGTACCTTTACTTTCTGTGTAGGAAAGGTAAAGTTAGAGGGCAGCACATGAGCCCTGAGTGTCAACAAGATGGCATGGGGCCCCATCACAGTGTGAGTTTGTGTAGATTTTGCTTCTGACTGGCTTTGCTCCAGAGCCCTAGAAAATCAGGACAACCTGAGATCTATAGAATTGGAGGTACGCAGGTGATGGCCCACACTGAGACAGGGGAATAAAGGGAGTTAAATTAAGCATTTCTCCCTCTCAGTAAAGAAGGTGACTTGAAAGGATAGAGACGTGTTAAAGGAACTTTAGAAGGTATTAAAGGCAAGTAATTAGTCTTGCTTTTTTCTTTATTTGGCTATTTATACAATTGTGTTTACTTAAAAGTGCATCCTTCTGGGAAGATGATGAGCTAATATTGGCTGTAATTAAACTGTGCTCCTCTGCCTGATGTAACACCACTGAAGTCAATAAGAAACTTTCAAGGCTCATTTCTGGATCTATTTGAGAGCTCCTTCTTCCATCTTGAACCATTTACTTACTCATCTACTCCATCTCCATCCATTCTTTAACTAAAGTTTAATAGGAAGAACCCATGTAATTAGCTACTTTCTTTTGAATTCCATGGCTTTAAAAAAAGACATTTATTTTATGCTCTGAATGTAAAATAAACTCTATAGCAAGGTTATGTCACAGTTTATTCAGAATAAAACTAATGAGTTTTCACATTCAAGTTTTACTGTTTGCAGTAAATTCTGCTCATGAAACACTTAAGTACAAATACAGGCATAATTTTAATTTATTTTAAAAAGTGGTCAGTATCAAGATAGAAATATCAACAGCAGCACTCTTCTACTCTAGCTTTCTCCGTGAAATATGGAACAGCTAAAGTATTCAAGCAATTCCTCAAATTTATGTGCTGAAAGCTATTCAAATATAAAATAAGCACTAACAAATGGGCAACCTTGTCAGTTGCAATGCTAATAAATCAAATTCACCAAGGTAAGTTAGCTACATTTTCAGTGCAAGTGGATATATCATGAGAGCCTGATAATGATACAACTACCAGGAAAATAAATGTGCATTCTCTGACCTTGACAATAATTCACTAACAGCTTGCCTCACGATTTTCCTAACATTGAGCCACTCTTCACAGGCCAAGTGTTTATATCTCTGTGGATGGAGAGTTTCATCTCTGTCATCACTAGTCTATTAGGGATTTTAGTGCTCTGCTAAGATTAATTACAGAAAACAATAAATTTCAGCATAATAGTCTATGAAACCACCCAGGGGAATTTGGGGGATAGGGATCAGAGGAACACTAGGGGGTTTTGTTGTGTTAGTTCTTTTTTTTCTTTCAAACTACTGATCTAATGCCCTTCACAGCATTTCGCATGGCTCTAAAGCCTCTAAAGCTGGATTTCTTTTACTGATTTTTACTCCCTAAAACAGGTAATGAGAGGCATTGCTACTGTGCTAACAAGGAAGAAGCACCTGACCACTGCTGGACACTTCATAAATCTTACCAACTTGGAAGAACAGCAACTTTGATAAGGGAAGACCAAAAGAATGTATTTTATTTTAGATCAGTGAAATTATGGGATATGGACTTTTTTATTACTTTACATGGTAAATTACAGACAAGATAGAGATCTATTTAAGCTAGAGGATAGCCATGAAAAAATTCAGGCTCAAAACTAGAAATAGAGGAATATAGATCTTGACAAGGAAGCTAAGCAATTAGAAGATGGAATTTGATAGTTAATGGGAAGAATTACATAACTAAGTTCCAGAAGAAGCAAGAAACTGAACCTGGAGATCTTCACGTCTCCCTTTCTTGCCTCCCTCCACCCACAATGCTCTGAGCACTGTCCACAAAACAAAAAAGAAAAGCTAGAAAAACATTGAGAAATCTATTTCCATTGCTCTTTGAAGAAGACACGCATAGAACAAATACCTTTATTTTAACTTATAAAATTTACTTCCTATAGAAATAAACTTTTAAGGCCAGTGTCTCTGTCCCAGCTGGAAATATATCAACGTGTGCAACCAGCTTTGGGGATACAGAATGCAACTTCATAGAGGGCTTGACTCACTTTACTACAATTTTTTTTTCCATTGTCTAGAAATCTAAAGCAATGGGAGAGAGAGGGAAGAAAGTGAACTTATCTAATTATAAGATTTAAAAATAAAAAAAACTGAGTCAAGGAGCATTGCTTTTCAAGGGAAGGTTAGATTTTTTACTTTCCAGCAAACACATTTTTCTCTTGCAAAGTGCAATGTGTGTGGGAGTCTGCTCACGTAGAAAGTGGTTCCCTGATCAAAACAGATGGCATGCTGGCAGGGTAAGTTTTAAATGGCAGAGTGTTGATGTTGAAAGATTTCAACAGCAGCTTCCATGACAGGGACAGAGACATAAATGACAAATACAAAATACAAAGACATTTCAATAACTTACCATCATATCACTTTGTAAGTTAATACCAGCCTCTCTCAGTTCTCAAGATGTTAGAGGAAGACTTCCGAGCTGCGGGCATGAAACTGTATTCTAGCTCAATAAATCTCAAAACACTAATGAGGGTTCTATTTTTAGGACAATGAAGCATGAAAACTAAAGCTTTTACTGGCATGGGGAAGGAATAAGCTGGCTATCGGAAAGGTTTGTAGCAAAACTCTCAGAGAAACAGAGAGGCCAAGTAATTCCTCTCCTGACTTAACCAAACTCGTCAAGTTGTTCTGAAAAATGGCTTTTATTAGAATCTGAGCTTTTGTCACATGCATTTTAGTTATCCATCCACTCATCTCTGAAGCACAGCATATCAGTGTGGGAACTGGGGAATCTGTGAGGGATTTTTTATCAGTGTGTGAATATGATTTTAATATTTTCCTAATGTTTAAAAACATTTAACTAGAGAAATCATTTTAGATATCCAAATTTGAATAGCTCATGTCCTTGTTCTTTTCTCTTCACTTCTCATTCCTTTTATACATATCTGCAAGTCAATATTTCTTTTAGGATATTAAGTCATATTTAGACAACTTCTTGATATTTGTTATTCTCCAAACTTTCCTCATCTTCTCCTGTTTTCACTGTCTTTTTTTTCAAGGCTGAGGGTAGTCCATCTTTCTTCTAACTTTCTTCCCAGTATCCTAATATTTTTTTTTCTCCCATTAATTCAGAGTCAGCTGTCCATCAAGCTGTCCCTGAAGCACTTACTACCAATAAGACAAGGCACACAGTTTTGCATTTTTTTGAGGCAGAAACAGAGCAATTGAGCCTTCATTCAACTCCTTGCTGCAGAGGGGGATGCTCAAGATGGAATGACAGCTCTGTGAAGCAACAAATCATCAAAAGGAGATCAATGATTTTTTTCTCTGCAATCAGAAGGGTGTGTAGATATCAGCTTGTACAGGAGGTGCTTCCTGATCAGAATAAGTGATATATAGACAAGGCAAATTTAAAGTATTTTACAAAAAAAAATTTTCTCATAAAATAGTCTTGGAAGGAACTTATGCAGAATCCTGACATGAACTGCAGCATTAAGTAACATTTTAGCTTGGTTAAAGAAAAAATGGCAGGGGGGATATGGGGAACACCTGACAGATGTTAATTTGTACTTAATTTTTGTATCTAGTAGTGACTGTAGTCAAAAAAAATGAACACTGCAGATTCTGTACAGTCTCCAAGGCATCGGCTTTATAATTTTGATAGATTAGAGATGATGGGGCTTTTTTTTTCAGTCTATGCTAACTGTGAACTAGATCAACACCAAACACTGAGCAATACATAGTAAATAATAGTAATGCATAATAATAGTAATGCAGAGTAAACACTAAAGAACATAATGGTCCCAATTTAAAATTGCTCTGAAAGACATTTGTAGACCACCTATAAAATTAACTTACTAATGAAGCTTGGATCCCTCTTCATATGATAAAATATACTGTCCTTTCAGGGAGCTACATCCCAGAAAGTGAGTTGTGCCTCACCACAGTAACAGCATCTCATGAAGAAGCTTGAATTATTTTGTTAATAAGATACTAATAAATTGACAATAAGAAAGAAAAGCTAAGGAAGAAATGAAACTTTCAGTAAACTTCTTTTCACTTTCAGTTCCAAAATAATTTGCTTAGTGCTAACAAAAACATACAGCTACAAGCAACCTCCATGTTTCTCTCCAGAGCAACTGTGAGCAGTTCTTAAACTCAGATGTTTGATCTCATAAATACAAGGTTTCCCCTTTATATATTTATGTACAATAAAGTTGACTAGACTTTAAATATCCTTGCCAAGTGCCTGCCCAGGTAGGAGTTAGAACTGCTAACAACTGTTTTAGACAAATTTGGCTAGAATGAATCAGCTAAGTGCAACAAAATTATTAGACTTCAAAGTTTTCATGCCTAACCAGGAATTCATACTAGTTTTTAACAGCCAGATTTGAATATTTAGGTCCACTTTTGCACATAATTCCACTATTTTGCCCTGACTTCAAATAACAGGCCACACTTTCTACAAGAATGACCTGAACCCACAAAAATGGCACCCACACACTCAATGGCTAAAATCAGTATAGTTTTCTCCTTATATATTAAGTTTTAAAAGACTTTGCAGACAATCTTGTAGAATGAAATTCAATGAGAAACTTTACAATACAGTTTTATTCATTTATATGCCATATTTTATGCCAAATAGAATCTTTTTTTTATTTAAGCAAAAGGAGAATTAGTAATTGTGCTCTTGATTTACTACTGCTAAGTGTCCTAAGAAAAAGCAAAGCATTTTCTGAGTAGATTTTAAAGGCATAAAGGAACAAATCAGAGGCAAAATAAAGTGTGTTTACCACAAGTCACTGCAATTTATAGTCACAGCAATACTGTTTGGCAGGATATCAGTATGCCATGAATACTCCTTGAAAACATGACTGTGTCAATTAACGTTCCACTATTCTTTTCAGGATCGTGTTCACTGTCTGCAGACCTTCCTCTGCTAGGAAAAACTTAAGTGATTCACACCATCAGGCTCTCTAGTTTGTCCTATTTACTGCAAAGCAGCTAACAGCTGAGAGAAGTGAGACTGACAGTATTGAGTCTATCTCAAGTACTCAGAGTCGTGAGTCACAGTCCAATGTCCTGAGCTTTAGAGAACAATCTGAGGGATCCTCTCATTTGCTGTCTGGTCTTTGAGACTTAAATCATGGTTGAAGAGTAAATAAATAAAACACAAATATAAGTTGTGAATGTATTCACTTTGCTTTAATAAAAACACAAAATATCTATAGGCTGTAAGACGTCAAGGTCTGGCTATTATGCTAACTTGTTCAACTTCAGGCAGCAGCACCTTTTCTCAAAGAAGAGCAGTGCAGCAACCTGGGCATTGCATCCCTCACACTTCTCTGTGGAATGAGCTGCTAGTAAAGCAAAAGCAGTTGGCAGCTGAAACAACCACTGTGGGACAAGCAGAGGAATGGAAGAAAGGTCAAAAAAAAGCTTCAACACCCCACCTCCCCAAAAAAATCCAAAACCCTAATATTTGTTCCTAACATTTGCATCTGGATTTGGCAAAGTCTGACAGAATAATCATATAATAACCTGGTAGACTTTGAAGTCCTGGATATTAACTGGATGCTACCCAGTTTACTGGTATTGAGGGCCAGCGTTAGGAAAAGCTCACCTTGCAAATCTTGGTAACATAATGGCTATTTCTGCTTCTGATATCAAATTGTAGAATAAATTAGCGGCTATTTCACTTGGTTGGCATCATTTTTTTTCTCCAGATGGCCCCAGGATCAGAACTCGTGTCTGTTGAGATGGAAGGGCACTTTAAGGTACTCCACTTCCAACCAAAGCTGCCCAAATTGGACAAAGTTGCTACCACTGAGCCTCTGATCCACAATCATCACAAACCCCTCAGCACAATGAGTCCCTGCACTTGCCACAGTGGCATAAACTTTGCTGCACTGTTACCCAAAAACCCCATCCATTCAACCCCAAAATGTTACCTGAAAAAACCCTACAGATTTTGAAAGAAAACAATGGAAAAATGGAAGAGGGGAATGGGAGATACACAGAACCAGACACCTGGCTAGCAGAGCTATCATCACCAAGCGGATGTGTAGTCAAGCTATGCAGCAATAACTGGGTGATGGCACCTGCCGACAATTTCATCATTAGCCATTCTCTCAACAGTTTAATATGATGGCATCCTGATAATGAATGATCATCCAGGAAAAAAAAAGAGAAAATAAATAATATTAGTTAAAGTGAAGGGGGGAAAAATTAGGCAAGGCTACACAAAGGGAGCCCCAATGAACATCTGGAGCAGAGTAACCCAAAGAGAGAGCCTGTTGACCTGGCACCTGGAAATAGAGCACATGAATACATGAATGCTTGCAAATCAGCACCTGGAAATAATGAAACACAATTAGAAACACTCCCTTCTAGCATTTCCACCTCTAAAACAGACTGATAAATTTCTTGAGTCTTACAAAGCTAGTTCTACACAGAGATCCTAGCACTCTGCAGGCTGATTTGATCCCTAGCTCAACAGCATCATGTGGGAGAAAACCACCAGAAAAAATTCACCTACCCCTCTTTAAATAGGACAGCTAACATGCACCAGTGGGATTTAAAAAATTCCCAAGCAAATAATAGTTTCATATTTCATATTGAATTGAATGAAGTAAATGTGATAGTTGCTGTTGAACCAACATGAAGAGAGCTACGATTCACTGTTTCAAATTCAAAATGTGATAAGAGATAAGGATGTAATAATTTAAAAACTGAATACCGTACATGTGACTTAGCTGACCAGAAAAAGCAGAAACATACCATCCTCTTTGCCCCTTAACTCAGAAAAAGAATTGAAATCACAAAGGATCTTAGAGCTAACAGTGAGCTGTAAATCATTTAACTATTCCCAAAAATAATTTCCATGTTCACATGCCAGTTGTAAAGGAGAAAAATACCCAGTTTCTACCACATTAAAAACACCTTATCTGTATAGTATGATACAAACAGGGTTATTTCTTATACCTGAGTAACTGCAACCCCTACTTCATAAAGAGATATTATCATTATTGCTCCAACGCTATTGCAGCAAGCATTGCCCCACTGGCTCTGACTGGAAATGGGCATATTTAGCAGCATGACAACTGCCTCTCCTAACAGCCAAGTCTTGAACCTTTAGCTTCCATGGATGAACATACACCAATAATCTGGAAATTGCAAGACTCTCGCTATGAAATACCCATTCCTATTTGTCTTCCATAATAACACTAGCAAAATGACAGGCATCGTGAAGAGATTAATCTACGACAAAATGTTCATTCAAAAATAATTTGATGTTCCAGGAATCTTCAAGAAGTCCTTCATATTCTGCAATCCATCTTTTAAGAATGCTAATTTTATAATCTAAAAGCTGAATCCTTTTGCTGTGTGCAGAATATAATACACATTGACTAGCAGACAAGTAGGCTATTACAAAGAGGCGTTGTTCGTGGCTTCTAGTACATAATAAGTACTTACAATGACACAATATATTGCTCTGATAAGATTATAAACACAATATCAGAAGAAAATCCATAAAAATCTAATTATGCATACAAAAGTTACAGCATGAAAAGCTTGCTGAGGCACTTGGACAAAAGGTTTGAAGTTACTATTAATTTTAAACATAACACTACTGGTGGACTTAATATCTACAGAAATTTAATTTTAAAGTTTTACTACTAGATGATGATCAGAATAGCTTCAAGGCCAGCAGGCTTTTAGTATTTCTTTTAAATTAATACAGGAATTTGATACAAACCCAGCTCAGGTTTCCTGGAAATAGGGAAATCAGATGTCTAAGAGCTCAGTGATCATAAGTTACCTGTAACAAACTCTCTAAGTCAGTCTGAGGTGTTGCAAAGCAGAAGAGGCATTTCAAGTATCACCTTTGAAAAGCTGGGAGCAGGGAAGTACAAAAAGCAGTGCACAATCCAAACTGCAGAACAGAATAACAGAACAAACTCATCCCGTGTGCAGACATAACCACAAAATTCAAGTACTCTATCCAGATTGCCACAATCACCTGTTTGGACCTGATGCACAAATTTTTTCTAAGTCATGCCAGCAAGGTGATAAAGGATTTTTACTTCCCTATCATGACTATGGCCTCACATGAGTAATGGCAAAGTGTCTGGGTGGCAAGCTAAACATAAGGCAGGACACAGATCATTAAATAAACTTTTCAACAGGCAGATCATCCCTAAATGTCTTCATCTGTTCAGCTGCTACAGGAGTAAACTAGAGAAAAGTACTATGACCTAAAATCCTATAGGGATGATATGAAAAATATTTTTGGATACTCTTCCCCTTCCCATCAACAACAAGCATATATGAGGGAAAATAAATACCTTGCCAAGAGGCAAGTTTGTTAAGTTTTTAACCTTAAGTTCTATGGAGTCAAAACTCTTAGTGACAAGATTTTCATTGACAAGATGATTGAGTGCTAAATTCTCAACAGGAGACAAGTGGAAGGAATCCAATTCTTTGTTCTTTGTGGTAAACATCAAGACATCAGAAATATATAAATACAGATATGATTTTATATGTATATTTATAAACACAGAGACAGGAGATATCTATATATACACACATACCCTGATAATAAGAAAAAATGTGAAGCAATGAAGTCTCAATAGAGAATGGCAAAATCTGAGCAGAAAATGGAAACAACAAGAGAAAAGGTGAAGCTCAGTTTTCTGCAGAGGCTGATAGCTCAGAGTGTAGTGCTGAAGGAGGTTTCAAACAGAAAAAGATTCTGTGAAAGGGGTGGATTATACATACAAAATCTTGCCATGGTATTCCTAAATTGTAAGAAGATTTTTGGGGAAGACTATTAAAAACAGGAATAACAAAGTCAGGAACAAGCAATGGACATGCTGCAATAAATCCATCAGAGCTATCAGGAAGTAGGTAAGAAGCTGAGGAAGTAGCTGCCACACAGACATGAACTCAGATTTTCTTTTCAATTTCCCCCTTGTAGACCTGTGCTATTGCAAAAATGAAACTGGTGAAAAATGTATTCTATGGTCTGTGATACCCAAGGCTGAAAGTCTGCAGAGAGAGAAAAGAAAGCAGGAGAAAGCTGAAAAAAATAATGAAGTCTGCTTATTTTTCTTTTGACAAGAAGGACGAAAACAAATGGAAAAATAAATGGGGGAAAAAGAAAAGGTAAAAAAAAGGGAAAAAGGGGGTGAAATGGCAAACAGGGGGAAAAGAGTGGAAAAAGAGGAAAAAAAGAAAGAAAATACAGAAAAATCCTTTCCTTCAAGAGATATTCTGTGGGGCTGTCACAATTGCCTGTTTCAGCTGGCTCCCAATTAGGAAGTTCCTTTCAAACAAATAGAAGTGAAATTACTGTTTGTGTCTTTAAGAGGAGGGTTATGTTCTACATACATATGCCCTTAAGCCCACGCTCACCAACCATCTACCTCAGCCATAGATGCCAGGGCTTTGTTGTTTCAAGATGCTGCACTGAGAGTCAGACAAACACCACACTTCCCCAGAAGAAGAGCATAAGCTCCATTTGCTCTCGTGTTATTCACATATAAATCCATGGTGAGGAAGCTTAGGCTGAACTCCAGAGCAAATGTGCAAGGGGTCCCTTCCACAGACTCAGCACACACTTGGTATTGACGAGTTGTGCATCAATAAGGCCGAACATATCACAGTCCAGAGCAGTGCCAGTAATGTCAAACACAGATCTTTCTGCCTTCTGAGAATCTAAGAGCCAATGGTTTGAGCAAAACCACATCCCACTGAGCTTCCTGTTGGACCAGTAGATCTCAACTTAGCCTCCATTAGGGAGATGTTAACTTCAAGACCAAAAAAAAAAAAAAATTAATACGGGCAAAAAGTCTGTTTGCCACACGCTTGTGAGTTTAATAACTGTGTTCACCAGTAATAAATGCCCAGGGTATTTAGATAGCCACCTTAATTAACAATAACATACTGTTAAACTCAGTGGTTTGCTCATCAAGAGAGACACAATAAGGTCTATTTTGCATTCAATTTTTTTATTACCATTTTCTTGCTACAATACTACTTTGTGCAAAGTCAAAAAAGCCAGAATGTATATCAATATTTACTTTAATTCACCTTTTCTACTCATTTCCTTCGTCAATGCTGCCACCTTCTGATGCTCAGCAGCTTCACCAAGCACCTCAAACCCAGTTCTTAGGTTACAGAGCTGTGGACAAATCCCTCACTACAATTCNACTCACTTCATTTAATAAAGTCATAGACATTGACATCAGTTTGGGGGAAAATTTTAAATTAAAAAAACCCCACCATTGACGCACAATTCAATAGAACTCCAGAAATCAGTTTCATGGAACATTTATCCTGCTCGACATAAACAGGTACAATTCTTGGATAGTAAATAGAATAGCAGTATTTTATTAGAAATTGAGAAAAAAATTATTATTACTGTTTGTGCTAAAAGTAATGCCTACACCCAAAGCATGAAAACAAAATTCATTGCCAATGTGTGTCACAGCATCTGATGCAAGAACAGGCCAAGTTCATGTACAGCAAGCACAAATTTCAAGCTTATCAGAGAGCACAGACCAAGAAAAGGATGCTGTGAGATGGTCTTACCCTAAACCCTTTCACTGGAATAAGAACCTATACAGAACTTTCTTTCTTATACGGCAGTTTAATGTCCCAGCCTCTCATCTACTGAAATAGAATCAGTCATTCTCTCCCTCTTTTTCACTCAGGGGGCTAATAAATATTTAATGCAAAGTGGAACTGCTCTGATCTGACTCCAGAGCAGACAGATATTTTAAAGCACAGACTCTCATACCCCAGGCAGATGGCCTGATCACTAAACCATTGGTTAAACAGGATGCCCATGTTCTCCACTGTGTTGAGGGTCAGCATCAGCCTCCAAGGGAAAAAGGCAGAGGAACTCTCACTTCATGAATGGTGACAAGATTCAAGTAATAAAATCCCCAGTCTTTTTCAGAATTTGACATTTCTAGGCATAGTCATAAGTAAAACTGTACTTGGCATGTGGACTGTATTGACAGAAATCTAGGCAGTCCTGGGATTAGCTAGTTTATTCTTGCAGCTAGGTCTTGGATTAAGGTTCCAAATTTAACAGTAGCAAAACTCTCATGCCTATGACACGAGTCAGTGCAATACAGAGAAAGCCCTTTCGCATACCCAGGAGCAGCTTAGCCCTTCCTAATGGCCCCGCACCAATGGGCAGACTGCTGAAAGGAATTCCTTTTAGCTTAGTTCTTTCCATTTTGTTTCATTTTTACATTGAGATTGTGTTCACCAGTGGCTCAGCAGTTTAATGGGGCCCACACGTCTGTAGGTTTGCA
Source organism: Ploceus nigricollis (assembly GCA_013399945.1). Lineage (NCBI taxonomy): Eukaryota > Metazoa > Chordata > Aves > Passeriformes > Ploceidae > Ploceus > Ploceus nigricollis. Next base: position 36,303 of record VXBC01003613.1, on the reverse strand, counting down.
TATGCAGCTATGATGCACAACATGATTGCCTGTAGCTTGTTGAACATCTGTTATTTTGGTGAATTATTTTAACAAGCCAACAAAACAGTGGCTTTTAAGTGCTTTACAAGACATCTAGAAAAAGGGGTTACTCTCACAGTTGATTATTCACCAAAGCCAAAATTCCTAGGTTGTATGTCATTAAAATAAAATCTCAAAGTTTAGCAAGTTGAAAATACCAGGTAAGCTTTTAATATCATATACTGAAAATGGTTTGAGACACGGAAATCTCTTAGTTGAGTACATCTCAATACTCACTGATTATTTTTACAGGAAATCTTCTGGAAGAGCCACAACTCCACGTGAACAGCCTGTCAGTTCTGCCAGCTGGCTCATCATATTGTGAAATGAAAAATAAAAGATCTATAGATTTTTTCGGTCATTTTAAGATAGAGTGTAAGTGAAAACCTGTGTTTGCTGCATAGCCAAAATTTCTCTGATAGGGAATGCAGGTGCAGAGTCAGCTGCTAGAAATGTTTACACTGTAATAAATTTCCAAGATTAGTAATATTCCTTTTCGAAATTTCCAAGAATTTTAAACATAAGTTTTCACAGAAGTGTTCTGAAGTGTCTGCATAATAGCCAATAACATAACTTAACTCTGGGGACTTAAGTTACTCCTCAAACTCTTTTTTCCACACATTCTAAGGTTATTTATAAAGGGTAGATTCCACCCTTGAGTAAAGACTTTCACTTTAAAGAAGTTCAGAGAAATAAGTGGAATACTCCCAAATAAAGGTATTCAGTCACTTCAAGATTAGAATAGAATAGAATAGAATAGAATAGAATAGAATAGAATAGAATAGAATAGAATAGAATAGAATAGTTCCAGAGCAAAGAAAGAAGAAAAGCAAATCTCTCATCTTATGGGGCCAGTAGTGTATTAAAAAAAAAGCAAGGCATGTACAGTATGCCCATTGAATGCTGTGGAAAGTGAAAAAAAAGCCTGATCCACAGATGTCAATGACTATTGAATTAAATCTAAAATATGTCAAGTGAAGGAAAGCCAAAAGCTGCAACTTTCATTCTTGAGAACAAACTCCTTGCATGTTCTTAACAAAAGATTTTTAATGTTATGTCAGTATTTTTGAAACTTTCACTTGCATTATTCTTTGAAGGTAGATGCTTTTAATTATAAAATATAACTACAGTTGAATTGTACAATAATACACAAAAATAATGAGCTGTAATACTATATAAAGTTACACAGCCCAATGGAAAATATGTGCATTCACTTTTTTAATAATATTTAAATTATGAAATTATTATTTTGTGTCCTCTAAGAATCTACCTTTTTTTTCTGGCGGATACATTTCTTCACCATTTTTTTTTTCTTTTCTTTAAATAAAAGATAGCAATTTCCAAAAGAATTACAGCAGACTGAAATAGCTTTAGGAGAAGGATGAATAAATCTGACAGCTAGGCAGTGAACCTAAATATTGTTTCTTTAGAAAAGGGGTTAGAGTTTTCTCCATGAGGGGGAAAAAATGGTTTGCAATCTGAAAATCTGAAAGAGGAGGAAACTAACATAAACAGGGATGGCAAGGAGTGAAAATCCGTATTGTATCACAACAATGGTGATATCAGATCTTGAGTGCAGGTTATGAGCTCTCCCTATGATGGTCAGTGGCATCTCACAGAAAGGAAACTCAGTGGAATATCTTTGTAAATATCTGATCAATATGGCATGGTAACCACAAGGCAGCACCAAAATGAAGTTACCTCAAAAGGCCTGCTGTACTGTGAAGTGTATTCATACCTAGCTCCTTATGCTGCATTTCCCTTCCAGCAAGATATTTTGGGAGATCTCTGTTAGAAATGCTGTATGGAACCAAAGAGGAAGTTGCACAACCTGTTGTTGAGTTGTACGATAAAGCTGCAGCATGTTAGCAAAAATGTAAATACAACAAAGGTAAAAATGTTTGAAGTAATTGTAATCTATATAATTTCATATAGGTACGACCAGTAACCAAGAGCCAGGATGTCTTCTCTAGGAGAACACACCCGTAAACTGTAAACTTGTGTATTTACCTGTATTATTTATGGCAAAGCCATCAAAAATAAACTTTTTTGCTCTACATTCATTGATAATTTGTCTCTGTGACCTGATCTGTGGGGAGACTTCAGCAATGTACATTTACCACATGGATGGAAAGGAACCACAGGGAAAATTTGAGCTGAGCAGTCCAATGCATCTTCCTCACCTGTAAAACAGAACTCAAATCAGCACTTCTAAAGGAAGAAATCTCCAAGACAGCACCATTATTTCTGTGTTATCTGATCAAGAATGGACTTCCAATCTTCCTTGTGCTCACATGAGCAAAATTTGCCATCTATTTCTGCAACCTTTGTGATTATGAAGAAAAATTATTATTTCGTCTTAATGATATAGTGTCTTCTATCTGAAACTGCAGGTAGCAAGGCACCAGGCACACAGGAGCAGTAACCCAGGTGTGTCAAGCGGCCCTGTTGTCTCAATGAAATTGCTAATTTTGAAACCAGTACCACCCTTACTTCATATGAGGTATAAAAAAAGAAACTCCTTCTCAAGAGCAAATAAGGAGTAAAAAATACAGTGAAAGATAAACATGAAAATCTAACCAAGGACAAGTAATTGGAAGGTAAAGAAGAGAAGAATTGCACCAAAAGGTTTCTAAAGACATTTTTGGATCACTGAGCGTAGAAGAGCTGCATTGACACTAGACGTACAAGTACAGAAAAAAAATTTAAAAATAAAAAAATACCCCCAGAGCTCAAATAAGTCTACTGTTATTTCGCCCTTGCCTCTCCTCTCAGCCCTTCTGTTGTGTTGGCTTTTGCTGTATCCAAGTAACAATCTCTGATCTCACTCTTTGACTGTTTTTTTCTTCAACAGCTATTTGTTCTTTTCAAACCTTATGCTGCTCCCCAAATTGGTTGCTTCAGCTGTTTGCTAAACCACTGGAAAAAGAAAAGCAACAGTTCCTGTTACCAGGCAACATCCAGTTTCTTTCCTGTGAGGTTGTGACAAGGTACAGCACTGCTGCTCTGGCTCCATGGACTTCACTCCACAGCACCTGGAGCTGGCAGGCAGCAGCTAGTCTCTTTGCTTTGCTCTGAGAGCTATTTTATAATTACGTAATGTAAAATCAACTTTCTGCAGCTTGATTTCTATGCAAAATTCACAACAGCAACAGGCCAGCAAAAGAACTTAAGTGCCATTTTAGTAAGGTTATTAGATTAACAAGGACCGCATGAATAAAGTAATTTATCTAAATAAAATCTCATCCTTCAATGTGCAGGGTGATTGCATTTGGCATCACAAATAAATCACTTGTTCCTTTCACCTTTTTTTTCTTTTTGAATCAAGTGCTTTGTTCACTTCTTGCTCAACAGAGCTCAGCAGAGAAGGCTGGAACCTGCAGCCTATGCAGATGGGGAGCTCTTGGTGGGTCTCCCCATGCACAGCCAGCCCAGCCCCAGAACTTCTTCCAGTACTGCCTGAAAAAGTGAAATTCAGCCCATTTTCCGTTCTTCTAGGAAAGAATTTAATGTATAATTTTTTTGTGAAATCATAAGACAAATACAGAGCACCAGCAACAGAAGACTTCTAGCTTCCTTTAAAATTATTTTCCCAGTCCCTATGGACTTAGGAACACAAAGGGAATGTCTGCTCTGATATGATGGCACAGGATGTAAGTACATCTAAGGCAACTGTAAGCTACCAACACGACAGTAGCAGTTTGGGCACAGCAGTCTCAAGCTCCAGCACAGCCTAATTTACCCAGTTTCTCAGGCTCTGAAGTAAAGTCAAACACTAACAATCCCAAATGACATGGCAGATCCTAAACCCCTGCATGCAAAACTCCATACAGCCTGAAAATATCTCACTGCTCACGGAGATGATAACATATCTTGCAGCGCAGAAACAAGGCTTCACAATTTAGTTAAATCACTCCCTTCCTCCATATCCCTTTGTATGAATTGCACCAGGCAGATTCAGCCTGTTCCTGAATGTAGGCTGCAAACACAAATCAGATCTCCAAAGGGGCCTTTGGGATGATTGACGGGGAAGCCCTTAATAAAGGCTTTCTGGTTTTGGCAGGAGAGCAAGCAAGAAAAGGAAGCAGCTTGAGTTACTTGAAATGCTGAGGTGGAGGCGTTTGATAAACTGTGATGGGAGAGATGTTTGATGAGCAGAGAGCAGCTGTAGGAATTCTGATGGGCAGGCTGAAATGGCCATGGAGGTAGTGGTTAATCTTGATTTTCCATTCTTGTCATTGACAGAGAGGGTGTATTTAGAATACAGTTAGCAAAATAATACAGATGAGCAGAATCACCCTAAATTTTCAGTGAAACAAGGAGCCTGGAGGCCTCCCTGTCTGAAATCCTTGTAATGTCAAGGTCTTGGGGATCTCTGTTTTGAGAGCTCTCACTGAATTCTGTGGTAGATTTATAAAGATGTGAGAGGAAGACAATTTTTAATTTTGCATCCCAGTGCTGTTAATAGTGGAAAGGCTGGTGAAAATGCTAGAGTATCTCAAGTAACAAGTGATAGGACAAGATAAAACAGCCTCAGGTTGCACTAGGGGCGGTTAGGGTTGGGTATTAGGAAGAATTTCTTCCCCAAAGGGGTTATCAAGTACTGGAATAGGCTGCCCAGGGAAGTGGTTGTGTCTCCATCCTTGGAGGTATTTGCAAGACATGTAGATGTGGCACTTGGGGTCATGGTTTAGTGCTGGACTTGGCACTGCTGAGTTAATGGTTGGGCTCAATGATCTTAGAGGTCTTTCCCTACCAAAAATCTCTGTGACTCTCTAACAGTCCAAGGAAATAAGGCACTGAAAAGCTGCTGAAGAAATTGTCCAGGAAGAAGCAAAAACCACTCAGACCATCAGGGTACTTGAAGAGGGCCTGGAGAGTTGCATTACAGTCAGTTTACTTTGAGCAACACCAACTCACAAGACTTCGCTTAACCAGCCCACAAGTGGAAATAAGTGATGTTTAACCAGTGAAGGTTTATTCAGACTTCCTTTGGCAAAAGCAGAAGCAATTTGATTTTCTCACAATTATTATGTGCTGAGAAAAGCTAAATTGTTGCTATGGAAGTGGAAAGGTACAACAACCAAATAGCACACCAGACTAACAATCCCAAGGCTGAAACATTAAAATATGGCTTCACATACAGATTCACCAGAAATGGAACATTATAGTAAATCATAGAATGATTACACCTAATTATATAACAAGAATAGGTTATTGCAGCTATATAACCCTGTTTGTGTGTTCTCCTGACTCAGTTCCATTCTGCAAGACAAAAATGGCACTGTACACATGACACAATATTCATATCCCACATAAAAGACATGAGACTACTGCTGAATGTATGTTACCAGTCCAGTTTTCCCTCAAACTGAACTCCTCATATCATCTCACTAATGTATCTTCCAAGCTTTATAGCTGGCTTCTTTGTGTCCATTCATACAGAAATTACAGGTTATTTTCTCTGACTTAGCCTAGAAAGGGTTTCACTTCCTTCCTTTCAAACATGGGAAAGGGAGAAAAAACTTAGAAAAAAGCAACAGAATTGGGCATAGTTCAATCTCAAAATATTCTGTTCAGCCTATAATTTAATTCCCAGGACAGATCCATATTCAGTGACCCAAAAAGTCTAGCCTCCATCCCATGGAATTTTGCTATTAACTTCACAGTGATTCCATCTGAAAGAAATAAGTTCTTTCACCAAATTGAAAGGCTGAGGTACAGAGGGCAAAAATACTCATGGTAAATTCAACAGATGCATCACTTTTACAATCAAATTCACCCAGATAACCTCAGTTTGTCCTCCTTTATGACCTAGTTTAATGAAATCTTGAGTAAAATTTCACATCAAAATGTCAGAGAACAAACACAGGTGTATTCAATGTTTGAGACTTTAAGGTGGAGAGGATGAGGTTATCTTAGAAGATATATCTTACTGGGATACAAGATGAATATTTTCTTGTTTTGACAGCTAATATATTTTGAATTTGATATTAAGACCTGCTTAGAGATAGAAAGTTTTAGCTGGTATCTCAATTTGCTAAAGTAGTATTTACATTTTTGCAGTAGTGTACGATGGAATCACTATTAAAATATGTGTCCTATCTTGGAATCCCTTTATATATTTTGATTGACATTTCTAAATGCTGACTTCTCTAGCTCATAAGGGAAGTAAAAGAAATTATTAAGAAGTTAACAGTAGCTTTATGAAGATAGATTTCTTCTTGAAATATCAATTGGTAGCTAAGATTTGCCAAGCACCATGGATCACGATTGCAAGGAATTCTGAAATATTGCCAATATTCTTGAAAAAAATCTCAATCAAATTCCCAAACTTTGTATTAAACCTATTTGTTCTTTGTGCCTGGGAGTTTTTCAGCTGAAAATTACTGTTCTCTAAGAACATTTTCTCATTTGTTAAAAAAAAAAACAAAACCAAGCCCCCAGAAAAACATCAACAAGGGAAAAAAATCTTGTCTGTGTTTTAGTATTAGAGTCATCCAATCCTGCCAAAATGTTCACACGTCATAACCCATAATTCAAATAAGAATATGGTTTAATATAATAAAACTTGTTACCTTACCTAATACAATATTCTTATACAGTTTAATACTATGTTGTATCCCCAGTCCAGCTGCCTGATTTGTTTGAAAGAGTACAAAGATCAGAGAAGCTGGAATTAGGAAAATGGGGATACTAATTTTATATAACTGGGAAAGAGGGGAGCAAAGGATGGGGTGATATGGAACTTCATTACAACAAACAAACATATTACCAGTGATCTCAAGTAATATTAATTTTTTATCCTTTGTATTTTTAAAAGTTTACTTTAGAAATAAACTCCATGGGGTTCCTGGCAGAGCTGCTCTGCCACAACAGTTTATACCGACCATCTGTGGTGTGCCAGAAGCTTCCCGAATGTTCTGCCACCTGACTCAAAATCCTGAAGCTTTTCACGTTTTTCTGCCAATTTTCATCCATACTATGTCTGTTTCCAACACTGAAAACCTAAAAAAGCAAAATATATATCTAAAAGATGTACAGGATAGTAAATTCAGCCACAATACCATGGCCAAAAGAAAAGACCAAAGACTACAGTAATCCGGGTCTGTGAGCTGTAATCGCCGGGGACAGTTGCATACTCTGAAAATAGAATTGTTAAAGAGCAAGGGGGCTCCTGCCTTTACCAGGTATACAGCACACACAAAGCTCGGTGTCATTTTCTTTTAGCACACAATAACATCAGGCCAGATGTAAGGCTGATTTCTATTTCCATAGGTGACCAAAACCTTTTTGTCACCATAGACAACATTTCTTCTGTCAGTGTTTCACTTTCTCACATGTAAAGCATGTATAATAATATCCAACTTGCTCTTATGAATAGCTGCCCACTGCTGTTTTTAAACCAAGATGCTGTCAAATACTTCTCCCTGGCCACTTCCAGCACAGAGAGCTGCTTTTACATCCCCAAATGACTCTTTCATTGTGGTTGTCCCAACCCTAACCTGTTGAGTTTGCAGCTGTCTTCCAGCTGGGCACACAAGAGCAGTCAGGTTTCGCAGAGCCCCAGGGTCAGCCTTTCCAATAGATCCTCTCTATTCTTGAGCAACACTAGCAACATGATTTCAAGGGAGGTGTCGTTTCCAAGCCCTTCCTGGAATAAGCCTCCTCTGTGATCAGAAAGGGCTGCATTCCATATTTGTTTTGCCATGGTATAACCCAAATCCGTGTCTACTCCTAATCAGGATGTTGAGATCCCACAGTTTAAATGCTTATCTCGGGCTGGGTTCTGCAGAAAATTTCAAGAAATGCTTTCTCAACAAACATGTTTAAAGAATATCAAAGAAAAGCAAATATATATGTTGAGCACCCACTGGTAGTGGAGTTTCAGGAATTTGAGGGGGGTGGTGTTGGTGGTGGGTTGGTTCAGGAGTTTCCTTTGCTTTGTCTATCTCAGCTAAAGGATTTTGTCGACTTGCTTGGAATTCATACCTCGTGTAAGCCCAGTTTTAAAGAGTCATTTAGCTGAAATATTCTCAGCATGCATTCTTAAACAAGTTTTCATAACTCCTGGAGCTCCTGTGAAAGAGCTGAGTGTTCAAAAGCCAAGGTCTTTTTCTAACTTTCCTCACATACCCTTTGAACTTTTTAAATGGGTAATGAATTTTCACAGCTACATGCTTCAGCTGGTTTCCTTGGATTGGATGCTGATATTAAGAACACCACCAGCTGTCACTTCCTCTACCAGACTCTAGACAATGACTCAGAAGTGTGTTGGCCTTTGCATGTATTATCCAGCTTTTGCCAGCACAGTGGTCTCAAACCTGCATTGACAATTCCCATGTTACTGGATTAAGTATGCCTTAAAATAATTCACAGATGAGATTCCATACTGAGCCTTTTACCCTATATTCTCTCTCCTGCTATTGTTGTCATATTTCTCTTTACCATTACTTTTGTAAATTTTATCAGAGTCTTTTAGATTGCAAACCAGGAGTTTGCAAGTTGTTGGACAAAGGCCTATGAAAAGCAGCAAGTCAACAAAAACAAAACATACTGGTTTCAAACCAGCACTTACTGCATGCTCCACAATAGTAAAAATATTTTTGAAAACTAAACACTTTCTCCTGCCATTAGCAGCATTTTGTTCCCTGTGACTGTACTGGGTTACCTTTCTCTCATGCACAGCTGTCTGGCTGACCTCTGCCATAAGCTGCCTCTAGTAACAGATTACTTTGTCCCTGTCAAAAGCTGCTAGTGATTCTTTTCTCCACATAAAAATAGTTCTCTCTCCTTTTGGCCTACATGCATCTTTCCCACTGACAGTCTTCCTTTTATTTTTCTTTTTTTTTCACTGCCTCCCCTCACAAGAGAGACGCCAAATGTTTACATTTCTTAATTGAATTTATGTAGAAAGGAAGTCCAAGTGAACTTTGGCTTGTGTTCAACAGTAATTCAGATAAGAAGTAGAAGGAAGTTTGATTTTAAAGGAGAGAAATTAGAAACTTGAGACACCAAATGTTATTCAGAGGCATGTCAAATGCTTATCAAGATATCTTTATCACTTATTTAATTGTTTCTTGTAATTTGAGTAATATGAAAGACCAGTAATAAAGAATGTCTCACTGTGTTTCCTTTTGAAGTGCTGTCTAAAACCCTGAAACATTTAAAAAGGATGCTATAATTAGACTTGGCTGGAAACTTTTTGATTAAACACTTTTCATTTGAAAAATGCTGATTTGTTAGAAGTGCAACTTTCTGCAGAAATGTATGTGTTTTAATGAAACTTTAATGAGAAAAACTTCTTAAGTCAAAACCAAAGACAGCCAGAGATGAAGCATGGCAACACTGAGCTCACAAAGGTGAGGCATTGTTCTGTTGTGTCCTGAGACAGTGACCTAAGAGACTGTTTCACTCTGGAAGCCCTGTAAATGATAAAGGATAAACAGCCACAGTATTAGACATTTACTGACAGCTTATCTTTTCTTCCACATCTGATCTTGTCATCTCCTTTCTCCATAGCCATCTAAGCTCTCACTTATGGCGGAAACTTTGCCACTTTAGCCTTATTACATTGTCCTGACTTACTGCATCCTCCTTTGCTATCCCAGTTCATTAGAATCTAAATTTTGAGTACTTCTGAATGTGTAACACTTCATTCCATTACGTCACCCTCCACAATGTACCCAAATTCAGGGGAGCCTCTTTAGCTGGGCAACTTTCTTTAACTGGTTTTCTTTTGAACCTGTTCAAGATGGCATTTTCTTCGTGTCACTGAATTAAACCAAAAGTAAACTCCTCAAATTCTGCATGACTTTGAGAGTTCACAGAGCTATCTTAAAAATTTCATCTGCAATAAAAAATACAAGTAAACCAGTCAGTCAGTCAGCCAGCCAGTCAATTAAGACTGAAAAACCACTGTGACCTTTTCAATCTACTTTAGAAATTCATAAAGAGTTGCTTTCCAGAATGAGTAGGATTGCTTGATATAGTGTAATAGACTGAAGCCAAAACTAACAAGATCTTTGAAGGTCTTGAATAGTCTGCTTCCAGTGAAGTCTAGAGTCTCCCAGACTTGTTACCTGGCACACGAGCTATACCACCAGTTCTCATGAACAGATTGTGAAATTTGCAATTTCCTAGGAAAAATTTTTGTGCTGCAATCTACCCTGGTTTTTTTTTTTCTGTTGTCAGGCTGCTCACTTCTCATGCCAGCTGCTCCACCCACCTGTTCCCCTGTGTATAACTTAATAATCTCCATTTGATATAAACTGGAGCAGACCGAGGAAGTGTAAACTTTCAGTGTAGGATGATAGCATGGGGTGATTCTGGGGGAGTAGAATGTCTGGCAGTATACATTCAGCAGGCACAAGATTTTGATCAGCAATAATGAATATATTGCTTCAGGAATAATCTTCATTAAGTTGCTTGGTGATGTGGGGATTGATTCTACAAGGTGCTGTTCATCTTGTAGCCACACAAACATTTTTTGAGCAAATGAAATGTTCTTCTCCACTTTCTCATCTTCTAGCATTCCTCAGAAGTCACAGCAAGGATTCTGTATCCAAGCAGGAATTCTAACTCCTACAGTCAGTGGATGAACAAACTGATGGACACATTTTCCAGTCTTTGATCAGAAACCACCCTTCCCACACCATAAAAACACCCTACTCCCACACCACTTTAAATCTCTTATGGTGCATCCTAAGTCTCTGATTGAAAGGATGGTGAGGATTTCCTAGAGCTTTAATAACTCACTGTTTCAATCCAATGGTATGAGTTTTTTGGTGAAAAGTGATTTACTGTCATAGAAAATGGTGGTCTTTCTTCAAATGTCAGCTGCTGGAAAGCTAAACATCAGTAGCAGGCAAGCTGAACAGACTCCCCTCCATTCTGAAAGAGAACTCTCAATTTGTGGTTTGACCCATCATTAATAAATGGTAAGATCTGTTAGATCCCTTAGAATCCTTTGTTTAGAGTTCCTTATTTCTCTCCATTGAGTGGTGAGGCAATCTAGTTTAGCAGATTGAAGTAAATGTCTAACTTTAGAGAGATAAACTTTTAAAGTTGGAATGTGATGTGAAGTCCCCTAGAAAAGGTCCTTGCATCTATCACTGCATACATGCACAAATATCTGTATAACATTGCATAAGAAATGCCTGTGTACTTTCCTATCAACATTGTTTCAAGTCTTTGAAGATCAGCTTTAAGTACATTAGTTATCAATATTATCTTTAAATACTTTATTAATTCAATGAGAAAGTTTTCACGGTTTTCCCAGTCTGGTGAAAAATGTTTCCCCTTTAAAACCAAGAAATACAGAACAAATTAGTTTTCTAATTTTAGATTTGTGTATCTTAGTTTTGATTCCACATTTGTTTCATTGCATTTATAAGTATTGGTAAGGGGTTTAGATAATGAACAAAGGTCATTAGCTAAGTAACTTAAACAACTTGTTTGTTTTACAGAATCAGAGAATGGGTAAGATTGGAAGAGACTACAGTGGATCATCTGGTCCAATCTCCCTGCTCAAGCAGGGTCACCCCAGAGTGCACGGCACAGGATTGTGTCCAGACAGTCCTTAAATATCTCCACTGAGATATCTCTACAATCTCTCTGGGCAATTTTTTCCAGTGTGTGGTCACTGCACAGTAAAGAAATTCTTTCTCATGTTCAGGTGGAACTTCCTGTGCATCAGTTTCTGCCCGTTCCTCTTGTCCTTTTGCCTGCCACCACTGAGCAGAGCCTGGTTCACCCTCCTGACACCCTCTTTTCAGGTACTGACAGACACTGATGAGGTCCCCTCTCAGTCCTCTCCTCTCAAGGCTGAACAGGCACAGCGCCCTCAGCCTTTCCTTGTAAAAAAGGTGCTCCAGTCCCTTCATCATCTCTGCTGCCCTTGGCTGGACCTGCTCCAGGATCTCCAGGTCTCCCTTATACTGGAGAGCCCAGATCTGGACACAACACTCCAGATGTGGTTTCACAAGGGCTGAGCAGAGAGGCGGGATCACCTCCCTTGACCTACTTTGTAGTGTATCCAAACATTTTACCTTATTTAGTCCAGAAGCGCCACTGCCTTTACTAGATTACTTAGGCAAGTAAACTGAGCAGAAGTTATCTGCCACAACTCTTAATCAGAGGGATAACTCACCACTGAAATCTATCTGGAGTCAGAAGTTTAAGTGTGGATAATTAAATACCTACATGCATCTGGGTTTCAATGTTCTTAGCGTGCTGCATTTGCTCTTCTACTGATCTCTGTGCCAAGTTAACTCTGCATCTCTCGTTTATCTGCCTGGATAAAAACTCCATTAAAGGCTGGCAGTAGCTCTAAGGATTAACAGTTGGGAACACAGCTAAGTAAAGAGGTGTAGAGTCCATTTGGACTACAACAGTGAAAGCAGGAAATGTATCTTGGGGCAGGAAAAGAGATCCAGCTGATATCATCTGGAGTACTTTGAAAACAAGATATAAAGAGCAGATCAGCAGAAGCTTACTGTGGAAGGATGGAATTAGAAATTACAAATTAAAGTCTATGCCACACAGGAAAAAGAAGGAGCATTTATGACAGGCAAAACATTACTAATGCTTAATCACCACGGGTTTAAGAAAAATAGCCCAGAGAGCAGTACTAAAAAAATAAAAAAATGTTGCCAATTAATTTAAAGGATAGGATCCCCTTATGCTTTTTTGGAGGCAATGAGAGTTTTCTAGGTCCCCTCATTTAACATCAGGACAGTGATCTGTTAGCACTACAGGTACCTGCATTTCATTTATTACTTCCCTGCATAGAAATGTTTCCATTTGGTGTCTCTAATTATTACGTATTCACAATGTGTGGGCAGGTCCTTCTCTCCCAAAGAACTTTTCTAGCACTCAGGTGAGTATTTTTCCAAGGGAGTCCATACCTCAGTGATCTGAAGGTGCAACACTTCTTTCTAAAATCTGACAACCGTTGCTACTAGCTTTCTTCTAAATATCCAATTCTGTACTTTAGATGTTGTCACACAAGGTGGCAGACAGGAGCTCCTGTAACAAACCTGGAAGAATTTTTATTTCTGTAACTGTGACAAGATGCAGTCCTAAAATCCCCCCATTTTAACCACACCCAAACACACAAACAGCATATTCCAGCTTATTTTACAACACACCACGTGATGGCTTCTTCCAAAAACCACCACCTGGGGTGTACATCCACATATATTGACATGGATACATGGATTGCAATTCTAAAATATTAACAGCTGTTCCATGTAGGCCTTATAAATACTCCTTACATGTATGACACAATTTGTTAAATTATTTCACTCTTACACTTAGGAAAGAACAAATCCTGCCAGCATTTATGTATGTGCTTGGCTTTACCAGTCTGACTACTCCTGGCATCAAGTATGATTTTCATAAGATCAAGGCCTAAGATATCATATGCAATAACTTGGAATAGAAATGCTTTCTAAAAAATAACACTTGCCCTAGCTGAAAGCTACTCAGATTTCATCGTGATTATCATCAGCAGCCTGGTGAATAAACATGAGACACTCAGGCATTTACTCTGGTCAGGCATCAGGGAGGAGAACAATGTGAAACAAAGGAGGGAGAAATGAGGCAGAAGGGTAGAAATGGTTCTTCATAGCTTCCAAGTGTTGCAACTTACTCAGAAATGTCTGGTTATTCTTAGTGAAAAGTCAGGCATGCCTAGAAAAGGGCCAAATGTGTTTTTTGGGATGGAATTTAGTGCTAGACAGATTTTGAAAGTAAAACTCTGGAATCACGGTAGCTTTACTTCTGAATACCACATCTGATTACTGCAGAATTGTTTAAAGTATCTACCAGGAAAAATAGATCTGTGTCTAAAGGTTTTCTCTTTCTTGTTATAGCAATGGAAGAGAGTATATGACAGGATATAGGCGATTAATAAAGAATCTCATGCTGCTCCATGTCTAATATGACCTAGATTTCCAAAAAGTGGGTACTTACTAAAATGAATAATTTAACATCCCAAAAAATACAGGGAAGCTACCTCATAGTGTGGCTTGAAAATCAGTTCTGTTTATTCCATAATTTCTTTGACAACCAAGAAAAGTTTCTTTTTCTTTATTTAATAACTTTGCTGCTTTTCAGTGCCTCCTTCAGAACTTTTTCACAGCTGCTACTTCTCATCATTAGACCTTCTCTTCTTAAATCACCCTCTCATTTTCTGTCAAATCCCGATTTCCATAAGGGATCTATTACTATATCCCTGCACTGAGAGGACCTAAAGAAGGCATCTCCTAAACAACCTCAAGTTAACTGGGAAATTTAAAATGGTAAGTCATGGACTAGCTAAACAAATGACTTCTACTATTTCTACTGAAAAACTCAAGTTTTTGCATCTGTTAAAAAGGGCTCCAGACTGTCAAATTCCTTGTACGTGCTTCGAGTAGCAACTTATTTAAATTTTTTCTCATACTAAATGTTTTCTATACCTTAAGTGCACAATCTGGGAGTCCTTCCCAGCCATTTGGTCTCACTGCATCCTGCCATCATGTCAAGACGGGCATTGACAAACTTTCTGACTCCCCCCACCACTTTTTCCCATTCCTTACTTCCCATGGGAAGAAAAGCAGACATGAAGGATGGGAGAGGAGTGTAATATGCTGTGGCCAACCTTCAAGTAGGACAATCAAAGTGATCAGGTCCCAGTGTTTAGATATAATCATTAGTCATTCAGTGTCTAAACAGTCATTACCACCCACATAAAATGAAGAGGTGTTGGAAGTGATCAGAGTCCAGCTCCTTCCTTTAATGAGGGACAGGCCCAGGAATATCGTCCTGGAAGACTTCTGGTAACAGAATCTTTGAAAGGTGGGTTACAGGCAGAGTAAGTTATGTCACTAGGACTTTCCCCGCTGTTGAGGAAGTTATTCCTTATTGCTAATGTCTAAATTAGCCACACTGGAATTGCCTTCTAATTTCCAGATGCATGTGTGTGAGAGGAATGGAAATGGATTAAGGGACTTAGCATGAAGGTGTTGCAAAATTTATTTATGGGCCAGCTTGCAAGGGCTAAAGCTACTGCAAGGAACAGCTTGCTTAGCCATGGTGCCAGGTCTGAAGAGACTTGTAAAGAAAAATTGACTCAACAGTCAATTTCTGGAAGATAAATGACATTTTCCACAGGGTGTTGTAGGAGAAGGAATAAAGTGTACCATAATTGTCCAATGCTTGTGATACTGTTGAACCACTTTGTTGTTTCTTCCTTTCTTTCTCCCCTTTTTATTTCTTCATTACCATTCAAAGAGGTTTCTAAAAACTATACCACTGCTAGAGCTTCTAACTTCCTGCTGTGAATTGTGGGCAGCTAGGCTGTTGTGCTCCTCTACTTCTTGGCAGTGAAGAACAAGGGAAGCAATTGGAAGTGTCTTCCTGAGATGCTACAAGAAGAGACAGAAGATAATGAATTGCATTGCTACATTAGGTAGTAAAAGACTTCAAATTTTCTTCAAATACTTTTCTGAGACAAGCAAAAGCAGTAGGGTCACTGAATAAATGATCTTTTCCTTGAAAACTGTTAGGAAAGACAATCACAAAAAGAATATTAAAGTTCTTAGCATCTCGATAAGATTATGGCATTACCTCTATGAGAAGATCTGGTTTGGAAGGAGATATGCTCCTGAGAATAAATAATATTATCAAACCAGGTGCTGAGCATAGCAAACGGAAGCCTGCTTCATCTGACCTTACTGTCTCTGTAAACAAAATTGAATACTATGCAGGGCTTGAGAGGCCTGAAATAAGGAGATAATTTTCCTGCTCTTCTTTTTCCTCGAGACAGTAGAAACAGATTGTGAGCAGGAATTCAGGAAATTCAAACCTTATCCTAGGATCTAAAAGCTGAGAGAACAAGTAGAGAACAAGTAATCAGAACTGACAAAAGTTGGTGTACTGCAAAGAATTATTTAGAATTGTACCTAGCATTTTCTAACCTCCTTTGTTTTCATACCAGTCACAGTACTCACTAGGTTCACAAGAAACCTTTGAGAAAGCCATTCTCATTTTGTTGTGCAAGAGGTCAGATGTACTTAGGTGACTTGATTCACCTCACTCTGTTCAGTAGATATTCCAAAATGTTAAATGCCAGAAGCTGAAATGACAACCTGCTCTTATCTACCTTATTTGGCCAAGTGCACTGAACAATGGCTTACTGAGGTATTCAAACTCTAGCCCCCAGGGAGAATTACTCCTCCAGTTCCTCTTGGTTTCTCTCAAGCTATTTCAACTTCTGCAGACCAGCAGGCACCCCACAGTGGGGTATAACTCTCCCTTGTAGAGTACCTGGTGCAGTAGAAGGTGGAGCAATTGAACGCAGAGTCTATCTTCAAAAATCTGACTCCTAAGCGAAGTTCCTGACTTCTGCCAACACAACAGCACTCCTTCCCCTTCCTCCCTTGTCAGACTGTCAGCCACCAGAAACCGCCTCATGGGAACAGAGAATGGTTGGATCCAAGGGGCAGCAAGCAGTGTCACATGATATTGAACAGACTCCACATCAAGGACCAAGAAAGCATAGTTGAAACCCTGAAGAATTCTACCTCTGGAGAACACCTTGAAAAAGAACCTGGCAAAGAGGTTACTGAGACAGACAGTTTGCAATCTTATTTTAATTAAAGTGGGCAAGTAATTGTAAACAACTAAATTCACAACATGAAAACACCACACAGAGCAGACTACAAATACTGATACAAAACTCATAATTGAACTTACAGACATGAGGAAAACGTGTGTCAAAGTTGTATCATTGGATTATCCTGACAAGGAAGACACAGACTTTGTTGTTGAAATAAAATGGTTTCTTCAGATATTAAAGCCGTGTCCTTGGGACAAGTTAAGAAACTCATTGCCACAAGACCAGACTCTGGTTTGCTGTGCATATCTGATATCAGAAAGTATCACTTGACTTTAGTCTGCTCTTAGTGCTTCTATCGCACAAATGTCCATAGATTTGTCAGAGTCATCAAAACAGAAATTTCCAAACAGGTAAGGAAGGGTGAGGGCATAACTGCTGCTCCATTCCCACACATATCATGATTCCTTCCCTTCCTGCCATTGTAGTAATGCCAAACCCAAGCTTTAAAAAAATAATCATAAACTAGGCCTCTCTAAAGTAAAAATAATGACTTCATAGAAACAGAATTGAAAAAAATAACCAAACCAAACAGCACACTGCATAAGTAGGCAGGGAGTGTACAGGGCAGGGAGTTTTCTTGTTATTCACCTTTGACAGTGCATTGTTCCCATTTCTCTTAAGAAAGATTTCTCTAAGCATATTTTAAAATTAGTAGCAGATGATAATATCTATAATTAGTTAATTCATGGAAATGTTTAGAAGAGACATCACTTATCTTCAGACTGCTTCTTTATAGCATTGTAGTTCTGTAGCCAATACATATAATGTTCTTCTGTTCATGCTTTTCTCAGAACACCTTAAAATGCAAGATTCAACAGAAGCCAAATAACACAGAAGAGAAAAATTGGCCAGACATCTTTTCTAATTGAGTATACTCAACAAACCAGCTAGAAACAGTTTCAAAATAAACTTTTTACTGATGTATCTTGGTAATATGTACTTGGAAAAACATGCACTTTCAAAGTCATGGGTATTCAGATGTCAGATAAAATTAATGACGAAGACAGGAAAAGGAGAAAAAGTTGCAAAAGTATCTATGGTCCTTGATTGTAAAAAAAAAAACCAAGACAAAACAAAACAAAACAAAACAAAACAAAACAAAACAAAAAAAAAAAAAAAAAAAAAAAGGCAAGCAGTCACGTTATTAGTTCCACTCACATTTCATGCAAGATGACCAACTCTGCTTTTAATAGACCTGGCTGCAATTTGCAGTTAGAAAGGTTTTATCCAATGGCCTCTGCTCTGCTAAAACAAGACTATATTAGTATCATACTTGAAAGGTATCAGATAAGTATGACGCAAAAATCTTCAGTGAACACTATTCTAGTGTTCAGTTTTAAGACATACATACCAGAAATGACATTGAGCTTTGACTTCCTTTCAGCTGAAATAACAAAAAATTCTTCCTGCTGACTATAGCCTCATAAAATAATATTTAAATGTCAACAACATATTTGTGATACAAAAAGCAGGTTGGCCAGTAGTGTGAAAATCCCCAGGGACACTCTCTTTGCAGATAGTTCTCCTGTTATATTTGCAAGCCTTTCAGACTGTTCAACGGGAGCAAAATTCACCCTTTTCCATATGTAACTTAGAATCATTAATTTGCCAAATCAACAAGTCTCCTAAACCAGCATTGTCAGGAGAGTTATAACAAGACACATATAGTTTAGCAGCAGGGGAAAAGTTCCCTTTGTAATTTAAAAGAAGTGGTGCTTCTCATTCTCCTTCTGCATTTTTTCTTGTGTGTGTATGTATATTGCTGCCAGCTCATGGAGAAACTGGCTGTGAGATTTGAACCCCGCAGGAGATACAGATGGCTCTTTGATTTACTTATTGATGAAATAAAAAGGAATTCTGCCTGTGGACAGAAAAGTGGGTTTTGTTTTTTGTTTTCCATTTACTGAGAATGAAATCTCCCGTATGAAGAGTGTAGCAATCCCTGCTGCATTTCTTGCTTGTGTAGCCATCAATGAGCTAGCATGCACACAACTGTACAAACCTAGATTAAACATTGTAAATGACCACAGCATTTTCTTCCGGGAGCTAAAGCTATGATGTGATCTACGGCCATTTTCCCCTTATTTGGAGGCTGCAGGGTTCATACTCCGGGCACAGCAAAAACACAACACAGAGCTATCAAGCAAAAGTAATCCTCTTTATTTCAAAACAGATGACTAGCTATTTGCATGGTTAAAAATACCAGAGTTTTCCCTGGGTAATCCGCTAGCCAGTCTGATCTACTTTTTCCCCCCATAATGCTAGGTCATTCTTGGATTAAAAACAAGAGACTCCACCCGTAAAGAAATTTTCTTTAATACCTTCACAACACAAAACAAATTAAGAAAAATAAAAACCAATCACCTAGACCTTCACTACTCGTTATATTTCTTCCAGTTATATTTTTATATGATGTTGCAAGCATCCTATACTGTAAGCATCTTATGCATGGTAGTTCAACTTTTGCAATTATTAGGTTTTTAGGCTTCCTATAAAAACAATTGAGGTTTCTGCAAGCACAAAAATTGTTTAAAACACCTGTCTACCAAAGCAAGCAATCTCCTGAGGAGGTGGTAGTAGCACAGCTTGCCTCCTTTGTTGCATACAGAGTGAGGATTTTGCAAAGGAGTCCCAATTTCAGTGGTAATGAGTGAGATCTGGTGAATATAACTAAATACCTCAAGGTCCTGGGTATAACAGTGTTAGATATTCATTGTAGGAATAGATGGATGGCAGGTGAACTAGCTCTCCCTGGCAATTTTACAAGTTTTGAAGTTGTATGCTACAGTTGCATGAAGCAGGAAGACATTAAAGTGCTTGTTTAGAAGTCAGTATAATGACCTAAGCCATCAGATAGATGGTTTGAGATAAGAATTAATTCTTGGGTAAATGGCAAGTGTTGACAGCAATATTCTTTTCCCATAACTTATATACATAAACACTGATTTAATTTTTTAATAAAATGATGATATGAAAAAATAGTTGACCTAGAAAGGGAAAAATTTGCCAGAATCAACATCTTTCTGAAGCAAAACTAATTTTTTTTTTTAATTAAAGGGCTCACAGCTTAGATTTCTGAGAAATTTCATGCTTACTAGCAGTATCATCCTTTTTTTAAAGAAAATAAGTGCATACAACCATCAAGCCCATTTTAAGACATATCCCACATGAGAAATTACTGGCAAGGTATCTTTTATAACATTGCACTAATATAGATCTCTGGTAACAGCCTTACACAGGCTGTCACTGCTATTCTCTGATGTAGGAGGGAGACAAGTATGTGAGGCAGCACAGACTGGCAGAGCAGGCTACACACATTACACTTGCCAAGACTCCTGAGGGATGGAGCAAAACCACCATTCAGCCAAACTCTGAATGCCTGTGGAGCCTGTGCAAGCCTAGCAACGATAAACAGTGACACCTAAGGGAAGGAGTGAATATTTCCCAGGGGAAACAAACATTCATGCAGGGAAAGAGAGGACAGCTACCCAAGTCCTCTCAAAATTACCTTTATTATTCCCAGGGTATAAAAAAGGTAGGGGGAAAAAAGGCACTTTTAATAGGGTGAGTTGTCTATCATGCTCCCTACCCAGAACAGGAAAACTGACGGAACAAAACACTTCACTCAAAGCAGCTGCTTCTATTATCACCCAGGGCAGCTTCAGACAGCTTTGTCCTGTGTGTAGAGTTTAAAAACCCTGCTATCCAAGACAATTTTCACACCCAGGACATTAAAAGCACTATAGTGCAACGTTGTCAATAGTATGACTAATACCATATCAATTCCACAGCAAAACAATCTTCTCCAAAAAGGTCAAACAGTTATCCTCTCTGTAGAAGAAATTGTTTCCACATCTGGAAGAACATGTTTGCAGGTTTGTATCACACAGAAACATCAAAGCCTGCACATCCTCTAGACAATCAAGGTGTTTGCAGGGAATAGGTGTAGTTTCTGCTCTGTTGTTCTATGAGCTGTAATACTGGAGCAGGTTTCTTACTAATTTTCTGCTCCCCAGCTCTGATTACCAACAGATCCCATGTGTCCCATACAGAAAACCATAATGCTTAAAGATGCTGTCACCTACAATAGAAAAATGTACTGGCAACACAATTACATTGCTTTACCAGAGGGCAGGAGACAAAAATTTCCCTTTCTCTCTGGCATTAACACCTTTGAACTTAATTTTAGCTCAAGCAATTCCCTGACGATAGAAGTGAGATACTTTAACTGAGAAAAAGACCTCCTTGAACAGTGATGAATTCAAGTGTAAGTCCCAGTCTCACCATTCTTACACATCTTCTGTACATTATTGTGTCATGTTCTTGTTTGTCCATGTCCCACAATATAGCATCTGTGTGTTTCTCTCTCTTAATGTCACCAAATGCTAGTTTACACAGAAGGGCTTGCTTAGGTTCTAGCTAGTTATATACTGTACAAACACAAATTAACAGCTTACAAAAATTACTCTGCAATCTTCAATATCTCAGAACATAAAAATAGTCCATTTAGTCTCTCCAGAAACAGTAGCATACTCGAGGCTCAGGGAAGAGTGTACAAGAGCAGAACAAACATGCTGTGATGTATCCCAGTACTCCCCCAGCTTCCAATGGTCTGTGATTTGAGGTGCTAACTTCCTCTGCTAGAAGTCTAATAATTGTGTTTAACAAACTTAGACTAAATCTTTCATGATTTTGAACCTGCACAAACCTTTTGTTATGCACAATATCCTCTGGCAGAAAACTCCACAGTTCAGATGTACACTGTGTGAACACACTGGATTCTGTTTCGTTTTGAACATCCTGAGAGTTCATTTTGGTGCTTTTCTTCCACAGTCCAGAAAAGACAATGATCACTTGGAGCCTATCTCTTCTCTCACTGTTTCTCATCATTTAATAAATCCTATTTCAATCCCCATCAGCAGACTCCCAGAGATTTCAGAGCCATTAGTTCTGTAGTCATTTCTCATATGGAAGTCATCTGGTGACTTCAATCTTCCTTGTTCCTCTTTCTGCTATCAGCTTCTGAGATCAGAAAAAGCATGATATTTGTTTTGTTCTCCATATTTATCATTTCCAACATCTATCTGTTTTTTTTTTTTTTTAAAAGTCACAGAGCACTGCACTTACATTACATTGTCATTAAAATACTCATAACTGCACTCCTTTTCCTGCCTGGTAACAGCCAATTCAAAACTCTTCATCACATATATAAAGCTAAGAATCATTTTCTTCACCTCTGTTGCTGTACCTTTCTCTACAATGAATTTAATCTGCCATTTTATCACTCCATGTCACAAGACCTTTCTCCCCTGCAGAAAGTTTTCTCTTTTACTGCTCTGCACAACTTAATGCCATCAGAAAATGTTGCCACCTCCCCCTCTACTCTGTTTCCTAGACTGTTTACACTGAATAACATGGGTCTTCATGCAGATCTCAGTGGAGTTTGCCAGGTGAAAATCCTACACTGAGAAAACTGAACATTTGTTCCTACCTTCTGTTTCCTGTCTTTTCAACTGTTACTAATATATGTGAAGACCTTGCCTTTTTTCCTATGGCAGTTCAGTTTCTCTAAGTATTTTGGAGGGATTTGGAAGACCTTCTAAAGTCAACCACAATTAGATCACCTTTGTCAAACACACAACAGTGATTCCTTCAGGGAACTGCACCAGAATCAGGAGACAGGGCTGCTTCCTGCAGAAGCTACAGTAGCTCTTCCCAAGTACATTTTATTTATCTATGGCTTCCCTCTCCCTCTGGAGACATCAGACTCACCAGTCAGCAATTTTCCACATCTTATCCAAAGTCCTTCTAAAAACTGGTAATGCATCTGCCACTGTCTCTGGCACAGAGACATTTCTCAGTGATAGCTTATATTTCACAAGTGGTGGTTCAACACCACCTAACCAAGAGTTCACTCACTCTTACCCATATTTCACTCTTATATCAACTTTTTCAGATTGTCAAGGCAACCTTTGCTTCGATCCCCTAAGGAATGCCTAGAATCTACATAAGCAACAATTTCTTTTTAGGGACTTTTAATTTTGTTTGCTTCACTCTTTTAACTCTCACATGAAGAAGCCCTTCTCCTATCCCAAGAGGGCCAGATGAACAAAGTTTTTATGCTGTACACAGCAGGTGTGTTACAAACAAAAACATCAACCTTTTCGATGTTCATTGGAATCTTGACCCCAGCTAAACTAGGCTAGTAGAATTGGGTTAAATATTGGTTAAATGGTCAATTAAAGTCAATTTTAGAAGCATATCTAAGGTAATGTCTTCCACTCATGGAGCAAAAATATCCATGGAAGAACATTGATTTACATAATATGTAAGTTAGGAATTGGATTAAATTAAACTAGTTTGACTGAGAATATAAAAACTGCATGAATGTACTTTAAATTACAGCATTGTTCACAGAAATTCAAATAGCAGTTGTATTAACCCAGTCTATTTATATAATATTACAGTTTAAAGGAATTTCCTGTAGGGATTTTAATGAATACCTGTAAAAAGAATTATTGAAAATTGTATCTTAGTTATTAACAACCACGTAAAATCTGTTCCAATAAATGGCATAGGATATAGAATTAATTATGTTGTGGCATTGTTTTCACCTTGATTCAAATCAATTGGCATTTTTTTATAGCACAAATATTCAATATTCAGTATTTTTTATGATTCATGGATGATAATGAACGTAAGTCACCACAGGGCACTACACAATCCAGACCAATCACACTTTGATGCCTAACTTAGGGGTTTGGCATTTGACAGGTACTTTCCTAACTAACCATGCCTTAAAAATTCAAGACCCAATAAAGAAAGAGCAAACTGACTTTTCACAGGGCAGAGACGCTAAACTACTTTCCTTTAAAATAGTAAATTGGTACTGACAGTGTCCCATTTAATTGGGAGTTTTGTGAAATGGACCAAAAGAAAGCTTGGTTTTAAACATATTTATTTGGCTAGAGTCAAAAGAGAAATATTTTTTATCTTCTGCTAATATGTGTAGAATTTATTTCATTCCTCAAACATGCAAGCAATTCATTACTTGGGGAAAAAAAAATTATCACACCTTTCATGTTGCCATTTGTTGTCAGTTTCCTAAACTCTGTATCCAAGAGTTTTTTCCTTTTCCATTGAACACAATCTTCTCAGGAAGCAAAAAGGAAGACAGATGTCAAAACAAATCTTGCAGAATGGTTCACAATGCTATCCAAGTGCAAACATCAATGCTATGTAGGAGACCTTCACAATGATCTCAGTGTTTTCTGTATTTTCACAAATTACTGCATTAGAGGTGCCCGTTCTGCTATCCATGTCCCCAAACATTACAGCTTTCTAGGAGAGGATTTCCTGAGTTGTCAGTTCATGTCTTTGGGATAGTCCCTCACTTTGCAGTTTTGCAATAATTTAGCCCCTTCCACCACATTTCACAAAATCCTAGTGCTAATGACAAATTTAAAATTTTAATATATAGTATTTATTACGCTTCCCCTATCATCACCCACTCCTGACTTGTCTTACCTTAGCACTGGCTGATACAATGTTAATGTTTGATCTGCTCAGTTTGAAAACAAAATTGAACAGCATAAACAAACCAAGATCTTCCAGCCCGTCATTGCACTTTGCCTACAGAAAAATAAATACACAATCTCTGCTTCCATGATCACAGCACTATGGATGAAATCTACCATAAACTAGCAGAGGCAAATGCAACAGGTTTCTGGGATAGAGGCTGAGCAATGGGCACCTGATGATAAACAGCTCCTCTGTAAATTCAGTAGAAGCCAGCCCATGACTCCTGGTAATTTTGTTACGATCAACTAGGGACAAGTTGTTCCCAGCTCCAGTGGTTAGCACAGTATTGACAGTTCATCCAAAAGAAAATTAATTCTCCCCATAGGTAGGAGGTCTTGGTCTGAAGAGCTTTTCTTAAACTCCAGGTGGAGTTTCAACAGCTCTCCTAAGTTACAAAGCACATGGGAGGACTGCAGTAGATTCTTGACCTTTAGTTTTCACCTGGGAGGAGCACTTGCAGGAGAGTAGCTGTCCATCTGCTCTGGTAACACCCTCCACATTCCAGCAGCATAAAATATTTAAGCTACTCAGTATCAGGCAGTGTAGAACTTGCCTAATTTAACACCTGGTATAAAAAGAAGCATCAAGCTGTCATTAGAAATGGGAAATACACTGGGAAGCATTTCAAGGAAAAAAGAATACAGAGCCATGACTAATAGACTAGCAACATCACAACGAGACAGTCAATTGCCACTACCTGTCTGTTTCATTGGAGTTTTAACACAGACCAGAGTCTGTAGTAACCCCCATTTAGACTGACCAGAGTAACCCATACTCAGACTGCTAAATATTCAGACTCCCATTTACCTGTCTAAAAATTGTAATTTCTGTAATTTCTCATTCAAGTTCGACAAAAATGAAGTGGAACCTTTTGTGAAAACTCCTTTTGAAACAGGGATGTAATCAGCTGTACAGAAAAAAAAATCTATAAAATAATACAAGGAATAGGAAGTAACCAGGGACTAATAGAGAATCTAAAACTAAAAGCAAACTGGGCAATGCAAGCAACAGAATACAAATACACTGAGTGTGTTATTGCAGCAAAGAGAAGGGCAGCCAAAATGCAGAATGAATTAGAGCAGTCAAATCAGTTAAGAGAAAATTGGATGGGTTATAACAAATCATGGAAAGAATAAAACTGGAGACAACGAAGGACTTTTAATAAATGAGGAGGCTGCAGAAATTAATGAGGCACATCAAATGTTTGAGGTATTGCACTGCTTTATAAAAACGTGCCTTCTGTGAGGCAAGTAGAGCACAGACCTGGCAAGTCACCAAGTGGTAGAGGCATGTAATGCATTGCTCTGACTGAAGGTAAGAGAGGACTTTCAAACATGACCATATGTACCTAAAAACTTCTGGACTTCAGAGAGAGGTATTTCTTTTTCAAGACATGCATGCCTTAAGAGATATGAAGCTATGGGAGAAAAGAAAGGCAAATCTGGTACCATTTTAACAAACACAAAAAATTTCTTGTGATTATTGTCAGTAAATTCAGCTTCAATTACAGGCCAAATAATGGAACAGAACTATTTCTTCTGCAGGAGGTGTTTCACCTTTTAAAAGTCAATAAATGAAAACAAATAAAGAATATTTTAAAAGCTTGTGTTTATAGAGGCGAGGAGGTGAATCGGTAAATGCAAGCATTACATCTACACTTAAATATTTTCCGAGTTATAGGAAGCACAAACCTGACTTATTCCTGACAAATGTGACATATTCTACTTGTCTTGCCACTAATGACTTGGCAGGGAAGTAAAACAGCATAGCAATTAAAACTGCCAGAAGAAAATAAATTAGGAAACATTGCAAATACCAGAAAGAACAAAATAAAAAGGCAGAAGACAAAGAGCTCAGAGGGAGGAGGAAAAAACTGAAAAATCCTAAAAGAAAATTTAAGTTATTTTTCAGAACTCAAACTTTTCATGGCCAAATCATGGCAAAAGTGTTGCTAAGGAAACTAAAGAGGTGAGTAGCAGGTATTAAAGATGGTTCTTCATGAATCCTTCTGCTATCCCTTGCCCTAACTCTGTTACTCAAAATTCCACCCATCTGCCAGGATTCCTGTATTTCATAGCTAGCCCCCATATTCTGTGCCAGTTGATCTGCCTGCCCTGGTCTTGCTCTGCCAATCTCCACTGCAAGGCTGAAATAAAAGTTAGAAGGCAGAGGGTATAACAATACTTCCTTCTTCTTTTCATTGACTGACATGATCTTAGTCAAATTACATCCTGCAGATTTCTTCACCTTTGCAACAGGACTGAAAGCTAGTAAAACAAGAAGGCTTTCAGAGAGGGTTCTGAGAATTAATTGCTACATCTAGAAGACTTAAACCTAGTGTTAGAAGTAAAAAAGCCAGAGAAATGTAACCTTTTGTCCAGTCAGTACATGCAACTGTGCTGTCAGCGTGGAGATTCTTGTTTGAACTTAACTCAACCATTGTCACTAACATGTGCAGTTCAAGTCTCTTTATTTATTCATCAGTGTTCAGGGAGAAGACTAAAGCCAACACAGTTAGAACGTGACCTTTTTGTTTCAGTTCATATAAATAATGTTATAGGGTTGTATTTCTATCCTCCCTGATGTGAATAGTTGCATGAACTGGACAAAAATAGAAGCTTTCAGAACTTTTGCAGTCACAAATACAGCATCTCCCCTAAGTGGTTGAACAGCAAAATGGGCAATTCAAACTCTAAATAGCAAGAAAATATTCATCTGACCTATTTACTCAATGGAAAGGATATTATTAGTAATTGTAATCCTCATTGATACTGACAGGAAATGGAACATTTCTTTTATACTTCCTCCACGTCTTCAAGAAAAGGAGAAAAAAAAATCATTTCACCCTAGTACTGAAGGGAACTGCTCCTGTCTCAAGCTCTTATTTTACCCAGACAGATCAAAATACTTTGGGGATATTTATGCAAGAATTATCTCTGCTTCACAGATGGAGTACGTGAAACAGATTCTGGTGGCTTGTTTAACAGCTTTACATCAAAGAAATGTCGGAACTCTAATTCTGTCTGTATAATTCTCTGCTGCATGATCTTGACAAAGTTGGATCTAACTTTGAAGCTGGTCCTGCTTTGAATGGGAGGTTGGACAAAATGACCTCCAGACATCTCTTCCAATCTAGTGGTTGCTCTATGATTCTTGCTTCCTTTGCATCTTTCAACTTTGCAGCCTGAACATACAAATCACTATGCAGACTTCAAACCCCAGATACAACATATTGGTAGGCTCTGCACAGAGCCTGTGCTTAATCAGGAACCTAGCAGGGCACAGTTTTAAATAGCAAAATCCACTTCTTGGCATTCAATCATCACAGTATCTGTAGAATGACAATTGAGTATCATTACAAGTTTTAATGAAGTGCTAGCACATAGCCCATCATCTTTCTCTGCAGCACAGAACACCCAGCTGCTCTCAGAATTAAGCACCCAAATGTAAATAAGGGTATCTTATTTGTAAAGAACAAGGTATGTGCAGCAATAAAGATCACAAATCTAGTTTTAAAATCCATTAAAGAACTCAAAGTTTCTCCACTAGCACTGAAAGGGTGAGATCTCTCTCGTGCTGCATTTTTGTTTGGAGGTCTGTCAGCATTCTGTCAAAATGGTTTGGTTTCTCTACTCTGGGAAAACTATTTGAGAGCATAGAAAATATTAGCTGAGAAGCAGGATAGAATGGCTATATTTTAAGGCAAAGAGGCAGATGACCTTGTAGTAGGGATCTGAACCAAAAGAGCTGAAAAAAGAGCTCAATGTCTTGTTAGATGACCAGAAGTATTATATAAATTCAAAAATAAAGTTACTTTTAATTCAACTAATATTTTGCAAATCAGTACACCAGGTGGCTGGTACTAGTATCTTTTTGGATATCACATTGCTCTGGGGAAGTGGGTTTTACTCCAGCTCTGCTAAATTATGACTTTTTTTTCTTTACAATTACTCTGAGCAGTTACTTTGCAAATCCTCTGGTTTTTGTTGATGTAGCTCTGTTTTCATAATTATGTCATTTGCCTTTTAGCAAGGACAACACGTCTTCTGATATGTCTGATGCCTGGGGTTTTGCTGACCGTGTTCAAGCTTCAACATTCTTGTCCTGTTCCTGCTTTCTCTGCAATGTTTGTAAGAGATTCTTAAAACCTTGCTGCTACAACCTCGTAAAAGTTATTCCAGTTATTTTAACTTTCTTCCAAACTAATTCTAGAAAATTTAATGTAAATTGTCATTTTTGCATGTCAATTACTGTAGTGTTACCTAAGAAGCAGAGAGTGATTTCTTTAGTTTAGTTCTTCATTTATTTTTAACCTTCTATTTCACTACTTCTTGTTTCTTCCAGTTTTTTTTTCTCTTAGAAGTCCAACAAACTATTTAACCACAACAGCAAACCACAAAACTCACTTTTGATGAGATTAATAAGTAGTCTGGGATCTGTGAAACATTTCCCCATTTACAGCTAAAAGTCAATTACAGGTCTTTAATGTACAACCTTTTGAACTTGGGTTCACTTGATCAAATTATTAAGTTCACTTGATTGGGTTCACTTGTACCATCACTTACAGTCTTCCCTTCTACAAAAAATTTTTCCCCTTTATCAAAAAACTTTTGATAAAAATCAAGAAAAGAAAACCTATAAAACTACTCCAATGACACAGTTCAGAGTCTGCTGTAGTTGATTAATTCACCAGCAAACACAACACCACAGATAGTACCTCAGGTAGGGAACAGAGGGAGCTGAAGAGCTGACAGGAAAATTAACTTTTTTCAGAGACAAAGACACCTGGGGAAGGGTCAGCTTTAAGTAGCAGAGATAAAACTGACAGAACCTATCAGAACCTCTGTATTTTCTAATAATAAAGAACCAAACATAAGCTCTGTTTCCTTTGAGGAGAGGAACAAAGCACACAAGGGATATTTCTCCAGCAAATAGCTCTGGCTCCTTAGGAGAAGCAGGTATCTTGTGTCACAGCCTCTAGGGCCTCCTTTAAAAGAAACTATGAACATCCTTTGTGCAGCATTTTTTTTTTAAATACTTATTTTCCCTCTCTTTTCCATCAGAGAAAAAGCATCCTAAGGAGCAGTAGCCTGTAAGGGTGAGTCTGCTTGTTTGCTACCTTCAGAGAAAGGTAGAAAGATTTGGGATTTTTTTCTTTAAACTGGACTTTAGAGCTGTTTTTTTACCCTTCACTTGTTTTATTTTCCTGTTGATCTGCTGCCATTGTTAATAATTCACAATACATAAAAGTGTAGAGATGAAAGGGGTCTGGGGAAAAGGAAATACAAGTTCAAGGTCTAGCAGTCTCTAATACTAATCCCCTTTTTAAAAATTAAGATAAAATGTCCTTTCCCTGGTCCGCTTTAAAGGTAAATTCTTTGGGTACTAGAAATTTTTTCATATATATATGTATATGTATGTATGCATGTATATACACAGACACACATTCAATCTAGTTGAAGATGTCCCTGCTTATTGCAGAGGGGGTTGGATTGGGTGACTGGATGACCTTTAAAGGCCCCTTCAAACCCAAACTGCTTTATGATTTTATGATATGTTTGGATATCACTTCTTACAATTCATTACTCTCAGCTAGAGCTTGCACATTTGTGCAATACCAATACGGCAACAAGAATTCACCCAGTGCCTTCCAAATGTTATTTTTCTGAATTGCACAAAGAGATGGGTCTAAATTCATAAAGTTTAATGTGCTAAGCTGGTGTCTACAACATCAAGTAGCCTTTCCCCACACCTTTATTTTTTTTACCATCACAAATATACACAACACAAATCACCTATTTATTTTCAGTAGATAACAGCACATAGACTGAGATACGGCTCGCTAGACCCAATTTGTGAGCTACAAAATTCTATGGTTATACATAAGCTCTTCTTGCAGCCCCTCCTAGCTCTCAGTATGGAAATGTCCAATAATTTGCTGTGAAACAGCTCAACACACCAGAGGACTGAAGAAGAGCAGAACAGCAATAGGTCACACAGTACTCACAACAGAGATACAAAGATACAGCAGTCAAGCAATCTGCTCTAAAAGGAATATTTAAGACCAAAAAGTGGGAGATTTTTTGTTTGTTTGTTTGTTTGTTCTATTTTCCTGGGGAGGTGTTTTTTTATTTTCTTCCTAATAGACAAAGAAATGTACTCCAGAAAATATGATTTATATTTGCCTTTTTATTGCTGTTAAATGTCATAGGTAGCAAATGCATTCCTTAATTTAAGAAAAGAGATGAAAAAAGGAGAAATAACTAAGCTGCATAATAGGATACAAACATGCAATTAGCTAAAAGAACCTAAAAGAAGAAGCTAAAAGAAATTGTGTTCTTTTCACCTTTAATCCTCTCTTATAACAATACCAAAATTTTCTTCCTGCAAATATTAACCTACAGAGATATAAAACTTGTATTTCTAAAATAAATAAGAAAAAATCCTCCACATCCTCGAATTACCCACAAGATGGCAGAATAATCTGACCAAAGCCGATACCGGTACAACCAGTCTTACCCTGACTACAAACACGGCTCTCAGCAGATGGTTTTTCCTCAGATCCTGACAGAACCACCACCATCCAGCAACTGGCTGAGCAGTATTTAACCCATGTATCATCTTTAAAGACAGATGTTGCAAAGTCGGTGCCACCTTTTCTCCCCACACTTAAAAATCTTCCAGAGGGGAGGAAGGATTAAAAAAAAAAACCAAAACAAAATCAAACCAAGTAAGAAAAAAAAAAAGAACAAAATTATGATCTTTTATCTGTTAAGGCTTTCATGTAAGAAATATTTCACAAACTAAATATTAATCCTCTCTCTATTCTCCGTGTTTAATCCACAACATTTTGACAACATGTAATAGATGTTCCCAGGCCGAAGAATACTGACCTGCAATTTCAGAGGTCACTAAGTCTCTGAGAGTTACCTGCTCTAGAGTAAATGAGCAGCAAGGTGGCAAAAGTTCCACCATGCTCACAGTAAAGTTGTTTTCTTGCCATTCAGAACAAAAGTGTCAGTGGGACACACCACTGCCCAATTAAAATAGAATTAAAATTTTAAAAAATCAAACTAGAAATATTTCCATAATATGATAACAGCAGACTCTCATGACTAATTTGCCAGTAGAGGATCAGACAAGAGAACAGATGGAATATCTGCTGAAAAATATAGCTTTGCACATCAATCAAGTCTATACCATCCCAGCTGGTGTAAAGCCAGCTCATATTGGACCACAAGCCTGTCTATTAATGGGTGAAATGCTGAAATAGGACAGTTACTGCACTTGCATTTGGACTTTGAATGAACTATAGTCTTATACTCTTTTTTACCCCTGCACATCTTGCTAAATTTTAATGCCTCTTATATAAGAATAGAACTGCAAACTAGCACAATTTAAACTACTTTGGCATTTGTCCTCGTTAAGCAGATTAATAGCCTAATTCCCTGTTATCTGCTCTGGCTAACTACTCGTTTCCAGGTGTTACAGTTGCTGCTCTATAAAGCAGAACACACACTGACACTATATGTGCGTGTGTAGATGTAAAAATATATGGAGATAAAACTTTCATTTTTTTATGAAGACTGGTAACAGTTATCACGTTTCCTAAGAGATCTCTACTAGAAAAGAGAAGAAGTTCCTGGAAAGATGTTTTTCATAGATTTTTCTCACCATTAGAATTCACTACTGGCTCCTACACAATAGCCTAGATCTAGTGACTAACATCACTGAGGGAAAAAGACATAGGACACCTCTGTGTTTGTAACTGAGTAGCTGTGAATGGTTTTTGTTTTCCCTGTGCTTCAGCCATTCAGGCTTTTTTTCCTGTATATGGCAGGAGAACAATAGAGGAGTGACTAAGGAACTTTCTAATTCTGGAAAAAAATAAAAAATAAAACGCCAAACATTTAATGGTAAGGGGAAAACCCTTCCCAGGACACTTTATTGCAACTCTTGTGTTTGTCAGCAGTATTTCTGTTCCTGTTCTGCAAACACATGGGTCAGGTTTATCAGCTGATGAATTACCATTTGCAGGCACACCCCTTCCAGACAAATTCTTGGGATTGTAAAGTCTCTGGGTTTAGCACTAAGTCCTTTCAGTGTACTTATGGCACTTAATCCATTATGGTTATGGAGAGAAACAAGAGCTAAAACTGAGTACTCTGGGAATGGTTTGCTTCTCCTTTACTTCCAGAGAACCAAAGGGTTATATTGCATTTAAAAATCTCTCATCTCTGAGGTTTAAGGAAGTTCATAATGAAAATACCTTAAGTTCTCTGAGAAGTCTTCATTTCCAATTAAACTCTAGCATCTGACTTTCCTTCAAGGGAAAAAAAAAATTTCAAAATTATTACTTTTGTTCCAAATTCAGGCTCAGCAAATATATTGGGGACTCTGGAACAGCCCAAGGTACTTTGTGCCTGTAGCCACAGTTGTTCTTTTGTCAGCAATCAGCTTTTGTGCCCCTTCATCAGTGCCCCCCTCATCTCCTTTGCTTCTCAGCTAGAAGTCTAAAGAAGAATTATTCCTAAATGAGTCACAACTGACCTTGAAATTATTTTGCTTAAGGTTCTGCCTTCTCAAGAATAAGAGTTGGCTGCACTTGACAATCTCTATGAAAATGCTTTAATTCTATATTATTTCCAGCTCTTTACAAAGCAACACACACTACTACTCTGTCTGGAAGAAACATGACTGGTTTTGCAGCAAATTGTTCACTTTCAAGGCCATACACTGTACCAGGATCGGAGAAGCTCACCAAAGATTTCTTCCACTTACCTCTCATGGTTTCCTTATTTATTGACAAATCAGATTATTTTCCTCTTTCCAGACCTGTCAGGATCAGCAGTCTTAAATGAAACTTTAAAATAAGAAGTCATAAGGCAGCAATATTCTCAGTCTAAGTCATCTGAAGAAAACAGACGTGATATTCACAATGTTACTGCCAAAAATTAAGCCCCAAAGCAGCATTTCATTATTTTATTAAAGCAAAAAGTTCAATCTGGCAAAGTTCCCACACGACTTTGACCATCCTGGCTGTAGTAGTTGAGAGACATCATTCTGCTCCTAATGCAAATGGCTTTGCTGGCAGCAAGAAGTCAAATGTATAGATTTCTTGTCAGAGATACAAAGAGTACAAAAACATGCCAACTAAAGTATGACTGATAGAGAAAGAACAGGAGAAGATTAAGGATTTTCACAACACTGCATCTGACTTCCTTTTAAAAACTAAAGCAACACTCTCATCACATGAAAGCCAAGTAGCTGCTTTCTCTTTCCTATACAGGAGCTGACCCTATTGACTCAATTTCATTTTGTACTGTGCTGATGAACAGACAGAATAATTCTGCTGGAGGTAACTAAAACCTTTGCTGGTAATTAGGAATAAAACAGCAGCATGCCATTCTCCAATAAATCTGACAACACACATACAAATAATAAAACCATAATTACTAAATAAGTCACATAAGCCTGGAAGGCCAAGATTGGGCTTGATATCTCCTGAACACCTTCCTTTAGAGGCAAGAATTCTCTAAAACAGATTACTAGAGCACTAAGCTGAAATC
This sequence comes from Ploceus nigricollis, assembly GCA_013399945.1. NCBI lineage: Eukaryota > Metazoa > Chordata > Aves > Passeriformes > Ploceidae > Ploceus > Ploceus nigricollis. The sequence continues at coordinate 2,427 of VXBC01003613.1, read as the reverse complement.
AGTCTCTAGTGATGTGCACAGAGCATATATTAGCACACAAAGAGTGAAAACACTGTAAGGGGATACAACTCAGTCTCCCTCAGTAGCTGGCTAGGTGACAGATCTTTAATTAATGTTATAAAATTCTCATCAGCAATTTCTACAACCCATCCTGATCATCACCATCACCGTACTGTATTTGCACAGTATTTTGTACTGTATTTGTACAGTACAAAACAAGTTGAGGCTCTGACACTTTATAAAGTCTATCACTGGGAATATCCTATGGCTGAGGACTTCCACAGCCAAGCAGCAACAAGGATAAGGCCCATATAGAGGCTTTGAAAGCAAGATACGCATCCACAGACAATGCCATGCTCACCCTAAACATATCAACAGACCAGAAATAAAAGCTTGCTTACTTTTAAATAAATAAAATTTGATTATTCTTTAAAAAAATATAAGTTACATTCAGCAATTGCTTATTCTGAAAGTCTCCCTGCACTATTTTTTAATTAAATACCACACCTGATCATCTTCAGAAAAAGAAGAAAGTGAAAGGCTGCATTTGCTGTTCTTGCAGCTTAGCCAAAATTTCTGATCAACAGTACATTCCCCCCACATCTTTTCTTCTGTTTCCCAGTGGTGAGTTTCTACTCCAAGGTGGAGTAGAAACTAATCCTCTTTTATATATATATATATGTGACTTGACTTGACACCTTTACTTCTACTAGTCATTCCACTTCTCCAATCTACAAGGTATTTCTGTAGAGCATCAGCATTCTATACTGCATTAATTATGACTTTCAAAATCCTCAAGGGAGTTGCAGAGTCCAGCCAGAAAGTAAACCTAAGGAATAAAATTCCTATCTCTTCCAGGTATTGGAATTCACGCCAATGTTAAGTTAGGAGGTCTTTTTTACACCCAGTGTTCTTCTTTAAGGCAGTTCCTTGTTCTGCTTCTACCTCCCACAAGTGACAATCACCTATTTTACTCTCTGCATCACAAGGCTTCTAAATCTGCTGCTTTTCTCTTGGAAATATGCCATTCTGATCTTAACTTTGATTAACATAATTAATTGTTCAAGTAATTTTTCTTAGAACATCATTGGTTTTAAATGGTGCTAATATATTGCTGCTTTTTGGATGTGAAAGAGATTTGTGGGCTTGAAAATCTGTCCTTTTGCTGACAGCTGTACTAACTGCTCTGTTGCAATGTGGTACCTCACCTTTTCTTGCATCTTGGTCATGTTATCAATAGAAGTCATTTGTACATTCCCCTCTTGTTTTACAAAAAATCAGTCCTTGGATGAAAAGGCCCCTGAAGCCAGTGAAGTCAATTGTGGCATGGAAGAAAGCAAGGGGGAAAATTATTACTCATTTCATTCTCTGCAGTTGTTCTATTGCCTGCTGATGCTCTTGGTATATAGCTACACTACATAATGGGTTTGTTCTCAAGGCAACCTAAATATGCAATATTAACTTCCTGCTCTATGACATTTTTGGAGGTGAGGGTCATTATTCTACCAAGAACGTTGTCCAGATTCAAATTTGCAAATATCAGATTCAAATAAGGGCAGCAGCTCCAAGTGGGTGAGAAAAAAGCCATCAAGGAATAGGAGTGTAGATGAGAGAATTCTATGTAGTTGGCTTTGCTTCAGTAACCATCATATTATCAAATTATATTTTTTAGGATTTCCTTTAGTTGTTCACTTGTTTCAGAATAGGTACTGCACTGCTTCACTGTTGTTTTCATCTCTAGTTTCCATCAGGTTTGGGGCATCAGTTTACTTTAGACATCTTTGCTGAAGTAGCTGTCTCAGAAAACACATTAATTTTTCATTTTTAATTATATTGGTAATTGACTAAAATAACTGTTGGCAGTGATCTTTGAAAGATTCATTGGAATCTTGTCCTTATAAATTATTTAACATCTGAAATAACATAATTCTTAGGAGTTTTTTCAAAATCCTACATTTCTCCTATTTTTAATACCATATGAATAATCATACTTTAAAGTAAGACAACAGATTAAATGATCCATTTAATCCTGGATCATGGATTGTCCAACCAGAGTTATAGTAACTATCCAGACAGACATTTTTATTGAAAATATAGAATTTTGATGTTTTGTAATGAAACAGAAACAAATGGAATTAAAATTATTAATGATTATACAAGAATTATGATGGGGTTAGCAGCAAAAAAGGTAATTGATATGTTTTTAAAACCCTAATGACTTCTTGCTAAATATGCTAGAAAAAAATAGATGAGTAGAAGATTTCTTTGTCTGTAAATCATGCCTTTCTTCTCTTCAAACTATCTACATTTTAAGCTATTTTTATCCAGTTACAGAGGTATTGGATAGATGAAATTTGCCATATGCAAAGCCTAAATGAGTCATATAAGTCAATATGACAGCCTTGAACTGTTGAGAAAAAAGGAAGT
>VXBC01003612.1:151074-161980 GCA_013399945.1 Ploceus nigricollis | reverse complement strand
GAAGAAAAAAGAGAAAGAGAATTATGAATGCATCATCAGCTATTGATTCAAAACTGAAACTCACTTTCTGTTTACACATCCTTTCAGATTTTTATTACACATTCATTTTAACCAATTACAACTGTAATTATAATTTACACAGCATAGTTACTAATTTGTTTTCAGTTTTATCTGTGGGTGCTATAAATAATTTGTCATGGTTTTTCAATGAACTTCACTACTATGGGAATAATGGAAGAGAGATGTGCTGTACAGATGCATGGCCACCTCTACACTAAGGAGAGAAAATTACAGCCCAAGACTATTTGGGTTTAATTTATCTACAGCATACAACTTAGTTATGGTCCCTAAACAGTACTGTTATAGACAAACCACAGTAATGAAACAGCTATTTTCTTACTCCATCTTTTCCCAGTACCTTTCTATGCAAATTACTAGTGCACTAATTGAACTGCTGCATTATAAGACACTTTTCAGAGTGCAAAGTGCTTAATATATTATGTGTGAGACTTAATATATTAGTGCTTAATATATTATGTGTGAGACGTTTTAGTCAGACTATCAGTTAAAATAGTTTAAATAGATTTGTAGCCATACCTTTACTTATTTAGTTTGGAATTTTGCTCTGTTCCCCTGCTCTATTAACCTTCCTTTCAGTTATGGCAATTTACAGAGCCTCTGGTGCTGTATCCTCTGTATTCAAACTAAAGACAGCCTTCATGGGCGCAAAGAGGTGAACCCCTGAATGTGTACCTGGAGCAGGGTGTATTTACAGAGTTATAAACTGTTTTGAAATGGTTAATGAGGAATAGGAGCTGGCATTTACAGCTGCAACAAATCCTTAATGCAAAGACTGGGTTCACAGATGTGATGCTATAAACGCCACACAGGTAGGAAAGGGATATGTGGTCCTCCCTCTGAGCAACTGGTGTTCAGCTGATATTCACAAGCTGATGTTAACCTCTGCTGATTCTCGTCTTGCAGAGAGCCAGTAACAAATATGGGGAATGCTTTGCAGGCTCTCCCACGTACCAAAAGCCCCAGTCCAGCTGGTGTAAATCTTCTGGACCCTTTGAAGCCAATGCAATTCTGGGACATTACTAAAGACAAGAATAACACCTCTCTGATTCTGGTAGCTTTGGAGGACATACAGTGAAGGTGCATGGTGCAGGTGAAGATTGTAGAGTAGAGATAGCAGTGAAATAACTACTGCAGCATTCCAGATGTTTGGTGAGGTTTTTTGTGCTTCTTTCACTGGCATCCTGGTAAGAACTAATGTAAATAACAAAGCAATTCTGATACAATTCCATGAGTCCTGCACATTACAGGTCCTGACACTCTCAAAACTAACTTGTCTCATAGATGTGGTAGAATTGAGAATCTGGAAAAAATCACCTACTGAAGAGCTCAGAATTTAGCATTGCTTCTCTCCAATGCATGAAAAAATAGTGAAAATATGGCTTTCTTCATGAACATGTAGTCCATCATTGCTACAGGTAAAACTTGGTGGAGTTGAATAGCCCAGCCATTGCCTAACACCTCAAGGCTTGTGGTTTGTTATTTGAATCAGACTAATTTCACAATATTTTCTATGTCTTTATTTTCCACCAAGGTATATTTTTATGTTGAATTTAAAAATGAAAATTGTCTCCTTGTGGCTCCTTCTCTTTTATGAAATATTTTTATACAGCACATGGCAGATTAAAAGGGCTTAGCTGTGTTGATTAACTATCCAAATGTTTAATCAATAGCTAGATGCAGTCTATCTGTAAAAGACCTTGGAGNTTTTATTAAGGAAAAAAGTGACAGTAAACTGACCTTGTGATATCATACTGCCTTTCAGAAAGCAAATACTGCTCAGCCTGCAACCTGCTCATTGGTGCATGGGTCAAAAATCTATTCCAAACGAATTATAAAATACACATCCTCATGTTGATACAACCCATGGTAACTGCCTGACAAACTGTTAAACAATTGTAATCTTTAGTACAGAACATGTTTGCTGACACTTATTTGGAAAATATATGTAGGGGCCTCCGAGTGATTCATAAGCCAGGGTTGCGGATGCCAGGGTGTGCTGGATGTTAATGCATTGCAAAGTCAGGGAAAGTTCATCTTGTGACCACGGCTCTTGGACTAGCTCCAAGAATATGCCATTTGCAGAGATGGCATTAACTGCAAGAGGGCTGTTGTGGGATTTGGATTCCTGCCCTTGTATTTATCTACTCACAATGTCATTAACACCCACATTGATCCCGAACTGCTGCTAGTGCCAAGGTTGTTTTGTTTGCTGGTGTCACAAATCACAAACAAGAGAAAATGGTTCTGATAAAGATAACAGCTCTGCAGCTTTGCATTGTTATAAATGAACCATAGGAGCCCTCCATACCTGCTAGTAATGCGCTATAATATTTTTGCTTAGCTATTATTTAGAATCATTATCTTTGCTTTGACAAAATTAGTGTTAGGATGACTGTAATATGATTTGCATGAGGACTGTCACAATGCATCTGTCAATATTTTTCTGGTCTTGATATACTGCTGAAGACAATGCTGTAGGTTAAACTGGCAACAAGGACAAACCACCATTAATTAGCTAAGTATTGCCTTCATCATGAGGCTTGTTTTGAATGGGAAAGAACTACACAGAGTAGTAGGCTATTTGCTTTAATTTCTGATGTATATACAGTGAGTTGAATCTCCAATTTAGTGGCACTAATTGCATGTATATAGCTACATAATAGGTTGATATCTTTATATATACATGATTGTTGAGGTTTATTTTTTCTATTCATGTGCAATCATGGATACAATATTTGCAAACAAACTGTTATTCTATAGTCAAAATTGCATCAAACACACTAAGAAATCTTACAAGACTTACTTGATTTGTGGTTTCACAACAATAGGTTGGAGAATCTAAAACAATACCTAGTAAAAGTATTGCTGCAGCTGTTACAGTAGCTTTCTGGTCTAGATTGGTGTGGCACATACAAGACCAAAGTGGCTAGAAGACGACCATGCAGCACATCAGTAGCAGAGAAACAAAATTCCATTTAGCCTTTTTCAATCCAGTGTACAGTGGTACTTATGAGTAGAAGTGAGTGTTCTGCGTCAGCTTCATACACTGGGAAACACTTATCTATGGAAGTTTTATGAGTAATAATTAAACAGCCAATTGAGTCTTCAAAGAACCTGAGCCACAGGCAATATTAGTAGGCACTAAGAATCCTATTCGTGTATAGCTTATTACCCCTTTAAACCACTCTATTTGTAAGGAATTGAGGGAGACCATGAGCAGTGTATTTACATCCTTCATGAAAATTCTTAAAAGCATGAAAAATCTTTCCTCCATGCTATTTAAAAGATAAGGGTGAAGTATTTGCTTTGGATGGGTCTGAAGTTCAGCGATCCCCAAAATGCTAACCTTTAAACACTAAAAAGAATATTACAAGTTTAGTTTTCCTCCAAGTCTGATGTTTTCATATCTCCTTTAATCTTCGAATGTTCTTGCTAGTCCAAAGAACAATTTTGATCTGGATGGTGATTCCAGTTTATATTTTTGAAGTGAGAACATGTCTTGATACAATTCTGTATTTTAGACTTACTGAGGCTTAACGGCTGTAAACACTTCTGATTTCTCTCAAAAAAGAAGGGGTGTTTTTAAAATGTATCTCAGAGTAGCATTTTATTTCAATTTGATGGCTACACTTGCTGATCTCTCTGGTGTCCTCATGAGCTCAACAAATGCATTTAGCTTTCTCTGAGGAACTCATGGAAAAATTTTATGAGCTCAGCCCATTCAAAGTGATCAGGGTCTGACTTTGCTGAATGCCTGTATAGTACAAATTGGCTACTGACAGAAGACAAAAATCTGTAAACACAAGTGCAAAGAGGACAAGCTTTAATGTCCTCTCACTGACATCTAGAAGTTGCTGTTTTGAATGCACTGAAATACACACTCATGTTCTCTCTATGTAAATGAAGTGCACTTGACACTTTGATGTTAAATGTCTGCTTACAGGTGAAATGGAAATTTGTCCCATGCTTCAATTATTTATGCCATCAGTAGCAATATTCACAGTGTAGGAAGGTGCTCCCATATTGGAGACCAAGCTAATAAAAGTTTTCCTTGGAAACAATCTGGTTCATGGATATTTGACTGGTGAAAATCATAAAAGAAGATTTGAGTGTTTTCTGTATAGGCAGTGAGTGTTTTCAAGGAAAAGAAAAAGGGTTTTCCTTTCAAATACTCTGATTACATTGAGTTTGTCACCCACCCCAGACCTAACTGCTTTGCCAGAGGCATATTCATCGTCTATTTGCAGTTTTGCTGACTTCCTTGCAGACCCTCATGCTGGTCTGACACATAGCAGGAAAGTGTAAAACGCATCACTGATTTATAAAACACTCATACATTTAGAGACTTTTTATTTTGTAGCTTTTATTTGTTTCCCAGTGACTGAGAGCCTCCCGGGTACAGAATTTTATTAAAGTATCACACAGAGGTGCAAAAATAGTATTTAAAATGTTGTGTGAATTGTAACCATATCCTGTATTGCATTGTTACTCATAGGACTATTATACACACAAACAGAAATATTTGTAGTTGATGGAAGGGAGATCTATTCACTTTTTAACTGAAAGAAGGCAAGGTGATTGTCTTACTTAATATGCATTGGTAAAGCAAAATTGCTTTTTAAATGCCTTTATTGAATGCAAGATAACCATATCAGTGGAGAAAATTTCAAAGAAATATCTTTGATAGATTATTCACAAACATTCAGGCCCTAGTTATTCTTATATTCTGGCTGTTGCTTGCCTACAGCCCTGAATAAGCAGCTAGAGGATTCATAAACAATTTAGAGACATACAAACATATTCTTACACAGGAGGACATGAAAAAGGCCTTTTGTATTCAGAATTCTGATTCACCACCATTGAAGCAGGGCTTTGTTCAGCATGTGACAAATGATAGACTCTGGATAGTGGATTATATGGAAGTTTTGCTTCACTCAAGTAGATATGGTACTGGAAAAGCTGTGAAAAACTGTGAAGTTCATCTGTTCGCTGTGTCATGCTTCCATAGCATAATGCTGCCAACATCTTGTGTGATCTCTGCTGTAAGCCACCACTGTTCTGCTGAGCAGAAGTTCCCATCTGTGGCTTCTATCTTTCTCAAATGCTTTGAACAAGCCAGGGAGGACAAAAAGTGCAAGGTGAGATCTCACCACTGGGCTGGAAGCTGTCCATGCCAATTGAATTGAGTGCAACTGAATGACCAAAGAGGGATCACTTTAGTTACTTGGGACACCATATTATATTAAATATGCTATCTCTCAGTCTTTCAGAGACATGAGCCTTCTGGTCCAAAGAGATTGATGTATCAACTTTTTAAGTTTTGCATATGTACACAGTGCCTATGTTTATCTTTGCACAAAAAGGGAATATATGGCCTATAACAGACTTGGAAAATAACCTTTAAAAATTAAAGCACATCAACAGTTCTGTTTTTCTGATATTTGTCTGTTTCAAATCTGCAGTTGCAACTTTAGTGTCCTTGGTAAGACACACTTGCACAAGAGTGCATCAAGTCCTTCTCAAACAGAATTTACTCTAGAAGATTCCTGCATTTGTATTCAAATTCACATGGATTTTAATGTGATAAATAGTTTTGGTGGTTTATCATTACACATTGCCCTACTGTGAAAGGAACATCAGTCATTCTTGGTAACCACTCTTCAAAATCTAGTCTACTTTGGTTTCAGCCTGACACTAATTTGCCTTTCAGATGTGAGTTGCCATTTCAGTGCTATTCCTGTTCAAGCAAGAAACTTTGCTCCCTTTGGTAGGATTTACATGGTTTTCCTTTTGATGTTTCAGGAAAAAGTGTCCAGGAGAGCTGGGTTTTTCTTCTAATATTTACTCCTCCCTTGTACACCTCTGACATAGATGCAAGAATTATTTTTGTATTTGGAACTATCCTGGTTTCATGTAAATATCAAATTGGCATTAAATGATTTTAAGGACTTTAAATGATTAAGGACTTCTATAGTTGGTTAAATTTCTTTATTCTCAACAATGTGCCAAAGAATGATAACAACTTTGCATGTGTATTTCAGATACTTTCCAGGCTTGATTAAGTCACAAGCACAAGGGATCCTTGTCTACTGATATTTTGTCACTTCTGTATGACTGTTCTAGCACAGACCAAAGAGTTAAAATGTAGAGAAATATTAGAAAAAATGTATGCAGTTTTTTGAATCTTAAAAAATTCATGCTACAGCTTTTCATAGAAACAATTTGTTTCTTGATACCATTACATGTGAATTCTTAGGAAAATATGCAGAACCTTTTAATTAAATAAAGCAGCTGACATTGCACAGAATCAACAAATATCAACAGGTTATTTTGATACAGGGAAGTAGCTAGTATTCTTATCAACAAGAATAGATATAAATAGATGTGCTCACAGATGTAATTTTTCCCCCTCACAATCAGGACAAACCAGTAATGGAGGACATGCATCAGCAGCATTAGGAAGAAAAAGACAAATCATGGGGACTATTGTATCTCCAAAGCACAGCATATGACTATTGAATCACAGATCAACTACAATATATCTGAGAAGAATGTCACATATCATTGGAAAATAAGTATAACTTCTGCAAGCAAAAGACACTAAAGGCAGAGCAAACTTCACCAGAGTGCAGGGGAACATGCATGCAAAGCCTAACTTAGCACGTGTTTTTTAAGCGTGCTTTCCAAAAAAACTTGTGATTTTGTTTAAGAGCATGAAAAGCTATACCAGTAGAAGTGATGTCAGTACTAAGCAAAGGGAATACAAGTCAAGTGACACTTGCAAAAAGGTTAAGTGTCCACAAACATAGTGAGGTTACTAGAAAAGACAATATTTAGCCACTATTGCCCCATAGGGTGTATAATAACACTTATTTGCTGTTCTAAAAAGCTATAATGTTGACAAAAGTACCATTAATTTTGATGTGGGCTATTAACATGCATCAAGGAAGGCTCTTAATTTTTAAGCAGGAAGTGAAAATGTGCTTATATGGCAATATTTTTAATAATTAATGTTTTTAACTATGTACTGTGGTAGTTTTGATGTTTATATATTAATCAATGATGTTATAATTGTATATTGACCCAATATATGTAAACTGTTATGAGGTAAACTTTTGTTTCTTATTTAGGCCAGTGTCTGCTACACAGCTAAAATAATAACTTGCTGTGGAAATGGCTCCATATACTTCAGCAAAACGAATCCTGAACTTTAGATAGTTGAAGAAAAATTTAAATATTTCTACATTCAGAAAGTTGTCCAGTGGCAAGAGGGGTAATTTTCACTTTAATTTCTGTTTTCATATGAAAGTATACAATATGCATTTTGTTTGGCAGGTATTTTTTCATTTATGGTAACTGATTTTTCTGCAAAATATCCCATTCATTAGCTACTCCAAAAAATGCATGCTTTATTTTAAATTTTTAAAGTAATTCCCCCTCCCCCCAAACAGCAACAAAAACACGTCATAAAAGAAAAGAAAGAAAGAAACAAAAATAAGCAATGAGCCCAAAAGAAATCAAGTTTTGATTTTCTGTGGCACAATTTCATAGACCAGTTGTGTGTGATCACTGTTTTCTCAGGCACTGTTCTCAAGTACAAATGATACTGTTTGTAACTCACTGAGATGAAATGTTTACTTAGAAAATAATTTGGGCCACTGCTATAGAAAATGAATGTTACATTCTTTGCATGGAAAAAGAGCATGGGATGTGATTTCCCCCATAAGGCATGCTCTTCTGCAATATATCAAATCTTTTTTCTCCTCTGTCTGCAAACACACTCCTTTGTTATATTACCAGAGGATGCATAAAAAGAGCCATCCCAAACTCTGCTGATTAAAATAAATGTGCTTATAAAGGATACAGGAGACTAAACTACTGCATCTTCAGAACATCAGTAACTTACATACCAACAAGTTATTTTCAAGTTTGACAGAGGGAGTAATCGGCTATCAACAAGGGGTAATTGCCTGAGCAAACTAGTCTTTACATCTCATACAGGCTGTCACCTTTGTAAGAGAGAAATACGCCACTATCAATTCATAAGAAAAAAAATTTGAAACATTCCTTTAGAGACTGCTTCTCTCAGCTGTTTGAGAGAGCATACACACAGCTTGGAACATATCTAATCTCTACTCTTTTCTTATCACTGAAGAGTATCCCAACACACCACAAAATTCATAAGCTAAGCAGCTTCGGGCTCTATTAGAAAGGATCCATTTTAGATTGGAACATAAATTTTAATCTGAGATTTACCTGTGGCTGTCACAGGTGAAAGCGGGTTCGTGACAAAATCCTTCAAGAATAAATGAAGGGACTCTTAAGTAAAAGAGACAAAATTATCTGAATTTTATACCAATATGGGCTGCTTAGATAGCTAGATGAATATGCACAGACACACAGCCTCTCTTACATTAATGTTAAACAAATATTCATTTGGCTGAAATGCTCTTGCCTCAGGGGTGACAGGGTTTTGAGCACGTGCATGGATAGCTTTTTTATTAAAGCAATGTGCAACATGTTAAATAATTATGTAAATTTGTCTATACATAAGTATTTTACTGCACTTTAACATGTAACATAGACAGAAACAGGTAAGTATAATAGAAAAGATTTGTTTTTTTCATGAGAAAATAAATCCTTTCTTTAAAGCCATGTACTAAAAAGGCATGTTAATTAAGAAAAGACACAAGTGGTGGTAAACTATTAATATCCTGTAAAGTAACAGAGGGGTTAGCTGTAATGGGTAAACAGTAATTTTCTGCAAAGTAGAAAAGAACCTCCTTCTTTTTAAGGAACATTGTCTGCTTTTTCTGTTAGCATTATTTTACCTGCATTTAGGCATTAAATAGGATTTTATTAACTGAAACAACAAAATGGCCTCTCTTTCTGTTCTGCAAAAGAAACAAGTCTTAATTTCCTCTATCTCTTGAACTTCTATTTAAACAAATTAGCTCCCTTATACTACCTGTAGCACTATCAGTTTGAGGCCAAATAGCTAAAAATGAATAAAAAAACCTTCCCCAAGTTGATTCATCCTGAATAATGATATGGGATGTTCGTATTATGGAACCTGGTAGGATTGCTTCATCAAGACAGTAAACATTGCAAAAATAGAGTCAGAACTTGAATTTTCCTAAATTAAATACTATAAGGCATATGGGAAGATGACTTTTTTCTATCCAACACTTATGATCTCTTCCAACAATGAAAAGTGGAAAGGTCTTAAAAGATTTTTGGCAGTAGTCTGGCAAAAGATATAAACTACTGTCAAGCATAATATGGAAGAAAAACTGTCTCAGTTGACAGAAACAATATGCTTCGATTTTTCTCTTGGTTATGATTTTGCATTCCAGTGGTATTTTGAATTCCAAATTAATTGCTGTGGTTATTAAAGAAAAAAGAAACTTCCCTTAACCACAGGAAAGTAATGAATGCAATCTATCAGCATAGTTGGCAATCAATTTTTTTGTTTCCCTGCATGTCTGCCTGCACATAGTGAATTGTGGTTGGTAAGGTCTGAAGCTTGGTCTGGAGTTTGAAGAGCTCCTACTGTACCCTAGCATGGTTCTATTTCTAAAGGACAGATTTAATCTGGACAGGATCTGGCCATGCAGTCACTACAAAATAAATGAAATTCGCAAGATTTAAATAAAAACAAAACAGTTAAAAGCAGACTACATCGGTTGACATTTTCCATTCAAAAATTTCAGTGCCAGTTCTTGTGAATTTTGTGTATTTTATCAATGGTAATTCCTGATATAGGGAAAACACACCCTATAACAGATTGCTGCACGGAAAAAAGAAATATATCATCAACACCTGTCCCTAGCAGAGTAATAAAATGTTGCAGATTTCAGAGATAAAAACTTCATAATAAAATATGCTCTGTATGAAAATAATAAGATTACTTTTTGAATTGAAACAAAAATGGAAACTGTTTTCTGAAGTGGAAAACTGGAAGATTAAAATTAAATCATTACTTCTGTGCCTTGACTGAAAGAAAATAAGGTATTACAAATATCATTCAACTTTTATTAGTGTGTGACAGTAAATGAAAAATGGGACTGTTCACCCTAGGAGCAAAACAGGTGAAATTTATTAGGAGTGAACAGTCTCATTTGTTGTAGGACAATCTTGAGACCAAAACAAGAACTGAGCTACCAGGTGTCACGATCCGCTAGTACAAGCGGGAGTCGTGATGGCTTGTTTTACCGATCTCAGAGTGCAAAATACAACAGAGAGGGGATTTTCAGTGTCAATCAGAACAAATGCAACTTTTATTGAGTGCCCACAGCAAATGCGATAGGATTAGAAAGGAGATAAAGGATAGAGAGAGAGAGAAAAAGCTGGGGGGCAATAGCTACCAACGGAGAGACGAAATCCTCATGGTCCAGGCAATAGACCCGTCTTGTCACGTCAGGGAGAATCTCAAAGTCTTTAGTTAGCTCAGGACTCTTTTATAGTATGTCGAGGGAGCAGGTACAGGACAATGGAGAATAAGTCCGTTGAGAACAAGTACAGACAGTCCAGTTCCGAACAGGACAAACCAGTCCCAGCAGTGAGCAGGACCCATTGGTTACCATGAGAAACCACTCTTGGTCCAGTGAACACACCTGCAGGTAACACTTGGCAAACATCCCGCTTCAGTAAGGATCTCAATCTCAGTCCTTGGGGGGGGCTTCAATCTCCATCCTTGATGGCGGACGGTCATGAGGCAGATGAGGGATCTCCCGTGGGGGATCACCAAAGTTCTCTAAAGTGAGTGGTATCTGGCCAAGACGTGGGGAAATTCATGGGCTATTGTGATGAGTGGGGATTGTGA
>VXBC01003612.1:101535-136961 GCA_013399945.1 Ploceus nigricollis | reverse complement strand
CCTTCCTTCCTTCCTGCCTGGAGTCCTTCCTTCCTGGAGTCCTTCCTTCCTCCCTCCCTCCCTCCCTCCCCATTTTTGGTTTTGTTTTTGTCTTGTATTTTTGTTTTATTTTGTTTCCCTCACCTATGCTGAGTAATAAGGAACAAGTAAGGAAGAATTACAATTTGTGCAGCAGGACAATTGCCTATGTGCTAGTATAATAGGATATCTTCATACTGCAATGAAGTATAACCATGCACAAAAATAGTTATTTAAATGAAAGAGACTTTATTCTTTGCCTATCCACTATCCCAGTGCATGAGCTACAAAGCAGAGGAATTAATGTTTTGGTTCTCTTCTAAATCTCCTCACTCAATGAATGAAAAATGTTAAAGAGACTGTTTAGCTTTCAGTTCTTCTTATTTCATTTGTGTATCTAGGCAGCTGATAGAGCCCCAAATCATGTCAATCCCAGTGTGCAAAGTAAGAAGTATAAAGAAGTATAAAGAAGAAGTATACAATTGCTGGTCAGAAGAGCTTAAAGACAAAAATCTAAAGGGCAAGGTAGCAATATCATGAGTCACAAAGTTTTGCACTCACAGAAAATAATGAGAAGCACTATAAACACTGCAGTATTTTAAACACTGTATGTATATTACAGTTTTTGAGTTAAAGTTTCCAGAAAGTTTCCAGCAAACATAATGCCAAACCCTCCCTCCCCTTAGAAAACCCCAACTTTCTTTCAATAAAGAGTAGAAATCTTATCTTGACTGTGGGTTTCCTCTGTGTTTGTGTAGCCTTAAACAAACCACTAAAAATAAAATAGAATTTCAAGTAACAAAAAGTTTAGTCTCCACAAACGCTGCCACAATGCCCAGGAAGAAGTAGAATAGGGGGAAAAAGAAATATGACATGTCAGAGGATATAAAGGAAGAAAACCTGCAAGTGCATTTACATAGCTGGTTTCTTTCTGGAGTCTGCCAAAATTTCTTCATTGTCAGAATTTATAGAGATCCAGAGTGACATAGCTACAAAAAGGGCTGCTACAGAAGAGAACTATAGTAATATGTTACTAGCATTTATTTTTCTGCTTTGTCTAAAACTCATAAAAATTGCTTTGTCCTAGAAGTCATATATGGCTGTTTGGATCATCATTAACTGACCCTTATAATTCTATATTTTAGTAAGCATCACAGTCCGTGAAATCACAGAAGCCAATGATGGAAAGATATTGTTGTAACCAAAACCAGGAAAAAACCCATGCAGTTTGCAGAAGAAAAAATGTATGCCTTTCCTGAATTTGAGTTGTACCTGTCATCTGTAATTTCCCTCCTTGGCTGGTAGACCACATACAGTAATAGATAAGCAAGAGTAAGAAAGAAAAAATACATTTCAAAGTGTTTGTTTTGTCTACTTTTCTCACTCTTTGCTTAATAACAGTTGCAAAAAGTAAGTGGCCAGATTGCAAAGACTTAGTGATGAAAAACTCAGTGCTGCCTCTACTCCACTTCATCCACCCCCCAAAAATATCATGATATCTTCATGCTAAATCTAACTCTTTTTAATAATAATAAAAACCTCATGGCACTGCAATCTTTGTTCAGTACAGTATCAGTAGAGAAAGGAAAGAATCCTGAGGCAATATTTTTTCACATACATTAAAAACATATATGTGGGGCACGATATCCCATTAACAGACATCATATGCCTCCTCTGGAGATGTTAATTCCTAATCTCATCAGGGAAATGCACTTGTGTACTCTGTGTGTGGGTGTTCATTGGTAACGTTTTAGAAATTGTCTGTCTCAAGATGAGAGGTTTTATACATCTGAAAAGTTACACTGCTTTTGGTATTAAACTTAACAAAAAAATCTGGTTGTTCCAAAATTTAGTATATTTTCTATATCATGATGTAGCAGCAATTTATGAGCAATGAGAAGCTGCATTACTAAAGAGAGTGAAGAAGAGCTGGGCTTAGTCTTGACCTCTACTCTAGTGAATCTCAAACTGAAAATAATGAGATTTTTCCAATTAACAAATTTAGCACTGTGTCTGCTTACAGTCTTGGTGAATATGTTTTGATTGAGCATTTGATGTGTTTTGATTTGAGCATAACGTTTTTATTAATAAGTATAAAGATCTTTGTTACTGTGCCTGGCAACTGGCAATCCCTATTAAAATTGATGCAAACTAGAAAACACAGTTCTACCTTCAAAAGCTGATGACTGTAAAATTTTTCTTCAATGAACACTTTAGTAGGTTTCCACTGTGAGCTTAGCTTTACAGTTATACATTTCTAAATTATGCAGACAAATATATGCAATTTCTTGTGAGGTCTTTTTATTTTATTGGGTAAGAAAATTAAAACTAATGGGAATTTAAAATGAATCAGGTAGTGTTCAAATAAAAATTCTTTCACAGAGGATTTATAACCATTTTTTATGAATGTCTTACAGTGGAATGACTTGATCTTCATTTCTTTACAGATTTCTTTTAACTTTTGTACATGAAAACTGGCACTTTGATCTGATTCAGAATTTCGTAGTAAATTGCTATAGTTCTTGACAATAAATTTTCCACTATATGCACTCCTGACTGATTTTTTTATTGTAATCTGAGTCACTCAAGAACAGTGAAAATTTGGAACTTTAGGATCTTTCATAACAGAATTAAATGAATGTAGATATTTAAAAGCTGTCTCAGGAAAAGGACTTTTTGGTGATCTAAGCGTTAAGTATCAGGGTAGAAATTGTTTGCTTTGTATGTTATGGCTGTGAATTCTAAGGTGAGGAAATAGATGTGCAAAAAATAGAAGCTCTGATGATTTTATAAAATCCTGAAGAACTACTGAATACATTTATATATCCACACAAGTCGTCCTGCAAGGTTTGTAAAACAGCAGGAATTCCTATGAGGCTATAACACCTCTCAGATGTTGAGATGTTTGTCAAACCCAAAACCTGAGGGTTTGTCAAATCCATGTAAGGTCTTGTGGAACTTGTAAACTGTCAATGAGGTGTTGTAGAGCTTGAAAATCTTGGCTGGGCCTCAAACAAAGTCTGGAGTTCCTGTGGCAGCTCAAGGCTACCAGGACTTTTGAATTGTTCACAGCATTAATACTTCACCAAGGGAAATGCAGTTAGCCTTCTCAAAACAGCAAGGTGCTCTCTAATATCACACAGATGTTTGTAGAAGCAGGTTAGGATATGAAGAATCACCAAATTACAGAGTATCAGGCTGTTGAAGATGAAAACATCTTAAGAGTTTAATGATTGCAGTTATTATTCCAGTTCTCCAGACAAACTTAATTGTACACATTGGCAAAAAAACCCTCTACAATTTTAAATCAATGGATACTCCGGAAATAAAATGTGCTCCTTGCAAGAAGTAGAAATGAAGATAATGTGTTCTCAGGAGCAACTTGGTTGAAAATTAGTCCAGCTGTGGTTTATCAGTAACATAAACAACCTGGAAAAAGTAGTGGTTTGCATCAGTGCATTGGTTAAAAAAGATATTGGATCTTTTGCTACATGATGTCCTTTAAAAATTGCTCAAAAAAGGTTTATATCTTCAGCTAATATGAAGCCCTTTATAAGCTACTCAGTTTTTGTTTCTCTGAACCAAAGAAAGTTCAAGCTTTTCCTTGGCCTTCATCCCTGCTAGTAGAAAATCTATGTATTTCAGTCAGCAGACAAAACATGACGACAGGGAGAAAGAGCCATCACATTCTGTTGGTACACTACTGAGTGACTTAAAGGGGACAAGTCCTCACACAAGAGTTCTCTTCTTCCATAACTGTTTCTGCTTCTGATATAATCTACTGTATCACCTTCAGAAGATCTCTGGTAACTATTAAATTCCATTTTCCACAGTGTGCTGGTTTCAACCCATTACACACAGGCTCCAGGAAAAAAAAATCAATTAAATATTAGTTATGGTGTAATGTCCCCTCTTGAAGGTATCAGCATGTGATAAATACAGACCTACATTTTTGTTACTGAGCTATTAAATATTTGAATTTTACTGGTAGGAAGGTAAAACATTAGTGTACAGGAAAGTTTTGGCACAAATGGAAATTCAATTTAAATAAACACCTTTCAATCTCCTCAGGTGCTACATGATGCTTAACATTGACTATATTTTAAAGCACATCATATTAAGGGTACAGTTTTGGCTTCCATCCTTTTGTATGTCTCAGCTGCTGCACCTCAGAACATCGTTTTAGGGAAAGTAGGATGTTTGAATGCTATGTGTGGAGAGCAGAGCAGTTCTTTGTGAACATCTGCCATTTCTTCTTATATGGATGAATATGTAATACTTCAAAGTACACAAATCACATTGTAGATTGAGATCTCATTTAGATAATAAATAAGAATGCAGAAAATGTTCCAGAGGGCAAGCAAACACTTCAAGCATAAAATGGAAAGAAATGTTGAGTACTGTTTCCTTGTTAGTTTCTTTAGTGTGTTGTAAACCTAAGAGATGGTTATTGCAAAAAACAATGTTGTTCTCAGTCTATATGCATGTAAAGCTGGAGACTGATGGAAACCAGAAGAAAGATTAAATTCTCAAGCAAGTAGTGACAAACTCCTTGTCCTTGAAGCTTGTATAAATAACTTTCCTGTGTTTTTTTAACCTGTTTCCCCTGCTCTCCAGCCAGCCCAGCAGCGAGGCATGTCAATCTGATGGTTCACATCCATCTCCTTTTATTGATGTCCACTTTGGTATCTGTACAGGTCATCAATATTGCTGCCTCTCTGGCAGCCACTGGGAATGGCAGGGCAGCCTTGCGGGACTTGGCATGTGGGGGGAGGCCCCGC
The DNA here is from genome assembly GCA_013399945.1 of Ploceus nigricollis. NCBI lineage: Eukaryota > Metazoa > Chordata > Aves > Passeriformes > Ploceidae > Ploceus > Ploceus nigricollis. The sequence goes on along the minus strand of VXBC01003612.1, from coordinate 132,162 downwards.
TCACTGCCGAACTCACGGTTCCAGCCAGATGCCGGTACCAGGCTGTCATAAATCTTTTAGGTGACCCAGGTGAACTCTGAGGCTCAAAGCTCACTGAAAACTGATCAGGCCTCTGTTTAGTTTAACAGGCCCTTTTCAGTGACAAGTGAAGGGTTCAACAAATGCTCAAACCAGATATATATTAGTTGAAAAACTAATGGCTTTTAAAAGAATGTTTGACAATTGTTTAGGGCTGTCTGTAGATCCATTATACTGATAAATGACCAACTTGGTCTATGCCAAAGATGGCGAGCAAAAAGCAACTTTGGTATTATTATTTTTCCCTCCCTTGCCTCCCTATGCACTCTCCACATCTTTTGGGGCTTCATAAGATCCTCATGTGCTGTGGTGGTCAGGAAGACTTAAAGCAGCAAAGGATACCTGTGCAGCTTATAGTTAACCTTGCAATCAAACTGAAATTAAGCAAAACTGCAGATACGCCCAGTGACCTGCTATTGACCGCCTGAACTTCTAAGTTAGGGTCAGTTGGGGCCCAGAGTAGGAGGTCAAAAGCTGGTCAGTGCTCTTCAGCTTCAGCATGTTGAATAGAGAGACTTTATTGCCGTGATTTATGCAATTTGCAGAGACAGGTTAAGGAGATCTTAAAACATGCCACAGTACTCACTTACACTGGTTACACCATCCACTAGGAAAATAAATTCTGATTGTCCATATGAAATCTCTTGTGGATATGCCTTGAAGTATTTTACTCCCTGTACTATAAAGATTCATACCCACACTCGACCCCTGATCATGGCAAGGTTAGTGTTTCCAGATTTATTTAAACAGTGTGAACGCACCAAATGAAGCACTTTACAAAGCTGATTAATTGCAAAGGCAGAATAATAAAATAACAACCAGTTTGATTTTTTGGTTGCTTTTTTGGTTTTTGTTTTTGGGTTTTTTTTGTGGAGTGGAAAATGGGGAAGGCACAGCTAAACTGAAGATTAGAGTGGCAATTTGAACACAGTGAAGACTGATTTTTAAGCAGTCCACAGACAACAATCTTTGGTGGTTCCTTCTCAGCTTTTACATGCCTTCTTTTATTTTTTTACCAGAAAATCTAGTCGTTGGAAACTTATCAGATCAATCATAAGGAAGAATTAATAAATTTAAGACCTCTTACTACTTTGTAATCAGAAGGCTTTTTTTTTTCCTGCTGAAGCTTAATACAGACTGCATTAATTTTAACTTTCACACCCAAAACAGTTTCAAGGACTGCCCTAGCTGCTACTCAGTCTCTAGGTCTTTGTAGAGCAGAAACTTCCAGAGTGATGTTGATTTTATGACAGACTCATCTCTGGCAACAAGACTTGTCTTTGCTGGTGATCAAAGAAAGAAACTGAAACCTAGTCATCGAAGGTGAAAGGATAGGGTGTTTAAGACTTTTAGAGCTACCTCTTTTTCATTGTAGTACATATTTCTTTGGTGTCTGTCACCCTCGATTTAATATACCTAATTTAACAACATATTAATTTATTTAAACCTAACTTAACAACCCTATCCGTGATAGGGTATAATGATATATGATACAAATATACATATACAAAATATATTTGACATACCAAGGAGGAGGAAGAGGTAAAATTTACCAAGCTCTACTGAAAAAAATGGCCTTAGCAGATGTGTAGCTGCTTATTTTCAGAAATATTTTAAGGATGCAGTTTTAACGAACATATTCTATGACCTAAGATATATTTACATGAACTTCAAGGATGGTTGAGCATGAGCCATTTTAATCTGTTAGGTAATTTCATCATTATTAATAAATATATTTATAAACAGCTAGAGAACAGAGCTTTGTTATTAATTATGATTAATAAATTAAATTATTATTTAACCTGGTGGTTAAATAATAATTTGTTCTTAGAAGGACTTATTATTTTAAGTTATATACTACCCTGTCATGAGTACAATGAATATTTTTAAGGCTGTAAAATATGTATTTATCTGAAAGCCTGAAACAGATACAAGGGAGACTTTTCAAGTGTCAAGTCAATAAGTCAGTAAGACACATTGCAACCATGTATAGACGTATTTTTCACTCATAGTGAAAAATAGGAAAAGCTATCAGCTTCTTACTCTGCAAACTCAGAGATTCAGGTAGACAATGCCATCCACTGATTTACACATAAAAGGCTCTGCAAACAAGTAACAGAAGTAGAATATGATCTCTCACCAACCTTCAGAGCCAGTGTTGATAGCTGTGGTCCTGTTTTAGGCTGCTGTGTGCATACATAAATAAAGACAGCCAGTATTCCCAAAGCACAGGAGAGAGTTTTTTTAACTATACGGTTCCCCAGATGATTCTAAAATTTTCTCAGACTGAACAACAGAAGTTGGCCACATATATTGTAGTTGAATAACTGATAATTTTAAGTACATTGTCATGAATCAGCTGGTGGTTTCATGCTTTGCTCACTGTTTAACAGTGAGAGTCCAGACAGGGATAAAACTAAACAGAGACTAGTTACCAAGCTACCATAAAATAGATTCTGTTAATATGAAGGTAATGAGTGAGAGACCTAATGTCCCATTTCTTTGATTACATTATACAGTAGAAATTTAATATAACAAAGTACAGCAAATAGTAACCCCTACTATTACTTTCTTTGTGAAAAGGAAATTTCCTGATAGACTGTCTGTGCTCCCCAAATTCCCACTAGCCATTTCAAGGCTATTCCAGGTCTTCTGAGGTGGTCAATTGGAAGGAGATCCCACTGTCTATATCTCATGTTCCAAAGCTATACCTGGTTTATCATTGTGGTTTTTGGGTGATGTTGTTTAGGATTCATATTCTCCAATTTACTACTCCCACCAAATTAAAAAAAAGAAATAAAAAAAGAAAAAAAAAAAGTACATTGGTCCACTCCCTCCGACTTCCTCCCTTCAATTGGAGGCACAAAAGGCAAAGATAACAGTTGAGATAAGAAAAATTTACTGGGAATAGACATGAGATAAGAAAAAGGAACAGTAACAGCAATAATATTAATAACAGAAATGTAAAAGATAGAGAGTGATTTCATATGCAAAAATGCTCACTGCAGAACTCGTGACAATAAACAGTACCAGTCAGCTCCCACTCTGTGTTTTCTTGACTGGAAGGAGCCCCTTCTACCTGGAAGTGAGTCCCTTTACCCTGCCCCCAGCAATGACATGAGGTGGTGTAAAATAATCTCCAACTCCTATCCATGCTTCCTCCTGTTTAATGCAAAAATCAACCCTGTCCTGATCGGAATCTGGACAGGTGAGAAGTCTATCCCACATTCTTAAAAAGCCTGATATAGAGACTTAAGAAAACAGAAAATAATTTCCAAAAGGTCTAAATTTTTTTAGACATTTCTGCAAACTAAGGAAGTTTAAACCACCAGTAGAAGAGAAAACAATTTTTGGAGGTTCAGTACACAGAAAGCTTCAAAACTAGTTTGAATCCTGTCAGAGTTTAACCTAAAACTTGAGTTGTATTTGTCAGAAGAACACTCTCTTTCAATGTGTTTCTAAAGCTTGACTCCAGATAGGATTGTAAATATTGCAATAAAGCTGGATGAAAAAACATAATGATGAAAAAATCACAGAATCACAGAATATGCTGAGTTGGAAGGGACCCACAAGGATCATTGAATCCAACTCCAGGCCTTGCACAGGACCATCCCCAAGATTCACACCATGTGCCTGAGAGTTTTGTCTAAATACTTCTTAAACTCTGTCAAGCTTGGTGCTGTGACCACTTCCCTGGAGAGCCTGTTCCAGTGCACAACCACACTCTGGGTGACGAACCTTTCCCTGAAATCCAACCTAAACCTTCCCTGATACAACTTCAGGCCGTTTTCTCTGCTCCTGTCACTGGTCGCCAGAGAGAAGAGATCAGTGTCTTCCCCTCCTCTTCCCCTCTCAAGGAAGTTCCAGACTGTGATGGGGTCTCCACTCAGTCTCCCGTTCACTAGGCTGAGCAGACAAAGTGACCTCAGCCACTCATATAGCTTCCCCTCAAGGACCTTCACCATCTTTTTTCCCTTCTGTGGGTGCTCTTTAATAGCTTCATACCTTTCTTATATTGTGGCACCCAAAACTGCCCCCAGCACTCCAGGTGAGGCTGCCCCAGTGCAGAGCAAAGCAGGACAATCCCCTCCCTTGCCTGGTTGGCAATGCTGGGCCTGATGCCCCCCCAGGACACGCTTGGCCCTCCTGGCTGCCAGGGCACTGCTGGCTCATGTTCAACTTGCCACTGACCAGGACCCCCAGGTCCCTTTCCATGGCACTGCTTTCCAGGATCTCATTCCCCAGTCTGACCATACATCCAGAGTTGCCCCCCCCAGTGCAGAATCCAGCACTTTCCCTTGTTGATTTTCATATGGTTGGTGATTGCCCATTCCTCTGATTTGCTGAGGTCTCTCTGCAGGGCCTCCCTGCCTTTGATGGAGTCAACAGCTCGTCCCAGTTTTATATAATTTGTGAACTTCCTTAGTACCCCTTCCATTCCTCCATTCAGGTTGTTAATGTAGATGCTGAAGAGCACAGGGCCAAGAATGGAGCCCTGTGGAACCCCACTGGTGACAGGTCGCCAGTCTGATGTTACCCCATTCGCTATCACCTTTCATGTCTGACCTGTGAGTCAGTTGCTCACCCACCCCATGATGTGTTTATCCAGCTGTGTGCTGCACATTTTGTCCAGAAGGATACTGGGAGAGACACTATTGAAATCTTTACTGAAATCCAAAAAGAGTGCATCCACTGGCTTCCCTTGAGGTGAGCTACTTTGTCATAAAAAGAAATCAGGTTTGATAAGCAGGACTTTCCACTCATGAAGCTGTACTGGTTCTGACTGAAAGACTGCATTATCTTTCTGGTGTATTTCAGTATCTCCCTGAACAATCTTCTCCATAACTTTACCAGGCATTGAAGTGAGACTGACAGGCCTATAGTTTCTGGGGTCCTTCTTCCCTTCCTGGAAACTGGGACAATGACCAGCAGCTTCAGCTGAGACTTCTTCCTTAGGCTCTTCAAAATCACCTAGAGTGCTTTTGTGATGCCATCAGGTAGCTCTTACGCTTTTTGGATGAATCTCAGCAGCCTCCACAGATTTATAGGGATTTTAGGGAAAGAATTATCTTGGATGATGGTCAGTTTCGGATCAATATAATTTTCAAATACCAAAAATATGCATGATTTCCAAATCATTTTATCAATATTTTATCAATCAAACGACAATATATTTACAGCTTCAGTACAAGAAAGTGGTTTCTAGACAATTGGAAAAATGAATAGACTAGCAGATTAGACATATATTATTTTCTGTACTTCATTATCCTTTCCAGGTGAAGTTCATGTATTTTGATGATGCTTAACACAGGCAATGCAAAAGCTTGACTGCTTGTAGACAGAACAGGAAAACCTAAGGTAGTCCTAAAATTTAGTTTGAGAAAGATCTGGTTTTAACATATTGAGCTGAGTTTTGCTGCATCTGAGTTCCAAGCTGGTGAAGAGTCAATCAAAATTTGGAAGAATATGTTATGATTCTTATAATTTGTCTACAAAATAAAATAAAAATTGTTTTCAACTGACAGGATTTAGTCCAAATGAAAAATCTCTGTACAAGAACAAATAAAAACTAAGACTGCATGTGCATGAAGTAGGTCCAAATTGAAGTTTAATACAGTTAGGAATACAGCAGTTAATACTGTTGTCATTGCACAACTTTCATGTTTGCATGAGGAAAGGGTAAGACCAAAAGGTATTTTGGTGCTTAATGATCACTCAAGTGCAACTTTTAGACTTCAGCTACCTGGTGCCTAACCCTCAAATCCAAAACTGTACATGAAGTTCCTTTTTGGATATATCTGCACATTCTACAAAGAAATCCCAAACCTAACTTGCTGACATATTTTCTCACCTTTGACAACAGACCATGAAGATAGACTGTTAAGTGTTTTGCTTATACTTTTTCTTACTTTCTTTGAAAAATAAATTCTCAATCTGCAAATTCCTAAGTAGTTTGGACTTCTGAGTCTTCAACACTCTGTACATAACGAGAAAAAAATTCAGCTAATTTTATGAGACAGACATTACCTAGCTTGGCATTCAAATAGGTTCAGCTTTCCTTTCCTTTACCAAGAAACTTGGAAACTGATTTATTCTCCATTATATTATACAATGGAGACTATTTATTAGTTTTGGTTTCCTATCTTAGTATGTTTGTTACCATGCCAAGATTAGAGAGTTACTCAGACTGATGAGCACAGAGGAATCCTAAAACACTAGCAATGTGAACCATGTTCTTGACTGGCTTCTGTAGGACTCTTAAGTAACTCATTTTAGCTAGGATTTACATTCTAATTTGAAAGCAGATAGCTTAGTTTTATCATCTGGAAACACACTGCTGAACAGTCAAGCACCAGCTTGTGGCTTTGTAATTGCAAGGAAAGTCATTGCATGGACTTCATATAAGATGGCCTTATCTTCCCATAAATGGAGAAATCTGTAATATCAGACTCAGGTATTTAGCTTATTTCCATGAGGCCTACTAAAAGTTGCATTCAAAAGAACCTCATGAGAAGTCAGGTTAGAAAAAAAAATAATACCTTCTTTTAAATGGAGCAAGAAACTTTGTTTAAGGTCAAAACTGAGGTCATAAGGAAGCTAATCTGGGCTTAGCATGCATTACAGTTGCTGTATGCTGTGTTTTGCCTGTGAATAAAAAGGAAGATTTTGTTTCCACTATTTTTACTCCCTTCATGTTCCTAAGTAATTTCTTCCCTCTGGTACTTAAANGACGCTAAAATCAATGTCTTCTGTCATGTGCTGTAATGGAAATTAATTCTTTATAGAGGAAGACTCAAAACCAGAGCAAGTTCTGAATTGTTTTTAAACAGAGGATCTAAGGAAAAAACCATGGTTTTTTAAGGATCTAAACTGAGAAGAAATAAAAAAAATAAGCCCTCCTCAGTGTTATGTTCCTTTCTGATTCCACAGTGACCAGTCAGGGAACAAGGCAATCAAGGCTTTTTTTGCAATGAACTCCAGAAAAAATTGAAAAAGATGCATTCTAGAGATGAGTGGAGAGGATTGCCCAGATTAAATCCACCAAACAGAACCATGGAAAAAAATCTAAGTTCATAATTCAGAGGCTACCAAGTATTTTACCTTAGGGAAGTGCACTTCTACTCATTTTCAGTATCTTTGTAGTCCATTTCAGCCTCTATGCTTGAAAATTAACAGCATTTTAACAGGACTATTGCGTGTACACATGGAACTGTTTGTTTAAAATTAGACCAATAATATTGATGGGGATAATTGTTCCTGTACTTGAACTACAGAAGGATAGAATGGCAAGTACTAACTGACATTTACATTTGTGCTTGGTTTGAAGTCCTGAACATCCAGTATTGCCTTCTGCACTGCTCACATTGCAAAGTTCCACTAATCACAAAGATCAGTTTGGGAAAATGTTGTAGCAAAGGTTAAATCAAACCATTCAGCAGAAATATAGCACATCTAAATAAATAAACACAATTACAATGCTTAAGAGAATACATATAATTGTCCTTTAGCAATTATATATTTTTAGAAACCTCATCCATCACAATTTCTTATTATTCCAATATTAAGTGTTGCCTTTTGTCTCCACATAGTTTTCAAATTGTCATCCTGAACAGCAAGATTTTGAAAGCCAGGTATGCACTGGAGGAGAGCTGGTTTTTCATTGTTTTCTGTTAATTTTACTTTTTAAACTTTTTTTGTGAATCAGAATGTGAATTTTTCTGTGTGTTATACATCACCAGAAGAAAATTGTTTGCTCACACCCAGATTTCTAATTCATTAAGTGAGACAATCTGGTTGATCAGATAAAGAGGACCTTATGCTCTGATCATATAGTGTGCTGCATCATTTCACTCAGACTTGCTCTTTGCAAACTTGATTTGCCCAAGATACATCCAGGTAAAAAATCTGACAGTTCAGCTTAAGAAGGCCTTTTAAGCGAAATGTACAGCACACTTTAGGGAAATGCAGTTGTCATGGGGGAACATTCAGGGTGGATTGAAGAAAAAAAGGCAATGGACTCTGTCTCTGCAAGCAGATGTATGCCTGACATTCTCTGTGACTTGTATAGGTAAGTGATGCATAAAACACCCATTCAATTCAATAATTTGAATTATCTCTAGCTTGATAAATGGCTGCTAAAGATGCTGTGCTTCTCTCTGTGGGAGCAACACTTAAAATGTCTGGAAGTTATATTGAATTAAAAAACATGCTGCAGCTGTTAAATAAGGGTCTCCTCCACTGGCTCTGAATATGATGTCCATATATCAAAGACCTCTGACATTGCCTATCACTCAATCTGGACACAGGGAATATGGGGTTCCAGGCAGATGGGAGCTGAAACTGAAGCTCCAAAACCCTTCCTTATGCAAGTGATTAGGTGCAGCTGTTTTGCTTCACATTTTGGAATACTTGAACTCTGCAATCTGACGCATTTTTACTGGACTGCATGTGCAAAGGCAAAAAAAGGTGTCATGCCCTGGCTAGACAGCAGATGTGGGGAAAAAGAAAAGTCTCGATTAAAAGAAAAAAAAAGGAGAAAAAGATTGAAAAAAGCACAGATTGAGAGGCAAGAGGAAGAAATTATAGGGAGACTATCAGAACAAGCAAAAGACATTAGTCTGTTTTCCTAAGATACAGGGAATTAATTCTACAAAGATTTTCCTCAAATGTTACAAAACCAATAAATTTACTCTGTAAAAACATCTTTGCACTTCTAAATCTGCCCAAAAGTAAGAAGTTTTTAGAAATTCCAATGCCACCTCTACATTTTTACATTTTGTAAAATAAAACATCTTCATAAACAATATTTCAGGAGGAAAACTCCTTCAGCTCAGATTGACAATACATAAGTGCTAGCTTACAGAGGATAAATTATATAAAAAAGCGAAGCCTAACATTTCCAAATTAAGACCTTAGTGGTCTTAATTTTCCTAGCTTCAGGCCTGTATGTTAAAAGGAGTTTCTCAGAGAAGCCTCTTTTATAAATTGATTAAACCTTTTTATTCTACATCTTTGGTCAAATATTAGCTATTTAAAGCCTAATCCTACTGCACAGAAGTCTATGGGACATTTTCCATTGGTTCCCATAAGAACAGGATCAGTGCTTTCAGTGACAACTTCTTATTGATGCTACTGGAGAAATGATGGCAGCATGGTTTATTTAAAAAAAAATTTATTAAATGAGAAGGATACTCAATGGAGGAATATAGCAATTCAATGTAAAAGGAGTCTGAAATGTAGTTAGGAAAACCCCTGTATTTGCAAACATGTATGTAAAGGGGAATTTGTATGAAGGAATTAAAGAAAAGTTTACTGTCTCTACTGCTCACCAGCAGAGAGATTTAGTCAACAAAAACTCTTTGGGTTCTTTCTGCTGCCTTTTTATGACTTCAAAATGTTTGAGTAGAAGTCCTTCTCTGATTCACTGTGCAATGCAGAGAAAAAATTTTATTGGGCACTCAGACCATCCTGGATGTCCTGATCAAGAAGCATTTCTGGATATCCATTTCAGAAGCAGAAGCTCCTGCCTCCAGGGTTGGCAAACTATCTGAGAAAGAGTCATTATTTGACTGGGGTGAATTCCCTCCATCATGAGAGCTGCAGTGTGGCTGGAAATAGAATTTATTTAAATGAGCTTCCCATTTGTAGAAAAGCTTTACTGGGAATTAAAACCTGAATGCTTTATTGTTCTAGGGTGGTAAACCAGGACATTAATCTCCACTGCTGCAAAGGTGTGGGACTTTTTCACCCTTCAGAATAGCAGATGCTGTCTGTATCTGTAAGGAATAACAACAGTCACACTCTTTTTTTACCTAAAGTAAGAATTGTGTGTGGGAGACGATAGATTTCATCTGCTGTGGTTTAAAAGTTGTGATTACTGGGCTCTCCTTCCACTCACACATTTTGCTACTTGAAAAGAAAGCCCTAAGGGTTTCCTACATCAGAAAGTAAAGCTGACCTCTCTTTTACTTCCAAATAAAAAACGTGTTTTCTTATTCCCCAATTATAACAAGGTTTCAAAACAGGTTAACACCTACTGCTGGCTATGGGAGAAATACAAAAAGGGCAAGGGGCAAGTGTGATATGAGTAAAGTTCTTGTCTTGTGAAGAAAAAGGGTTTTATCTCTCTTCTTGTCATTTTGAAGGCTCATTTGGGAGAGAGATGTTCTAAAAAAAATTTATCATACTCGATACCCTTCTTGAAAACCTATGTGTAAGTATATAATTAGAGCAACACATCCTCTGATGTCATGACCATGATAGGTTCACAAATGGTCTGAAATCATGATTGAAGAAGACAAAAAGAAAATTGTGGTGATTTTAAAATGTTTTTTTTCCCATGTGACCCCCCTGTTTTTAAAACAAGCTTTATTTTAAGGGATGGGGAGGGGAAAAAAATAGAGGAAAGAGGAGGGAAAAGGAAGGGAAAGAGAAAAGTAAAGAGAAGGGGAAGGGAGGGGGGAAGGGGAAGGGAAAATGGAAAGAGAAGGGGAAGGAAAAGAAATCCACAGGTAGGGCAAAGCAGAATAGTCTTAACTGGTTGTAGGCCAAAAGAGTAGCAGTATAGAAAAGAGGTCCTGTAAAACTCAGTCCCATAAGGTCAGACCTAGGAATAATCCTATTGAATTTTTATCTCCATTGAGAAAAAAAATTGGGAAAGAGAGTATTTAAATAATCCAAAACTGGCAAGAAAATTTCAGTTCAGCAGAAAACATCTTAATTAAAGAAAATGATACCCTAAAACTGGAAAGCCATTTCATCAGTTTCATATTGCACTGAAATTTCTCAGACAGGGTAAGGAGAAGAAATTGTGTTCTTTAAGGTACTCGGTGGGAGAGGAAAGAGATGATATACTGATGGTACCAAGCCAAATATTGCCTTGGAAGGAGGTAAAAATGGTGAAAACCGATCTGCTGATGGAGAGGAAAGAAGAAAAAACTAGGAGAAAGATTTCAATATAAAGATGACAACAAAGGGGCTAGAAATTGAAATTTTGATGTTGACAAAACAAATATGGAAAATATGGGGGTGGCTGCAGACCTTTGACCATGCAACACTGCAGAAGTCTGAGGTAGCTCCAAGGCAAATTTCTGATGATCTTTGAGGAATGAGAGCTTCTTCCTAGCACTGTATATGGCTTTCCTGGAAAGGCACTGTAGATCTATGATTCATATCTAAAAAAAAGTAAGAATAGAACAGAAACATGAAAAAGACTTATGAAATAATTGTTGGAAGACACAAAGACATCTGATCTCTGCTGAGGTTAATCTCTCGCACGCTTTGTGGAATCAGCTGTTACTTGAACTCTGAATGGGAGAATTTCTCAGACAGAACCCTTTAAGTAGAGTAACAGAAGATTGTGAAAGCTGCAGAAGAACTCTGCTCATGGATGAAAGTATAGTGAGAAGGCAGTAAGGAGGGAGATGAATCATGGGTATGAAATGTTCATCATTGTGGTGTAGGATGCTCTAAAATGGTGACTCAGGCCCCAGCAGAGCCTTGAAATGGGGTTGTCAGGGCTGTAGGGTTTGCTATAAAATATCACACTAAAGTTTGCTTTCCCATGCAAAAATCTCAGTGTTGATTTGGAAAAGTAATTTTAACATTTCTACCTCTTATAATTCAACAGAAAATTGCAGATGCATGAAGACAGACAGAGAGGAGAAGAGTGTCTAGTTAGAAACAAATGCTCAACTTTTTTCCAAAACTTCTTAGATTCATCTTTCTTTTATTACAAGACCTTCTTTCTTTCATGTTAATTCTTTGTTTCTTAATTCTTGCTCTTAATTCTTTGTTTTTCTGAACTGTTTCTTCATCTTTTCTAGTGTTTCTTTTTATTTATACTAGCAAACTTCATTTATTAAGCTTTTTTTTTATAAATTTCCCATTATTTTGCTCCTAACCCTAGATTAGTAGATACATTTCCACTTTTTTCTTATTCTTCTCTAGCTTCCCTAACTCTCTTTTATCATACATTTTTCCTTTATTTCTCTTCTATTTTCTTCACTTTTTCACTTCATTATCCATGCCAGAACTTCAGCAGAAGATCAAAAGGGAAAATCCAGTACATAAATTAGAAATTTAAATAAAATAAAATAAAATAAAATGCTTAAAAACAAAATGCTTTTGCATTAGCCACAGTTACTACGAGCATTTAATAGTTGGCAATCTGTAGATTTTACTGGGTGAAAAACTTAGGTAGTCACCGAAGACAGCATAGTAAAAATTGCTTTTCTTAATACAAGCTCGTTTAAAGTAGTACATCTTTTGTAGGCATTTTTTTTTTCATGAATATGAAATGAAAACTTTAAACTTTTACATCTTTACTGTAAAATATGGCTTCAGACACAAGTTAACTGAATTAGCATTATTTTTCCTAGCCCAAGAATATAATATCTTTTCACTTTCTGTTGTGAAAAGGCAGAAGTGAGAACATTTATGATTATGATTAGAGAATTAATACTATTCCATACAGCTTGGTTTAAAGGATGTAATCACCCACATGTTCCTGCTGTCACTAGAACTGCAATACTGTGCAAGTTCACAATCCAGTATGAGATACACCACAGAGATATAGTATGGCTGCATGGAAATATTATTCTAACATGCTTCAATTGTGTTCAATAATCACATTTTTAACCTTTTAATTAACTAATATTTAGTGTTTGGCAATTAAATGATTGTAGCCAACCATCCATTCAAGTTAATTATCTGTAGATTGTGCTGTTCACTTTTGGTAAGTTTTTTACTATGTTCAGGACATGGCATTTTCCAATTTCTTAATGGGCTACATTTATAAATGGAAGAACAGCAAACCTGTTATTGTGTGTATTACATAAGAATAATTCATATGACAGCAATCTTATTAGAGCTTGTTATGAACAACATTGTCTGGGCTACATTTGAGATGCCAGTGTAGTTACTCTCATTTACACCAGCTGAGGATTAGTATATATGTTTGATCACAAGGAATGGTAACTCTTTTAGATGCTTCAAGACTTTTAAGGTATAGAAGCATATCTGATTTAAAAAACAATGTTTCTGGGAACAGTAAGGTAAGAATAACTGAAGATAGTAGTATTTCCTCTATACTTATATTCATGCAGAACTGAGTTTGATCCTGTACAGAAGGATTACTTGTGAGGTCTTAAAGGTATTCCATTAGTGCAAAATGAAGTTTGAGAATTAAATGAAAATTAAAATTAATCACTCTTGTCAAGTAGCTTTCTCCATGTTCTCTGTGTCCAACGAATGTAATAGAAATTTTGAAAATATTTCCTGAAAAAGTGTAATTCCATCTATATTTGACTATTTTTCTCTGTTGGGCCATCATGGTTTACAAACACTAGCCCTTTGGTAATCTGTCATATGAGCCATTCACAGAAATACAGGATGATGATAGAAGCTGAATTAACAAATCTTTCAAGGTCAGCAGGGAAGAAGCTATTCTGATTTAATGTACTAGAGCTGACCAAATCACAGGTTTTGATGCATACATGGTTTTGAACCAGCATATGGGCAGCCCATGATGTCATTGCACTGCTCTTTTGGCAACAGCCTGGTGTTTGATTGGGAGCAGACACTGGTCCTTTCCTGTGACAGAGCTCTAATGTCTCTTGGAAACACCTCACTGCTTGGAGCACCTTTGCATGTTCCCCTCTCCAGAAGTCATCTGATACAGAACATTCAGGCTTTATGGTTCTTAACTTTCAATAGGTGCTGCAGGAATAAATGTGTTTGGTTTTTTTAAACTAATATGCGCCTTTGAAACTAAAATAATTAAGATGCTTCTATGCATCTTAAGGAGTTTGTTACTGTGTTATGCAGTTCTTTATAATGGCAATGTCAAGATTTCACTCATTAGTCTAACCCAAAATTGCAATGTGTAGTCCATATGAGTATGTCTGTTGAAAGAAGGATGTTGAATAGAACAGGTACAACATGTCAGTGAAAACAATAGCTGCAGAACTGGTATTTTTATTTGTGGTTTTGAAAAATGCAGAGTGGAAGCATGCCTTCATTTTCCTCTCTTGTAGCTGAATCTTGAACTAGATGTAGTCATGTGTGATGTCTTCTCATGTGTTGCTTAGAAAACAATGTCTCAGTCTCTTACATAAGTCTTTTTAAGCTGTCTGCAGGAGCTCATTCAAATGCAAGTTCTGCACAGGTACCCAACAAAGCAGGACCAGAGATGACATGGGAACAGCAGCTTTACCTACTGGATGCAGAGGTTCAGAAACAGACTCAGGGTCATATATTAGATAGTCAGATGTACACCAATTCTTTGTCTTACGTTTTTATCTGTATGTATGATAAATTTGGAGTCTTAACCTCTCAATAGTTAACATATCTTCATCAGTAACATCTCCTGATCAGCATCTTCATCAGTAACATCTCTCATCAGCACAGGGAAAACTAGATCTCACCATGTCTTCGGCTGAGCCATGGTCGCTGGACTTGTCAGAGTAAGCTCAGGTGAAGACTTTTCACAATGACAAGCAGAAAAGTACCTGCTTTGGGTAGATGCAGAAAACTTATCTTGAAAGAACAAAGGAAGGCAAAGTGTGTAATGTGCCCAGCTTCTCTAGGCTGAAGCATTTTTATTAATTCTATTAAAGCAGGGTTAAAACAGGAACAGGTTTTTGGTGCCAAGAACTATTGCTGTTGGTAACTGAAGCATGTGTAGAAACAGGTACTTGTAGAGTTGGATTTTGTATTTAGAAGTGAAGAAAATTGTGGTGACCGCAGGCTCGGTCAACCCACTTTAGGAATATAAACATCTTCTCTATGATTTACTAAAATCCAGAGGCAAAAATAAACTGTGACTATTATATTTTGTCTTCGTTAAAATTAAAAAATGTGTACACAAGGAATTAGTGAAGAAAACATGCTTAAAAATTCATTTTCTAGTAGCATTTGTCTGCAAACATGAGGTGCACCTGTTTTCATGTTGTGTTAAAATATTTTTTAACATTTGCTAGCAGATAGAGGTAACATGTCTTGAATGGTTTTGTTGCTTTTACAGAAGTAGCATTGGCTTATGGTTTCATGCTATTGTTGTCTTGCATGGAGTGACTACATCGGTGGATAAAGGAATTGCTACAGATTGCATTTATCTGGATTCTTGTAAAGTCTTTGACACAGGCCCCCACAATACTGTTTTGTTTAAATTGAAGATAAATGGATTTGATGGGTGGACTATTAGATAAGAAATTTGTTGGATGGTCACATCCAGGAGGTAGTGATTAACAGCTCAGAATCCTGATCAGTGACAAGTGGTGTCTCTCAGGCCTCCGTACTGGGACCAGGGCTGTTTAACATCTTTACTAATGACATTGACAGAGGGATTGAGTGCACTTTCATCAAATTTGCAGATGACACCAAGCTGAGGGGTGCACTTGACACTCCTGAAAGGTGTTCAGAAGGACCTGGACAAGCTTGAGAAGTGGCCCATGAGAAGATAATGAAGATTAATAAGACCAAGTGCAAGGTGCTGCACCTGGGTTGCAGATATCAACTGCAGGTATCAACACAGGCTGGGGAATGAAGGGATGGAGAGCAGCCCTGCCCAGAAGGACTTGGGGACACTGTTGGTGGAGGCTGGACATCAGCTGGCAATATGCCCTTGCAGCCCAGAAAGCCAAATGTGTCCTGGACTGAATCTAGGGTAGTGTGGCCTGCAGGTTAAGGGAGGGGACTCTGACACATTAATCCACTCTCATGAGACCTCACCCAGAGTGCTGTACCCAGCTCAGGCATTCCCAGCATAGGAAGGACATCAGCAACTTTCCAATAGGGACTGAGTCCAGGGGAGGCCACTAAGGTGATTGGAGAGATGGAGCATGTCTCCTTAGAGCAAAATCTAAGACAGTAAGGCATGTTCATCCTGGAAAAGATGCTTCAGGCATAACCTACTGTGGCCTTCCAGTACCTAAAGGAAGTCTAGACAACAGATGGAGACAGACTATTTACATTGTAGTGACAGTACAAAAGGTAATGGCTTCAAGATTAAAGTGATTAGGTTTAGATTAAATATTAGGATAAATTTTTTATAATGAGAGTAGTGAGGCACTGGAACAGGTTGCCCAGAGGAATTGTAAGTACCCCAGCTATGGAAGCATTCAGGTCAGGTTAAATGGGGCTCTGAGCAGCCTGAACAAGTGAAAAGTGTCTCCACCCATAGCAGAGAGGGTAGAACTAGTTGATCTTTAAGATCCCTTGACAAAAGTCCCTCTCCACCTCTCTCACAGCCCCTCTTTAATACTTGAAGCTGCTTTAAGGGCTCTCCAGAGCCCCAAGTCTTTCAGTCTGTCTTCAGAGCAGAAATGGTCCAGCTCTGGCCCTCCAGGTCATCTTCATGGCCTCCTCTAGACTCCAACGGTTCCACTTTCTTCTTATGTTGGCCCTCCCACAGCTACATATAGTACTTAAGGCGGGGATTTACAAAAGCAGATTAGAGGGAGAATTACCTTCTTCAACCTTCTGGCCATGCACATTTTGATATAGACAAGGACACACTTTGTTCTGGGCTGCAACATCACATTGCTGGGTTGTGTTAAGGTTCTCATCCAGCAACACTTCCAAGCCCTTCTCCTCAGAACAGCTTTTAATCCATTCTACATCCAACCTGTATTGTGCTTGGGATTTCCTTGACCCATAGGTAGGACCTTGCGCTTGGCCCTGTTGAACTTCATAAGGTTCACACAGGCCCACCTCTCAAGACTGTCAAGTTTCCTTTGTAGCGAGACCATACAGCCACTCCTTACACTTTGAGTGATCTATCCATTTGTATTGGGTCTGACCAACATAAAGTTCACAGCCCTTACAGTGCTGTGCTTTGCATTGGTAGCTGGAAGGTGTTGATAACAGACTAGTGCTTTGGCTACTGCCAAGCAGCGCTGTCCCACTGACATTCCTTCCCCCATCAAAAGGGATGGGAGTGGGCAAGGTCCTGGGAGGGAACACAACCAGGCCAGCTGACCCAAATTACCCAAAGGGATATATAAGGGTATATTCCATACCATATGATGTCAGCTTAGATATATAAGCTAAGGGAGAGAGAAGGCAGGGGAGGCATTCATGACTTTTCAATGTTTGCCTTCCGGAGGAACTGTTATGCATGCTGAAGCCCTGCTTCTTGGGAAGTGTCCGAACATCACTGCTGATGGGAAGTAGAGACTTCTCTTTAGCCCATATGTGCTCAGATATCTGCTTACTTCTTTCTGTTGCTGTAATAAAACTGCCTTATCTCACCCTGCTTGTTGTTATCCATCTTATTCTGTTCCCTGTCCCAGAGGGAAAGGGCAACTTAGTGGGTACCTGGCACCCAGCCAGGGTTAACCCGCTACACCATCAAATCTATTCCTCACCATTTTGAGAGACAAAAATGTAATGCAGGACAGTGTCAAGTGCTTTGCACAACTCCAGCCAGGGGATATCTGTTGCTCTTCCCTCATCCACCGGTGCTGACTTCCTGTTTTAGAATGCACCATGTTGATTACAGATAGCAATAGATATTCTACAATTCTCTTATTTTGACAGTAGTCATAATACTCAGTCGTTTTTTTTATTGGGACTGTCTCTGATGGGGATTTTATTTTAGTGCTTATCACACTACTTTAGGACAAGTTCATGGTTTGTTCTTAATGAAAGCCACAACAAATATTTGCAAATGGACATTTAAGACCTTAAAACTGGCAATGAATACATTCAAGATATGAGTTGGAAACTAAGAAAAAGGTAAAGGTAAGTATCGGCAAGTCCCACAAACCAAGATCCTGAAGATTCAAGAGAGCTAGAGGAAGACACATAGCGAACATCTCCTGAAAACTTGAACTGTGGTATTTCATAGAAACTACTAGGAAGGTACCAGTTTGCATCTGACTGAGTTCAGTAGGTGAAGACAGGTCAAGATCCTAATAACAGTGTGACACTGTTTCTGAGAAAGGACTGTGGATGTGATTGTGCTGCTTTTCAGCATCATTAGATTTGCAATGGTTGGTTTAGCCTGGTTATGCATTTCAGTAATGCTGTACTAGTTCACCATTTCCCAGGCAGGTTTCCATGGTTTCCCACCCCATCCCACCCCACTACTGAATACATTCACATTTATTGGAAAGGAAGTGTGAACTGGAATGTGTGTTGCTTCCAGCCCTGGGGCTGTGTTATTTCATGTACATAAGTCTCTCCAGTCCAGCACATTAACACAGAAAACTTAAGAGAGTCTTTCATTTCTCATGTCAAATTCATGGATTTTTTTTTAGTTAATAGTAGGGTTGTCAAATTAACGGAACTTTTAAAATTAATAGTAGGGTTGATTCCAAAATAATTACATTATGGATTCCTTTACATGATGCACAACGGAAATGAGAAGGGAGACTTCAGTCTCTTGAAGGCCAACATTTCTAGGCCAGCAATAGTTTTCCCCATATTGTTCATACTTCAAAGAAAATACACCTCAAATGCATCTAATTTACCCTATTATCAGGGCTCCAGATGTATCTGAACAATATTCTCAGGCACATAGTGTGATTCTTGGGGTGTCCCACACAAGGTCAGCAGTTGGACTTGATGATCCCAATGGATCCCTTTTAACTTGTATATTCAATGATTCTATGGTTATAAGTAATGCACTCCAGCTCTCTTTTTTTCTTAAGGAACAAATAGTGTTCTGAGATGGCATAAAATTAAATATTCAGAAGATACTTCTGTTTGTCGTGCTCTTATTTACAAGCCTTGGAGAGAAGGGGCATATATCACCCACAGAACTTTGAGGATAGCTTTGTTGGTTTATTAATCTTATTATAGTATCAGAACATAAAAATAGTTTGAATGATTTGGTAATGTGATTTGGTAATGTTCTGATTAATGCCTTACCATGAAGAGAAGAGACAGATTAACCGTACCATAAATTGTAATAAACCAATTCCTCACTGCAGCTTTAGAAACCAAATCACATGGAGTTTCAATTATTTCACATGTTTGGCAGTCTTTCTTTCCAATGGAACAACAAGCATTAACACAATAATCTGATAAAAGCTTATAAAAACATGGTTGACAGAAGTTCTTTCTATTAAGAACTATCTGACATTACAATGCCATTTTTGCTTTAACCATACTAACTTCTGCAACTAAAAGATCTTGATCTGAATGCCTTAGAAATACTTTCAAAGTTTTCATGCCCTTCTAATATATTAAATCATTGTTAGTCCAACAAAGTAGTGTTATTTCGATATAAATATATGAAAAATAATGCACAGAAGGGATTAATGAGCACCGATGAGAATGAGCTCTTCTGAATTAAGCAGTGCTTTAAATTGGAGACACCTAGTAGAAGAATGATAATATAATTGGTCCTGCTTCCAATACTGTCTTGGCTTCATACAGAAGTCTTCACTTGGAGATTCCCAAAACTTTAAAGAATCTGTAAATATTATACTTACATTTTGCAAGCTAGACTGAAGCTGAGAAACAAATCAATCCCCAATAAATGTTGGGGTTAAAAGTTCCTGTCTTTTCTGTCCGTCCTACAAAACCCAGAAACATTAAATAAATGGAAATAGTATGCTTTTTTCTTAATATCTACCATGTATATTTTAGTTCAGCTTGGTCTGCTGTTCCATCCATTATTCTGTTATACAAGCAACATTGTCCTTCTCATACTAACTTATGAATAGAGTGTCTGGATAACTTGCTCAACTCTTTTTCATTGATTGGATGAAAAGCTATGTAAGATCAACACTGTGCAGGTTTTACAGTGGAAGATGTGTATCTCACACACCCTCTTGCCTCCCAAAGCTGAAAGCGGGTAGTTGTCCTTGTGAAGAAACTTCCTCCTACGGTGGGACCATAGCTTGTTGGAAAGGGTAGCCATTTATCACAGTCCTAAATGAAAGCATTCCTTGGACACAAATGTCTTTTTCTTCTTTTGTCTGATTACTGAAGGGAAAAGTGAGAAGGAAATGTCAAAACAGTGAAACAGTGGTGTCTAGAGAGCAGTCACTTTGGAGCTCAACCAGCTTTTGTGAAGGCCTGGATGATTTGTCAAATGGTTGTGGCATAAGTCAAGCCCTGA
Source organism: Ploceus nigricollis (assembly GCA_013399945.1). Taxonomy (NCBI): domain Eukaryota; kingdom Metazoa; phylum Chordata; class Aves; order Passeriformes; family Ploceidae; genus Ploceus; species Ploceus nigricollis. The sequence goes on along the minus strand of VXBC01003612.1, from coordinate 112,010 downwards.
GGTTGAAAGGTCTTGACCTAAGGAGTGTTGAAATCAGGCAGTATAAGCAAGAGGGCTGCTAGAAGTTTCAGCTGTAGTGGAGATGAACAATGATGGGTTCTGGACACAACAAAACCTAATCTGCATAATTCAGGTAAGGAATTTTATTGAATCTGACAAGTATGTGACAGGCTGAGAAAGAGAAAAGAACATGCTCTTGCTGGGAACCTTCAAAGCTCTTGTTAAGGTATGTGGAAATAAATGACAGCTAATCTCTTACTAAAAAAACTGTAAACAATACCATTTTACACAGAGCTCACCCATGACCTTTTCATAGATCAGGCTATCCACTTTCAGGCCAGGCCACAGAACTTATCACAAACAATGCAGTGAATTTGTATTGTGCAAGAAGAGCTTTACTTCTCCCAGCTGCTTCACATAGAGTTGCTACTGGCTTTGGCAGGTATGGTTCAGCAGAAAGACTATCACTTAAATCTGGTGCATAACCCATCCTGGCAAATGGAATAATGACATGGAGACTTTTCAGTAGAAGTTGTTTGTTTTGGTTTGTTTTGGATTTTTTTTTACAGTTTTGGCTTGCGTAGATCATACTGTGCCTACAAATCTCAAGCTAAAATGTCATAAGGTGACAAGAAAACTTTTCTGTACTGAGACATGCTGATGTTGTTAAAGTGACCAAGACTACTAAAATCCTTCGTTAAACTTGACATGTCAAGTATCCCCAATTAAAAAAAAAAATCTGTTAACCTTTTGCTTCTCTTTTAAGTCTTCTCTAGGTAAACAGTAATGTTTAAAGAAAATATATAGTTTGTGCTTTCAAAATACCTATAAAATCCTGACAACCAGCTTTAGAGAATAAAATATTTGTATTTAACTGTATTTCAAAAGCACTAAGACAAATATAACCTTAATGCACATACAACCCAGAAGCAATGGTTGAAAATTAATCTAGCCTTTGTATGAGGTTTAATCTCATCCAATAGAATAAAAAATGACCTTGCAGGCAAGCATGAGCTTTCTTTTTGTGAATATCTGTATTCTTGAGAGATCTTTCTTAATGCTGAATTCCTTACAAAAGATAGAACTTGATATCTATATAAAGAGGTTTCTTGCCAGATGCAGATATCTAAGCCTGACAAAAAACCAATTTATGGTACAGGCTGCTGAATGATTGGAAGGAAAGCTCAAAATCTAAACAAATATAGTGCAAATGTGACTTTCAAGAGCAGAAATTCAACTCCAAAACTCTTCAAATAAATACAAAAACAAAGATTAGACTGACTTTGTTGAGCATGAGGCACAAAATCCCCAAGCACTTCCCTGGATTACTGGCACAGTGATTTCTGCAGTGTATAGCACACGTGTATGTTTTTTACCAATGTGTGGATCTTTCAATCTAATGGAAAGAGTCCTTGCTGGATCAGTCGTGGATCTTGGTTTTATAAGCAGTCAATGCATAATTTACAAGGCTTAATGAAGATTCCAATTCATGACAGCCAACTGGCTCCATAGGTCACACCTCCCAGTCTCATATAAATAAAGAATGAGATACTGGAAAGCGTACCAGCTGAACCTTACTGAGTGCCAAAACTATGCATATCAATGAAGCACAATAAAAGATATATTTGACTTTCAGGAAGTGTTTCTACTGTTTTGCAGTTTTTGAGACAGAGGAAAGGTTTTGTAGTGCACCTTTCAATATACCACACCAAACACGTGATGCTTGCCCTGAAGGCAAAGGGGCAATCAGATTGTGGCAATGGCATTTCATATCTAGCCTCATCAGGTCTATGAAATCCTCTGTCATTCCCACCCCAACAGTGAAATCCATGCTGGAAATATCCCCACCTTCCTCTCCCATGTTCCTCTGCAAGTCCCCATTTGGTAACTAGGAAGTGCTTCAGCAGTGCTGTTCTTTTATGTGCTCTGTTTAGTCCTTGGAACAGGATGAATGGTAGCTTAGATGAATGCATTTGTGCCATTTTACTTGGCCCCAGACGATGTTTCCTCACTACCATGACATCTGAACAGAAGGAGAAAACATCTCCCTTTTGTGGCAAGCTAATTTAATTTGTACCTTCCACCTAGGGGTAAATATGTTTGTCTGTCTTTTTAAGCTGTCTTTGCCCACTTTCTTTTCTCACGGGAAACCCTGCTGAGTCAAAAGCAGGATATTGCTTATTGCTCTAACTTTATTTTAAAGTAGTTTAATTTTAAGCATGCTTACACCCACCCTAAAGTGAAGCAACTGTAGGAGCTTCACTGGGACAGCCTTAATGACTTTTGCAGATTTCTTGTGCCAGAGACATCAAGGGCTGGTTGTTATGGAGGTATTTGTTTTTTAAAATAAATGCTTTAAAACAAGATGTCTTTTTGCAGTTTCCTCAAAGATGTGTTTCTTTATTTTCAAAAATCCCACAGTTTTGCACATTGACCTACCACCTTTAAAAACCAGCATGATGAACATTGACCTTTGCTTGTTGTTGATCTGGTGTTATATGTGATTTGACGTCTTTCTGTCTGAAAACATTGCAAAAAGGATTTAAAATAAACAATGAAAGCATTTCTTTATGATAAATGGCAGTGAAATATGACTCAGATGACTCAGCATTTGCATCTTTACCATTTATGCATGACTCTTTAAACTGGCAAATATATTAAGGGCATTATTTAATCCAGTATTGAAAATCTTCTATAATTAAAAAAACAATGTAAGGTAGAGAGTGTGAAAAGAAAACTGAAATCATGAAGCATCGTTAAAACCCATTTTACTTATAGTAACATCACAACTTCTTTTATTTAAACTTTGTTATTTCGTACTAATTTGGCAGTGACACATGCAAGAACTTATGAATTAAGCACATTCTTGCAATTTCTTTCTTTAAAAAAATTTTTTTTAGTTATTACCAGGTAAATATTATTTATCCTGTCAGACAAGAAAGAGAAAATATATAACACTTAAACTGAAAAAGTATATTTTTAATATATGCAGTAAAAAAATCACAATACTGACTTTATCTGCAGTTGCTATTTATAAATATATAATATTGCATCAATGTTTTTTCACAATAATTTAGCACTCTGTGTTCTGATCAGAAGTGTACATTTCTGTCACATTCAAAATCCAAAGTGTTCAACATCCAAAGTGTTCAACACTTAAACCTATAAAGTGCATTTCTATAATCTACAGTCATGAGTATCACAGAAAGTATGACTTTGTCTGCCAGTTACCAGTTACTTATCCTTTGCATAATATTTTATCAGTGCCTTTCTGCAATGATTTGCACTCTGTATTCTGGTCTGAATGATGCATTTATCACCAGCAAATCACAGGGAAACAAGTTTGGAATCAGTCACAACATTCAGAAAGATCATCATAACGGTATTGTAGTTTTGCTAATAAAACTTTCCTCCTCTGTTTATATTGCCTTGATGGTTTGTTTTCTAAACAAGCTGAATTTTTTTAGGAAAAGGAAGTAGTTCTCTTTTTCAAACTTATGGTTTGGATTCTAAATATGCAATACCATGACAAAAAAATAGCAACCAATATGTGCTCCAGAGAAAAAGGAGAAAGTGCAACCGTGTTGCCCGCCCTAGTCTACTCAGTGTATAAAATACCCAATATATAAAGTAGACAAAATGGCTTCTTTTGCCTGTGTAGAGGATTGTTCAGCCAGAATCCAGCACTCCTATTAACATTGTAAGATTTTACATCAGTTTTGAGGATAGAGGGAGTAATTCCTGGTGTGGGACTTTAGAATGGATTAGTATGGAATTTGAAGATCATCTGCTTCCAACCCCTCTGCCACAGCCAGCGACATCCCTGGGCAGATGTGAATCAGAATGCAAAGCTGAAGGGCAGTTGGTGACACTGCGCCACAGGGTGAATCCTTCCTGCATGCCTTGCTTCACTCTGCTTCCCCGTCAGGGTTTGGACCTCAAAAACTTTGCCTGGAAAAGTGTGCACCTCAGATGCTAACAAATACATGGAAGCCATGATAGCCAATGGTAGGGCCATCTGGCCTTTGTACCATGCCAGAAAAACCAGATCCAAGGTGCAAAGAGAGAGAAAATATTAAGAAAAAAAGGGATTCCGTAGTACATAGAATTTCACCTACTGACCTCTGCAGTTCACAGTGCTTCAAACAAGTTGCTTTGAGGTCTGGAACTTTCACTTTAAACTCAGAAAGTTGGCTTTCAAGACCTTACCTCTGATAAGGGTGGAAAACTTTGTTGGCAAAATCCCTTAAACATTTGCTTTGTTTTCTTTTTTGAGCAGTAAATTTGCCTCTTTAAAGGATATGAAGTGCTTGCAAACTGCCTGGTGTTATGAAGATGGTATTTTTAGGGCTATAAAAAGGTATTTCCAGCCTTATTGCCAAACTGTGTAAATCAAGGCCATCCACCTTTCCATTAGAAGCTAAGCTCTTAAGGCCTACATGGACAAAGGGCTTGCTTGTTTATGCAGTGACAACATCTGCTTACACTCAGCCTCGTTGTCAGGGAGCTGTTGGTTAAAAGAGTAGGATCTCCTTTCTCTCCATTTCATGCTGTATTATGTTTCATGTAGGAATATCTAGTCTCTGAGACTTGACCACTGCTTTTATCTGCTGGAGTTTAAAGACTTAGCTGCTTGTAGTGAGAGTCCAGTCATCAACTCCCTAGCAGTTTGAAGGGTGTTTCGATGGATGCTTGAAAAATTTCTTTTGGTTTCCAGACACTTTTCTGCAAAGTATTATCTTTCCTGTGCTACTCTGAAGCTAAAGCTCCTATGTAAATACCTCTCTGGGTCACTTTAAGGTGGAATGGTGTTTGGGTCCGAATTTCTCAAATACTAGATGTTTACAAGGAGAGACTATTAGTCACACTTAAGTCACAAAATACCAATACATTCTCCAGACTCCATGATTAGTATAACTATCTAATAAAAACTTTTCTGAGCTTTGTTTGTTGACATGTTTTTTTTTCCATCTGCATCACTAATGCAGCCAAAAGAGAGAATGTCATGTCATAGCTGGTCAGTTTTTGTGATGAGAAGACACCTGAAGAATAGAAACTGCCCTTCAAATTAGCAAGGTTTCGTTTTGCTACTCCCTCTCTGCCTGTCAGCAGGCACTCATAGATAGAAAATGCTTAATGTATAAATTTGAATAGTCAACATTGGTAAGTGTTCCAGAACAATGGTGAATGTTGTTGTCCCTAAACTGCAGGGTACTGTGGATTCAGACATTGTTCTGTACAGCCAGAAAATAAACCCAGAATAAACTCAAAACATATTTGCGACATACATAAGAAAGCCTTGGTACAGTTTACAGTCATGACTGATTTTCCTGGAAATGGTGTCTTCATGGTATTATACCAGTTAATTTTACCGGAGCACAACANTGTGGCTTTGATAATTAGAAGCTTTTAATTGTTGCTGTAAATTGCTCATGCACAGTGGAAATAAATGTGCTTCTCTTCTGGTATTTTAACTTAAGCAGTTTTTCCCTCCCCCGGTATTGACATATGCAGTTTTTTGCAAGGAACAATTTCAGCCCTGCTGGGCCCCTTTGCATAGGTGAATGCATCACTAAACTGTCCAGCTTCCTCAGTACCCCTTCCTGTCCCATCCATTTCCCTGACTAACTTAATACCCATTTTCTGCAGTTTGGTTTACTCCTTCTCAGAGATACACTACCAATATATTACAGAGTCCTCTACGTACTTAAACCAATGGCCTGCATGGATTTATCAATACTCTTTCCAGCACAACTGATGTTACACTTGCGTTTTCAGAGCTATGTCAGTCAGGTCTTCCTTGGCTGCTTCCTACTCTCATTCTCCCCTGTATACCCACAAATTCCTGTAATTTATATGCCTAGACTTGCATTATGTGCTATGAAATTTCAATCCATTTCTACAAATTTAATTCAGAAGCCCACAAATCTCTTGCCATTAAGAAAAAGGAAACACCTGTCTCTTTGGAAGATCATATGCCACTTCCAAGTGATTTGCACCCATGCTTTACGTTGAGAATCTGGTGCAAGGATTTTACCTTGCTGATTACACACTAAATTTCTTTCTCCTTTTCCCTTATTGTGTATCTTTTATGATTTAATTTTCGTGTCCCACGGAATCAAACTAAAAGGATAGATAACATACTACTTACTCAGTATTTTTACCTGGAGTAGAGGTAAACCTCATTTGCAGAATGGCTGGTACATGTTTTATCAGCTCTACAAGTATTTTTAAGCTTTAAGAATTTTAAGTGTTTAAAAACTTAGTAGTGATTAAGTTTTGAATCCAGTGAAGTGATTCAGCTGTTTCCCTTCTGAGGACATGTGTTGCTGATACAAGATCTTGAAAAAATACTTCCCTAATATTTTCTTGTAATACATTCTGGTGAAGGATTGATAGAATGTTTTGTGATGTCTTTTAAGATACACAGAGATCTCTTTCTGTCTACATCAGGAATAACTCCTCGATAAATGAAAAAACCTAAGCTGATGCAATACCAAGATATTCAAGAGGGTTGGTTTTTTTAAACTTCTGCTTTACTTTGCATACAGAGAATTTGTAGTGTTTGTCAGAATGAGCAGACTTAAGCATTTCAGCCAGTAAAACAGATTCAACAAAGGTAGTCCTCTGCCTCCACATGGGATATGTATAATTCAGTACTTCCACCCCTGAACAGAAGTTTTACATCAATAATCTACTTGTGTACATGTGGATAAACACATGGTGCTGTCCATCTGTGGCTAGGAATAGAGTACAGGGGTTAAAGATGGAAGAAAGTAGCAAAGGATCAGATTCAGAGCAGGGATAAAGTATGGCAGTACTTCTGCAGGATGTAAAGAAGTACTTGTATGTGCTAATTCCTTCACTTGAACAGAGAGCAGATCTGTCTTTATCAGAAATTTCCTCCAACATAAAGTCTCTGTTGTGAGCGAGATATGATGTTTTCTTTCTTGAATTCCAAACCAGTGCATTATCATCCAGTAGTTTATTGCTCCTTAGGATATTTTCATACAGTCTGCCTTCATTTATGGCTTCCATGGATAGCAGCTGTTCTTCCCTATTTTTTCTTTTCTTTTTTTCTCCTCCTTGATCACCTCTCCAACACATTTTAATTAAGTGGAAAATAAAAATAATAAAGATGGATCAAATGGTATAATTGAAATCATTCCTCACAAACAGCCAAGTGTACCTTTACATTTTTCCACTGTGACCATGCTGTTTATAGCGTTGGGTAGATGATGATAGGGAAAAGCTATCTCCTCCTACAGGCGGAAGACACAGTCTTTCAGATATTTTGGCTCATAAAGTAGTACAGATGACATTCTCATCCTTATCACAATCCCCCTGGGACCTTTGTGTGGTATTAACCTCAAATCTGTAGGCATTTTTTTAGAGATGTTCAAGACTGAATGCAATTCCTGTCCAGCCAGGGCTGCCAGTTCCAGGAGTCCAAGTTGGACAGTTTGAGAATGTTGCAAACACATTCCTTTGGTTGTGGCTGGGAATAGGCATGCAGCTATTAATTCTGCTTTCCTTTTGTGTGAGAAGTCTCTGGAAACCTTTCTTGAAAATGGAGAGTAGGAACTGGCTCAGAGTAGTGGTCTATCCCCTAGTTTAAAAGCTTCACCCCTGAATTAGAAGCCTCCAGATATAAATTGCATGCTAGGACCTCACTGAGGTCAGCAGAGAACATACCCTTGTGACACCTGGAGTATACCAGCTTCAGTTTGTAGTCCAGTTGCACTGTGATGCAAAGATTAATACTATATGTGGACAATATATAAACATAGTTTAGTCCAATGGTTTGGTCTCTCTACATAGGCATTACTCTTTCCTCTTGTTAATGGCAGTGTGCGTGTACCTTAATTTAATCTTTCTTGCTCAGAAGGAGTAGGGGTTATGGCTTATTCATGGATTCAGGCCTGAGAACCCCATGAGAGATCCCAACAGAAGGCTGGAGTTATCGGGAGATTTACAGTGTGTATTACTATGGGAGAACTTCCACTAACATCTTTAGACATAGAGAGATTTTTCACCTATATCGTGACTTGGAGCAAAAGTTGGATGTTCTCAAGCTGAGGGCATGAAGTGTGAGGATAACACAGGAATAGGATTAAGACATTTATGAAGATATCAATGACTTTTTGAAATAGCATTATGTTTCATTGCCAGTAGTTTATGTTGAAGAAATTACAGAAGAAAATGCAATCCATTAATATTTCCTATGACAGATAAAAATTTCATAACCATCACTAGTGATATCATTAGCTGTACTCAAGTCCACTGGTTCGTAGGGGGGAAGGTATCTCCAGTGTATTAGGATTTTTTATATGGCAATAAATAAAATTCACCAATAGCCCTCAAAATATTCTACCTATGGTTTTATTCCCTGAACAATAACTAAAGTGNTTTCACAGTACAGTGTATTTTCTTTCCTCCCTTCCAGTGTTCCTGTTTCTTTTGTTCATTGTTTTTTACCTTCTTTTCTTCATCATAACTTCTTCCAGATATGGTTTATAAAGAAACCATAGTTCGTGTGCTTCTGGGATTTTAGCTTGTTTAGGGCCAGAATATTCATCCTGTGATTCTGTCCCATCTCCTTTTTGTGGTCTGTCTTTTCCCCTTCCCCTTTTCCCCCCTCCCCTTTCCCCCTTCCTTTTTCCTGCTTTCTCTTTCCTCTTTCCCTGTGCCCTTGCCTTTTCCCCTTCGGCCTTTCCCCTTTCCTTTTGCCCTTTCATTTCAACAGCTAATGGCACAAAACCTAAGAAAAAAGCTTGATATTAGTTTCAGATCAGCGAGCTCTGTGCTTATGCCTGCACTCAACAGGAACTAAGTTCAACCTTATAAAAAATTCTTGCAAAACTTAGAATGGAGATGACATGAAGGATTGCCAAATTATATTCCAAAAACATTTCCTATTTACACCCTACTTTAATGAACAGAACCTCCTTCCTCTGATACCTTTCACAGATTTTTGTCTCAGCTTATGTGGTATGTGAATTATTAATCGTCTACTGGGCACAACTTTGTTGCTCATTACAGTTTTGGGCAAGATGTGCTTCTATCACCAGATCCCCAGCAAACATGCCATCTCTGTCCCCATGCCCTGCCCATGTGTGGTACTTCTCTGGCAGGCAGTTGTGAATAAAAACATTGTGAACAGCAAAGGGTCTGTCAGGATCTGTCAGGAACCAAATATTTGGTTCAGCTCCTCTCTGGAGCCCTTGGACAAGGTAACACTGAAGCCAGAAAAGTTAAAGCCTCTGGCTGTTGCATGATCTCTTGCATCTTTGGGGAACAGATTCAAAGGAAACTAGAAGGCTTCTCACAGGTATTATTCTACATAGATGTAAACAAATATTAAAAATGCATGTAATTATTCAGCTAGAATCAAAACATTCTCTTTTGGGTCTGTATAAGCATTGTAAGTATGATCTGGGACTCTTTCTGTTTCTAATATGCGTGAAAAAGAAAAAAACAGTATCAACCACTGCCACACACCAAAATAGATACAACTCTCCAACTAAGAATTCATAATAATGTGCCCCAGCCTGGTCTACCAAAGATGAAATTCAGCCATGACTCATTTAACCCCTTTGTCCTTCAAAACTGTTAAGATATTTTAGTAGTACCGTCTGATTTTCCACAGTCTACAGCACTGAATTTTTGTACTGCACTGAAGATTTGCTCCCAAGGATTCATAGACTTTGTCGATCCAAATGAGCTCGCAGCATGGGATTTGCAGCCATGAACAGTAAAACACAAGTTAGCCCGTGTACTGCACCCTATGTACAGATCAGGTTTGTGAAGAAATTTCTCTACGGCCTGGGCTCTGAATACAGGGCCCCAGATATGCATCATTATATTTCATGGCTTAAATATTTTCAAGCCTAAATATGAAATAGTTCCATCTTTGCCCATGAAAGGGCTTATGTATAAATGAATATACAATTTCATTAAAAATAGATGTGCCTCCTAATCTTCCTGCTTACAGAAAATATGCTCAGAGGCAGTCACCGTTTTGGGAGCAAGCCATCAAAAATCTGGCATATATTTCAGTATCAACATGCAGATATTCATATCCATTCTGAATTGTATGACAGCATTGTTTTTTTGTGCAAAAAAAATATCTTATATAGCACAAATCACCATGAAATTACTGAGNTGAAATATAATTAAGAATATAATATAGAAATGAAAAGAAATCCTCACTAGAGTAAAAAAGGGAACAGCTAAACAAGAGATATTGTCCTTTGACCCTGCATGGTATGAAAAAATAAATACTACATACACTGCCTTAACTTAGTAATTGATATTGTAAATAATCAATATTGGCAAAGATTATTGATATATTAATTTGATGCAACTTTCACAGTACAGTGTATTTTCTTTCCTCCCTTCCAGTGTTCCTGTTTCTTTTGTTCATTGTTTTTTACCTTCTTTTCTTCATCATAACTTCTTCCAGATATGGTTTA